>OW240920.1:80167430-80216472 GCA_933207985.1 Pelobates cultripes | reverse complement strand
CGTATCCACTGTTAGCGTAACACACCGCTTTAAGGACACTAACTGCTATTCAATCTATAACAGTGAAAAAAGAGTTTTTTTTTTTTAAATCCAAGCTATTGTGACACCAGATCTAATTAGTGGCACTGGTCAGCGTATCCACTGATAGCGTAACACACCCGCTTTAAGGACACTGACTGCTATTCAATCTATAACAGTGAAAAAAGATTATTATTTTTTTAAATCCTAACTATTGTGACACCAGATCTAATTAGTGGCACTGGTCAGCGTATCCACTGTTAGCGTAACACAGCAGCTTTAAGGACACTGACTGCTATTCAATCTATAACAGTGAAAAAAGATTATTTTTTTTTTAAATCCAAACTATTGTGACACCAGATCTAATTAGTGGCACTTGTCAGTATCCACTGTTAGCGTAACACACCAGCTTTAAGACACTGACTGCTATTCAATCTATAACAGTAAAAAAAGTTTTTGTTTTTAAATCAAGCTATTGTGACACCAGGTCTAGTGAAGTGGCACTTGTCAGAAGCGTATCCACTGTTAAGCGTAACACACACCGCTTTAAGGACACTGACTGCTATTCAATCTATAACAGTAAAAAAAGTTTTTTGTTTTTAAATCAAGCTATTGTGACACAGGATCTAATTAATTGGCACTTGTCAAGCGTATCCACTGTTAAGCGTAACACACACCGCTTTAAGGACACTTTGACTGCTATTCAATGTAACAGTAAAAAGTTTTTGTTTTTAAATCAAGCTATTGTGACGCAGATGGTGAGTGGCACTGACTGAAATGGGCACAGTATGCTGTAGACCTGACACAGAAGCTGGCAGCAGTGGCAGACAACTGACTGCTATTCAATCTATAACAGTGAAAAAGTTTTTTGTTTTTAAATCCAAGCTATTGTGACACCAGATGTAATTGGTGGCACTGACTGGGGAAATGGGCACAGTATGCACTGTGAGCCTGACACAGAAGCTGGCAGCAGTGGCAGACAACTGACTGCTATTCAATCTATAACAGTGAAAAAGTTTTTTGTTTTTAAATCCAAGCTATTGTGACACCAGATGTAATTGGTGGCACTGACTGGGGAAATGGGCACTGTGAGCCTGACACAGAAGCTGGCAGCAGTGGCAGACAACTAAGTGCATTTACATTACATAGAAAAAAAAAATCAAAAAAAAGCATACCCTTATCCCTAACCTAGCTATGCTTTTCCCTATCTTATGAACAGCAGCTACACTTTCCCTCCTCTTACTAAGCATGCAGCTTGAGAATGAATCTAAAATGGATGCTGTCCAGTAGGTGGGAGGGTCTGCTAGGGAGGCTGTGCTGCTAATTGGCTGGAATGTGTCTGCTGACTGTGAGGTACAGGGTCAAAGTTTACTCAATGATGACGAATAGGGGGCGGGTCGAACCGCACATATGTTCGCCCGCCGTGGCGAACGCAAACATGCTATGTTCGCCAGGAACCGTTCGCCAGCGAACCGTTCGGTACATCTCTAGTTTTAAACACATAATCCACAGGAAACTATAGAATATGATTTGACACATGTAATAGTAGGGTTAAAGTGAAATGTACCAATAATTGTAATACCTCAAATATACTCAGGTCCACTCAATCTCTCGGACTCAATTGTTAAAGGGATACTATAGTCACCAGAACAACTACAGCTTATTGAATTTGTTCTGGTGAGTAGAATCATTACCTTCAGGCTTTTTGCTGTAAACACTGTCTTTTCAGAGAAAATGCAGTGTTTACATTACAGCCTAGTGATAACTTCACTGACCACTCCTCAGATGGCTGTTAGAGATCCTTCCTGGGTCATGGCTGCCTAAAATGCATCCAAACGTTCAGTATCTCCTCCCTCTGCATGCAGACACTGAACTTTCCTCATAGATATTAATTGATTCAATTGATCTCTGTGAGGAGATGCTGATTGACCAGGGCTGTGTTTTAATTGTGCTGGCTCTGCCCCTGATCTGCCTCTTTGTCAGTCTCAGTCAATCCTATGGGGAAGCATTGTGATTGGATCAGGCTACCACTTCTGATGATGTCAGCAGACAGCTTGTTTTTCTGAGGCAAACAGCATTCAGATCTACAGCTTCAGTAGATTTTCAGTAAGATTTGCTATATTTATGGAGGCTTGAGGGGCCATGGGGAGCTAGATGGGGGTTTAACACTATAGGGTCATGAATACATGTTTGTGTTCCTGAACCTATAGTGATACTTTAAAGTCTACATCCCATTAGTCTTGAATTCTATCAGAATTGCTTTGGTTTACATAACTATTAACGTATTACCGTAATTAGAAATGTATCTAAATATTTACTTTAGAACATTTCTTATATTTAGCAGTACACAATGGTCCTTTTTTTATTTTATTACACTTTAAATGCTACATTATGTGTGCACAGCTATACATTAAAGTTTCTTACAATATAGCTAAATTTTATCCAGGAGCACTGAGCCCCTTTGACATTTATATCTTGGCTGTCAGAATTGGTTTAAAATGTCAATAATGCTGCTGGCCTAATGAGCATGCCATTAATTAGCATTGTGTGTCACCGAGCAACATATGTTGTTGCAAAGTATGTGCTGCTTGCAAGAACTCAATGGTTTAAAGCTTTCATTGAATTGTGATAACAAAAAATAGAGATTTTGTATGCCTATCACCCCTCCACCAACCTACAATTCATAACTTTTATTTTTCTAACTCTTATATTTATTTAGTGGTTTTTATGAGTCATAGTACATACATTATTGAAAATAAATGCAATTATCCTCACTGCCAGAAGGTAAATGAACACGTATACAATCATGGCATCTAATGGGTGATTACGTGGCTTGTAGAGAACATATTAATGTAACAGAATAATGGGTATTGAAAAAAGAAAAAGTAGAAAAAGAGATAACATTTTAATTTCTACTTACATATGTTTTTTTTTTTTCTTCATTGTAATGGTCATGAAAGCCAAGTCCTGATATGTTACCTTCGAGGCCATCCTATTAAGAGACAACTGAATTCCATGCAGAAATGTTCCTCCTCCTAGATCACTCTTTACCAGCAATATTGCTGTAAGAACATTGTGGGAGATGTTATCCACTTAGGTTACATACTCCTGTTCTAGAGCTCAGCTTAATCTACCGTGTTTCTCCGAAAATAAGACCGGGTCTTATATTAATTTTAGTCACAAAAAACACACTAGGGCTTATTTTCAGGGTAGGGCTTATTTATTTACGGTACCGGTATGTACATTGAACCCCCCCTTTAATTAATCCACCCCTTTAATAAATCCACCCCCCTCTAATTAATCCACCCCCCTCTAATTAATCCAGCCCACCCTTTAATTAATTCACCACCCCTTTAATTAATTCACCCACTCTAATTAATCCAGCCCACCCTTTAATTAATTCACCACCCCTTTAATTAATTCACCCCCCTTTAATTAATTCACCCCCTCTAATTAATCCAGTCCACCCTTTAATTAATTCACCCCCTCTTTAATTAATTCACCCCCTCTAATTAATCCAGCCCACCCTTTAATTAATTCACCACCCCTTTAATTAATTCACCCCCTCTAATTAATCCAGCCCCCTCTAATTAATTCACCTCCCCTTAATTAATTCACCCCCCCTTTAATTAATTCACCCCCCTCTAATTAATCCAGCCCACCCTTTAATTCACCCCCCCTTTAATTAATTCACCCCCCGCCCCCTTTAATTAATTCAGTCCCAGACATAAAATATCTAGCGGTACTCACATTTCAAAGTTTCCTTGCCGAGTCCGACCACTGGGAGCCTCACCGCCTGGAAATGGATCCTTCCGCTGAAGATCCGTGAAGGCAGACTGACGGCGCTGCGAAATGTCGTCATCACGTTGCGCGATGCCGCGGCCCGCAACGCTCCTCCTACAGTAGAAGAAGGAAGTCTCGCCGAAAAGGTACAATGCCTAGGTCTTATTTTCGGGGTAGGGCTTATATTGCAGCCCACCCCGAAAATCCGACTAGGGCTTATTTTCGGGGTAGGGTTTATTTTCGGGGAAACACGGTACTACTGAGAAAGGCATGTTCAAGGTGTGCCCACCCAGTTCCCTTTTTTCTTTGTATATTTGGAACCACATCATTAATCATATTCCAAATTTTACATACAGTTAGGTCAAATATTTGGACATTGGCACAAGTTTCATAATTTTGGGTCTGCGCGCCACCACAGTGGATTTGAAACAACCGAGATGCAATCAAAGTGCAGACTTGCAGCTTTAATTCAAGGGGGATGAACAAAAACATTGTATGAAACATTGCAACCATTTTTCTACACCGTTCCCTTGTTTCATGGGCCCAAATGTAATAGGACAAATTAACACAGTCATAAAAAATACTTTGTTGGGAATCCTTTGCGCGTTATGACTGCTTGAAAAAAAAAAAAAGGGGGGGTACTTTATTATAATAATACTTTATCCACTTGAAAAATAACCTAAAAGGAGAAACATGTTTTTTTTCTTTCTGTTCTTAATTAAGTATTTTTGGCTGTCTTGATACCTGCTTCTAGCCACATACTTTTAAGATATTATATATATTTTTATACCTTACCTGGAATATATTTTGGTAAATAACACAGAGGGCTGTCCCTGCAGTGAGCACTGTTTCAGTGCTCTCTGCAAGGTCCTAGTTCCCTAAACATAGCAGAACACCAGGGGACTAAGGTGGGATGGCGAGATAGGACTAAAATTTCATTAATGACCCACCGACCGTTTGTGTGTGTGTGTGTGTGTGTGTGTGTATGTGTATATGCCCAGGTGCACAAAGCAAGGACCATGAAGACTTGGTTGGATGAGCTTGATGTGGAAGAACTTGACTGGCCCTGACCTCAACCCCATCGAACACTTTTCATATGAGCTGGAACGGAGATTGTAAGCCAGGCCAACTTGCCCAACATCAGTGCCTGACCTCACAAATGCTCTACTGGATGTGTGATGGAATTTTGGTGTGGCATATGTGTATGTTGTATCAGTTAGTTAGTTACACGTAGCTAAGATACTGTCATCAATGTACTGAGCATATGCAGGAATGCAGGAACTGAAATTACACTCCTTTCTCCTTTGTTTCGGATGAGCCATGTGGTCTGCCCATATGAGGAAATCCAAATCCTGCCCACTGATTGGTTAAGGGTATGTGTGAGTGGAGCTATTAATGGGAGGAGTTATAGTTCTATAAAAAGCATGTACTCCATGTGTTCGGCCCTCAGACTTGTTTTGGAACGTTAGTTCATCTGAGGCCCGATCGATATGTTAATAAAGACCTCTTACTTCCAGAAAACCTGCATCCATCTCTCTGTGTCTGGCTTCTGCAAGTTTACTCGGTTACAGATGAATGGGCAAAAATTCTCACAGAAACACTCAAAAATCTTGTGGAAAGCCTTCCCAGAAGGGTGGAAGTTGTTGTAGCTGCAGATGCAGGACCAACTACATATTAATGCCCATGTATTTAGAATGCAGTGTCATGAAAGTCCCTATTTGTGTAACATTCAGGTGTCCCAATACTTTTGTCTACTCCATCCATGCACCTTATCACTCTATTGTGATAAGGTGCATGGATTTGTCAATGACAGTATTCATATTTCACCTCTATTTTTGAAAGAGGTGTATGATATACACCCTACAGTTTCTAAACAACTGCAAAACAAAGAGGAAGAATCCAAGCCTGGAGTTCAAATCGAAACCAAACTTTCCGCAGCTGCAAGTGAGTATTAAATAAGCAAGTAAAATAAAATCCTGGCTGTAAGTTATTTAGAAGGGGAAGAGACACTTGCTGGAAGTAGAATGCTAACGTGCCAGCAAGGACTGAAGAAAAGTCCAAATTTGCAGATAACCTAAATGTTGCTGAAGCCTAGTTTAACCTGAAGTAGTATGAGATGTTCTACTTGTTATGGCTCATATGAACTAGGTTTTTCTTCATATGTTATGGTTTACATTGCCTGCTATTGCATGTTCAGTATAGCCTGTTATTATTGCAGACAATAAATTGAGTTATTTGTGAATCTATACTGGTCTGGTTAATTAATATCTTACAGGACTGTGCTGTTTTCTTAGGATCTAATGCCCTGTATGTGAGTAGGCTCTCTCTCTGTGTCTCATTTCACGTCACTGGTCCTTTTGGATCTTAAAGCACAGTATGGTTTTAAAAAAGCTTCTTTAAAATATCATTCACGGCTAACGGTGCCTGCAGAAATGCATGGTGAAGTCTGAAACACTATGCCTGCCTGTCTGTTCTCATTTGTATGTCAAGCTTAAATTCTGGGATAGTTGTGGAAACCTAGAGTTTCTGCATTTAAAGGGGACCTAACAAGGTCCAACCTGAGATATGCAAGTGAGGCACAATTGTAATGTGTGTGTGTGTGTGTGTGTATATATATATATATTTATATTGCAAAACATTTTGTGTTTTTAGTTATTTCACATCAGATAATTGTATGATGGTTAAAGCTCAGCAATTCATACTGTACACAAAATAGGCTGCATTCAGTTTTGACAATTCAAGTGCCTTTGGTGTGTATCCTATAATGCTACACTTTGTTTAAGTTTGCATATGGCTACATGAATGTATATGTAGGGTCGGAAAAGCAGAAAATGCAATCACCATTATGTCTGATTTCAAGGCGTAATGAATGTTATAACTTTTTCAGAATGACACTCCATACTTTTTTTCTCTATTATCTTAAATGCAAGAAAAATATATTGTATTGTATGATTTGACATTGAATTAGTTCAGGAATTTCCACAACAGACAACACCCTGTGGATGTAGTAAATTAATCTAGTAGAAGATTTTTATTTGTCATTCGTGCAATCAATTGTAGAAGCACAGACATTATCCTAGCTATAAAATAAACAACACAACAAAAGTAAGCCAGCTAGCAGGACTTTGTACAAAATGGAAAAAAATATTAAGACAGCATTATTCAAATTATCATTACTGATTAATTATTTCTACATAATGGTGGTAGGGGAATATTATGCAGCATGTGAGGGGACACTTAACAAGGCAACACATGTCCTAGTTTGGATGCTTAGTACTAAATCTTTTTGGGGGAGATGGGGGGGGGGTTCTTTATGGGGAAAAAAGGATTTCTGAAGAAAGATTACATTGAATCTTAGTACTAGATATTGAAACATGTTATTGGTTCTCATTGTGATTGCTCTTTGACCTAAAATCACTCCTGTTTTTGCCATGATAAATCTCCCCATTACTAACTCAAAACTGTAATGTTCTTTAAAATTGTACTGATTTGCCATAAATGAACATTTGAAGCTAGGTATTTCCTATTTATCTTGAAAAGATATGCCTGTATTGAAACATTGATATATGGAAAGATAATACAAATAAATTATGCTATCTGGACTGGAGTTACTGTGGAAAACTTGAACACAGTTTGCTGTAAATGTATCCAGTGGAACAAACCCAAAAAGTTGACGTGTGCATGCAACAGTTTTTTAACCTGAGGAAAGGAAAATGTGGAAATGACTTATCAAAGTGCTGTCTTATAAAGTTGTGTAAGGCTGAAGCGGGGCAATCACCGTGTGAACTTGTGGAACCAACAAGCACATTCTATTGGTGACTCCTTGCCTTTTACATTTTTTTACCTTGCTTAGAAGTGAACCCGTTGATATAATTCCCCCAATGTGTCTGATCTGGCTATTCTATTTCAGATGTTTATAATGGTATTTGTTTCTTTTTGTATTTAGGGATCTGAAGGAAAATAAAATCAAATTTCTACCCGATGGTGGATTCCAAACATATCAGAAACTGGAGAGACTGTGAGTGACCAACAACAAACAAGGGCTATTAGATCCATCATTCAGAGCAATGGATCAGATGTGTATACTTAAAAAAAATTTAATAAAAAAAAAAAAACAACACATAGGTTGTTTGAATTCTCAGCTATATACTGTGTTCTGGTATTGCTTATGATCTGGAGCTGTGCAACCACAATCATATCTTCATACTACTGATATATTGCCCTATTAACAGCAGAAGGGCCAGTGCAAGGATCTTTGGCTACACAAAGATGCATCCCCCACCCCTGAAAAAAAAAACATCTTCACCGACTGATTCATAAGCCCCCTTTTAAATTTATTACCCCTTTAGTTACATAGTAACATAGCTGAAAAGAGACTTGCGTCCATCAAGTTCAGCCTTCCTCATGTATGTTTTCACTGTTGATCCAAAAGAAGGCAAAAAAACCTAGTCTGAAGCGCTTCCAATTTTTCCACAAACTAGGAGAAAATTCCTTCTTGACCCCAAAATAGCAGTCAGATGTCTCCTTGGATCAAGCAGCTATTACCCCACTATTTAGAAAATATATCCCTGTATGTTATGTTTTTGCAACTATTTATCCAATTGCAGTTTAAACATCTGTATGGACTCTGATAAAACCATCTCTTCAGGCAGAGAAATCCATATCCTTATTGCTCTTACTGTAAAAAAAACATTTCTTTGCCTTAGATGAAATCTCCTTTCTTCCAGCCTAAATGTGTGACCTTGTGTCCTATGTATAGCCCTGTTTATGAATATATTTCCAGATAAAGGTTTGTACTGGCCCTGAATATATTTGTATAATGCTATCATATCCCCTCTCAGGTGCCGTTTTTCCAAACTAAACAGATTTAATTTTTTTAACCTTTCTTCATAACTCTTCAGTGTATTGTATCCCCTCTTCAGTGTGTCTTATACCACCTTGTATGTCTCTTACAACCCCTCCTTGTGTATCTTACGTCCCCCAGCCCCTTTGTGTGTCTCTCTTTTCCATAGCCCTTTTTTGTGGGTCTCTCTACTTAGCCTGTTTTGTGTGTGTGTGTGTCCCTCCCTGGGTCCTTTGTGTGTCTTTTTTTTCTCCCAAGCCATATTGGTCATAGATATATAGCAACTCACACAACAATACAGGCACACAGTCCGAGATATTCAGGCACACAATCAAACAAACATAGTCATACAGGCGCATACATACAAGAACACAGTCACACAATCTACACATACAGGTACACTGTCATACAAATAGACATAGTCATATTTACGTGGAACATTAAGTATCTTGTACGAAAACCGCAAAGGAAATAATTAATCGAATGCTTCACTGGGTGGCCGCCATTTCGTGCATGCGGACGCATGTGGTTGAGACAATGAATGGTGGCCATTATTTCTACCGAACACTGGCAGCAAGACTTGGTCGTCGAGTGCCTGGAACTCCTTTCAGCCAGGCACTCCCACGAACACCGGTCACCATGGACCTATGGCCTGTTCCAGTTCACCTATACGAATGGTGTTCGGGAGTTACAGACTAGTGAACACTGGGAAGAATTCTACATGATCCAGCTTTCATCTACCTTGTGTGGTTTTCATACAAAACCCCACAAACGGAGAGCAGCTCTTGCCTCAATTTCCCTGGAACTATTTTGGGCTTCAACCTCGTGGCAAACCGATCAGAACTTCCCCGCGATGGGGATCCAAAATTACCCAACAGATCAGGGGGATTTTTTGATATATTGTTCTTCCAGATCCAGAACATCCGAGAATGTGTCTTTTGTAGGGTTTCCATGTATTTTGGGGGTACTTTTGGGGTGGTTAAGAAATGTTAGATTGTTCTGTCCTGAGAGATAATGTAATTAGCAATGTGTATTCCAATAATTATCTCTCAGGCACAGAGGATAATGGGAGGGATTTCCTTGCATTTTCTGTGTGAGAAACCCAGTGTTGGGGCTTTTGCATAAAAAGCCATGTGTGGCTCCCAATAAATCAACATTCTCCCAGCATTAAGCCTTGGCTCATGTGTGTGGGGTTATGGAGCAACTGTGATATTCTTACCTTTGGGATTATTCATGTCGTGTATTAGGAAAAAGGTATCTGTGGCAGTGATATTCTGGCAGACCGCCACAATAGCATAGTGACAAAAGCTAAAAGGATGACCCCCCTGTGAGAGTAAAAAGAAAGCCAGTGTAAATGAGGTTAAACTGTTCCAATTAATCTAAAAGATATTCACGTAAGGGTAAACTCACTATCCTAGTAGGCTCATGAATATACACTGTATAATAACCTACTCAATAGGAGATCTCAAAGTGTCAAAATGTATCAAGTGTATAGATAAATGATCGAGTAGCCAAGAGTAAATAAGATAAGATGATAGGATCCTGAATGGTAAAGGAGGTGAACAGGTATTGACAGAAGCCTCTCTCCCTGGTAAACTGGCTAAATAGGTAGAGGAGTCAAGAGAAAGTAAATGATAGAAATCAGTGTAAGTGAATCATGTGTATATATAAAATAGATATCACCTTTTGTGTAGAGATGAGTGCCCGAAAAGCAACCCAACGCCCAACGCACGTTTTGGTGCAATCCTGTGTGCACCTTCGTCAGGGGAAAAAAGATACACGGAAAGTGATTCCCCCTTATAACGCTGTAACCCACGTGGGGAGTTAAGTGGCCAATGTCACTTATAAACGTAATTTCGGAGGCGTGGGTTAGAATCCAATGATATCATTCCTTATGTCCTGCCACTCTTCAAAAGACGACCCCAGTCATATTAACCCCGCAATTGAACAAACTAAGATACTAGATCTTAGACCTCAAGGATACATATTTGATAGTCATTGTGATATCAATCACCCCTATGACCATGTATGCTTGGTAGTCAATGAACAAAATAATATAAGAGTATCCACTTGCTAATATAATTTAAACCACCTTATATCAAAAAAAAAATAAAAAAAATATATATATATATAATGACAAATTCCAAAATGCTTGCACTCCTGGTGATAGTAAATCTATTGCCCGGTGCTAATCCAGTAAAATGATGTGTGTGAACATATAAGTTCCCCTCTTAATGTAGTATGTGTGTGTGTGTGTGTGTGTGTGTGTGTATGTGTATATATATATATATATATATATATATATATATATTCCAGTAAACGGACAGCACTCCAGGGTCTTTCAGGTGAAGTAAAATATAACTTTTAATTCATATTAAGAAATAAAAATACACCTCAACGTTTTGGCTCTCATGTGGAGCCTTCTTCAGGATGACAGACAGACATGTTATCCTGAAGAAGGCTCCAGATTGGAGATGAAACGCTTCAGACTTGAGAAAGGGAGGTTCTCCCGAAAGCTTGTCATTAAAAAATTATGTTAGTCCAATAAAAAAGGTATTACAAGATAAGAATTTTATCTGTTTTTTACATCTACATCACTGGACTAATACGGCTACAATCGCTACTTGAACTATATATATATATATATATATATATATATATATATATATAATGCCTCTGCTTTGGTTGTAGGGTTCAGTCTCAGCAGTATATACAAAATTTCCACATCCATGCCAAACTAGCATATCCGGAGCGATAAACATCACCAAATCGATCATTCAGTATGTTTGATACCATCAAGGAAACCAACCCAAATTACATATTATATCCACAACAGACAGCATCACTAAGTTTTTACCTAATTAGAAGTCTGTAAGTATACTACATTAGGAGGGCAACTTATATGTTCACACACAGTGGATTCATGCCTCAAAGACACAGATATTATTTATTAAACAAGTATCCAATCCTAATGTAGTATCCCTCTGTGCCATTACAGTGTTACTAATTCAATGGCTGCTTTTAGGTCAATGAGATATCAATCTTACCTGTAATAATGTATCTATGGTAATCGAAAAGCATGTTAATCCAATGTATATATCCATTTAATCAATATCTATTGAACAATCTACTGTTTATCACAGAAGTAGGATCAGGGAGAGTCTTAGTGAAATACCTATCTTACTTGACTGATAGTTTTATAGATCCAATATTGATCTTTGTTATATTCAGGGGAACCCAAATTGTATCAAGTGCACTTAGAGTATCGTGAATTAGATACCAGATGCGCGTTGGTTATCAAAATAAGCCTCTGACCTTTATTTTATCAGTTTGTGTTTTTATACATTAAAAAGTAAGTGCTTACTTGCAAATACTCATAGAACAGTAGTAGGAAGGGAGTGAAATAACAGGGGAGGAGTACAGATAAGACATAGGGATGAATGTCATGTACATATAACAAATAAGTTCTGGGAAAGAGAAGGAAAAGACTGATTTAGGAGAGACAGCTCGGGTGGGGGCTATCTGCTCCTGGGACTAGACATATATGGTCTTAAGTGTAGTTTTAAGCATTGCGCATTTCCTGAGTCCAAGTTAGCCTATATTAAAATTGGCTATCTAATATGACATCTATAAGCTTGAACCTTGGAATCAAGGTAAATTCTTTCACAGTGGCGAGTCGCCATCATATATTCCCATGTGGATCGTTCCTCTACAGACAGCGCTTTGGCCAACCAATGTGTGAGTACCATGCATCATGAGTAAAAGCATAGCACCCACAGATTACAGTGCATAAGCAATACGTAAACAATGCCAGTTTTAATCAAGGAACAAATCTCCACCATAGACTTATATATATTTCCACGTCTATGCCAAGCTAATCTTAACCGGAACGATCAGCGCCACCATCACTCCCATTCAATAAATTTAATACAGACGTATAGACCAACCCAGATGACGTACTTTATTCTTTATGAATCTAACCCCAAAGTTTGGCCTAATACCCATTAGTGTATTGTAATGGAAAGGCTTCATATAGGTTCACAAATGCGGGATTAATACATTGTGTGGAACAGAAACACTATTTACTATAGGTATATTGCGTCATTAAGTTAAATTTGAAGAAAACTCAAAATCAGTTAGTGTGCAAAATGCACTTCAAAGTGTCTATGCAGGAGTAGACACTCTTAAACACCTATGAGGGAATACCTTTCTCCCTCACCTTAATACAAAACTACACAGACAGACAATTCATCAAGATCTCCATATTTGTACAATAGGGGTAAGCTACCACTGCATGCAAATATTCACTGTTTAAGCACTCCATCCATCAATTATAGGATCATATCCTGATAATTGTCTGTCTAGTCTAGTTAGTCTGTTCCATTGCAATGTTGCCAATATTCGGATGCGTAGAGAATGTATATCCTTGTGTTGCTTGTTGGCATATTTACCCACACGCAGATATGCTTTTGATTCGCACGTACGCATACGTTAATTTTGACTTGTTCATTAGACGGAGACAGGATGCCAGACATGACATCATGATACAGGAAGTGAACAGTGCGTTCCATGGTGGAACACATCCAACTGCCAGCTTATCCCAGATCTGAAATCAAGGGCCATATATAAACCAAGAAGTTGCTATAGTGTCCCAGATCCCTGAGGAAGTCCTTCCTTTGGACAAAATGCGTTGGATTCATTTTAAGACTTTTTGATTTGAATGTCTTAGTTTGTATTTTTACATTTTAAATTTTGTTTTTATCGGTAGTCGTTCCTGATTTCTTCATTTTGTTTGTCCTGAGGTCCACCTCAAGTGGAAATTTTGCAAATTTTGCCTTCTTGTAAGTGTAATTTTAATTATTAAAGGTGTTGTTTTAATAGTATCACGCTATTGGCTCTTCTCCATGACCTTCAGGTACAGATTGAAGCACAGCCCATATGGATTTTACCCCTTTAGGGGAGACAAGCCTGTATACTTCTACGTCTCGTGAGTGGTCTCATTCCCCCCTCCCCCTTATTTCTATTGTATTACACTACATAGTTTTTGTTTATTCAGATCTGTGATATTAGATTGGCAAATGTTATATCAGGTGGTATTTTAACGCATCATTCTATTTGTGTGATTTTTATCGTCTGGAGCTTGTTTCTTATATTTTGTATAAGTGTTTGTTGGTCATCTTTTTTATTTAGATCCTCAATGTAGTGTTAGTAGGTAAAGTTAGGGATTATATCATTAATCAAGTACAATAGATATTCCTTATTTGAACATATCCGTGGGTAAGTGAAAGAGAATAGTTCAGGCAGAAAGTGTGTGTACGCAACCTTGAAAATAAAAAATGAAAACCGGATTGCAAAAAAACTACAGTGAAAATAAAATAGGCAGCACAATAAAAGTAATCTATATGGGGTTTAGCTCAGAATAAGCTTGTAAGGCCAGGAAACAGTATGCAAGCCAACCAATCAAAGCACTCTGATTGATTTTGTATAGCGTGGGAAATGCCCCACCTGCTACCCATGTCCATATTAATACCCTTTCCCACATGATGCCCACAGGTAGCGGGAAGGAGGAGTCATCCTTGTTGTTCTTCCGTTGATTTGACGAGGACCATTCAGAATTGCTAGTGCATGTGTGTACACAGATGGTTAGCTAGGCCAATCCTTCCAAGGAAGCTCTGAAGACCGAAGTAGCAGCCAAGGAGGACATCTCCAACTGGGTTACCGGCACATGCTTTTCTAGGTTGCTTCTTTTGTTCTGCTGCAGCTGTCCTTTTGGCCTCGCATGATTCAGCACCTTTTGACATGAGAGAACACCATGTTGTCCAATGCATTTTGCTCTGTTCTCAAGAGTTGATGTTAAATGCTTTGAAGGCGACTTTGAGAGTGTCTTTTCTTTTGACAATTTCTGGGACTGCTGTCCTTGCTGCAGCTTGCCATAAACAATTCTTTATGGTAGCCAATGGTCTGATATACAAACTACATGCACTACCCAGAATAACTGTGACGGGTTCAAGATAATAGGTTTTCTTGGGCAAGTACCTCAGTTTCCAGGGTCTTGTCCTGCCACCCTATGCGGAGGATTATTCCAAGGCTTTTTGTGTGGAAGTGGTTCAGCTTCTTGGTGTGACTCTCATACACAGTCTAAGCTTTGCTAGCATAGAGCTGGCTAAATAGGCAGAGGAGTCAAGAGAAAGTAAATGATAGAAATCAGTGTAAGTGAATCATGTGTATATATAAAATAGATTTTCAGCTTTGTCTGACATGTAATCTGCCAAAGATTGCACTGGCTCTAGCAGTCCTGAAATTCACCTCATCGTCTATGGTGGCACTACAGAACAAGGTGTATCCAAGGTAGTCATCAGCAAATAGAAAATATCTGAGGATATCTGTCATGACCTTGGTTTTTGCATGATACCCAGGGCCGTCTTTAGCGCGGGGCAAACGGGGCAGCTGCCCCGGGCCCAGTTGCTCCTGGGGGGGCCCCAGAGCAGCTGCCCCATGGGCCCCGCGATTTCAGCAGCCCCCATGTACCAACTAAGGAGGCCCCCGTGTGGCCCATGCACTAAGGGCCACCCTGTGGGCATGTGGCAGAAGGGGCCCGGTCGGGCGCTATGACGCTTAAACAGCGCGACCTGGCTCCTTCCTGTACCGGCTGGGAGGAAGTGAGTACTGCGTGTCACCTCCTCCCACCGGAGATAGCCGCGCGGGAGGAGGAAGGCAGGGAGGAGGGGAGTTCCAGAGAAGAACTCCCATCTGCCTCAGCCTGCCACTGGACCCCAGGGAAACCACCCTCCATAAAAAGGTAAGAACCTGGAGGGTGGCTAAATGTATGTCAGTATGTGTGTGTGTTAGTATGTCTGTGTTTGTGTGTTAGTATGTCTGTGTGTCTTAGTGTGTTTGTGTGTTAGTATGTCTGTGTGTCTTAGTATGTCTGTGTGTCTTAGTTTGTTAGTATGTCTGTGTGTCTTAGTTTGTTAGTATGTCTGTGTGTGTGTGTTTGTTAGTCTGTGTGTGTGTGTTTGTTAGTATGTGTGTGTGTGTTTTAGTATGTGTGTGTGTGTTAGTATGTCTGTGTGTTAGTATGTCTGTGTGTGTGTGTTAGTATGTCTGTGTGTGTGTGTGTTAGTATGTCTGTGTGTTAGTGTGTGTGTTAGTATGTCTGTGTGTGTGTGTTAGTATGTGTGTGTGTGTTAGTATGTGTGTGTGTGTGTGTGTGTTAGTATGTATGTATGTGTGTGTTAGTATGTGTGTGTGTGTTTTAGTATGTGTGTGTGTGTTTTAGTATGTGTGTTTGTGTATGTATGTCAGTATGTCTGTGTGTGTCTATGACAGACATACTGACATACACACACAGACATACTGACACATACACACACACAGACATACACACACTGACATACACACACACAGACATATACACACACAAACATACTGACATACACACACACAGACCTATACACACACAAACATACTGACTAACACACACAGACATACTGACTAACACACACAGACATACTGACTAACACACACAGACATACTGACTAACACACACATACATACTGACTAACACACACAGACATACTGACTAACACACACAGACATACTGACATACACACACAGACATACTGACATACACACACAGACATACTAACACACCACACAGACATACTAACACACACAGACATACTGTGTGTATGTCTGTGTGTTTGTATGTCAGTATGTCTGTGTGTGTATGTCAGTATGTCTCACTGTGTTCCAGTGTGTGTATGTCAGTATGTCTGTGTATGTCAATACGCCTGTCAGTGTATGTGTCTGTGTCAATATATCTGTCAGTGTATGTGTCTGTGAGTATGTATGTGTTTGTGTGTGTATCAGTATGTCTGAATGTGTGTCAATGTTTGCCAGTATATATTTTTGTGTCAGTGTATGTGTGTGTCAGTATGTATCTGCAAATGTTTTAATGTGTCTGTGTGTGTATGTGTCAGTATGTCTGTCAGTGTGATTGCGGGTTGGGCGTAATGGGGAGGGAGGGTGCAGTGACAGGGCCCAGGGGGCCCAAGAAAAGGCTTTGCCCGGGGTCCTATTCATATTATAGACGGCCCTGATGATACCTCCTTAAGTTAAACAGTTGATCATCAGTGCAGTACCTGATGTCAATTCCAACATCCCCATCTCTGAAAGAGTCGGCCAGCATAGCAGAAAGCATGATGCTGAAAAGTGCCAGGATACAACCCTGCTTCACACAGTTTGTAACAGGAAATTACTCACCATTAAACTGGACCCATGCATGCATGCTTTAATGGAATTTCTGGACCATGAATAGTAACTTCCTTGGGCATCTATATTTTTTTTTTTTTACAAACTGTGTTGAAAGCCTTGGTCATGTAAGCATAGGTGGAGATCAGGTTGCAGTGCTGCTCTTGATACTTCTCTTACAGTTGTTTCACAGAAAACATGTCCATGGCCTCACGCTCTTTCTGGAATCCATACAGACCTTCAGGCATAAGTCCCTGGTCAAGGTGCGCAGTTAGGGGATTCATCAGGATCCTGGCAAATATCTTGTCTGCGATACAGAGTAAGAATATACCACTATAGTTATAACAGGCCTTCTGGTTGAGGGTCCCAGGATCTCGGTGCTGTGCTGCAGACCAGCACTCTAAGTGTTGCCCAGTCGGCTTCCACATTTTGACTGTCAAGATGGGTAGATACAGGCTTTCTTCCTAATCATTCAAGAGAATGTTTGACACTTATGTTCTTCAGCCTTGCATTTTCAGCTGATTAGGAAGCTTCTTTCCTTGTGGGTTCAATACAGATGTTGAGCTTAATAATAATAAGGCGGTGGTCTGTCCAGCAGTGAGCGTCGCACATGGCCTGGGTCACCCAAACATCCTGCCTGTCTCTCTCTAATCATGACATAGTTGATCAGATGCCAATGTTTTGAGCGAGGGTGCAACCATGATGTCCAGATACGGTTAAGGTAGTGGAAGATTGTGTTTGTGATGACCAGTTAATGTTTTGCATAGGACTGGAGCAAAAAGAAAACCATTGCAGTTGCAGTAGCCCACTCCATGCTTTCCAAGGACTCCATGTGTGGTTAGTGCCGACTCTTGCGTTTAAGTTTCTAATGATGATAAGCTTGTTTGACCTCAAAAAACTTAACCTTTACGTCATGGTCATGGTTGGAGAATAGGCACTAACGATGGTAAGGTACTTCTTTCCAAACTGGAGGGTGAATTTCATGGTCATTTACCTCATCAGGAAGTCCAGCCAACTTGCTAAAATGAACTGTCTTCACTGCAAAACCAACACCTTCTTCACGATCCTCACTACTTTCACTGCCACTCCAAAAGAAGGTGTAACCACGGCCACTTTCATATAGTTTACCTTCCTCAGCTAGCCAGGTCTCTCTCAATATTGATATTATACCTGGCGAGTTCCTTCCCAATTAGAGCTGTTCTCCTCTGAGGTCTATTCCCATCATCTCTCTTATGAGTGTGGGCACATTCCATGCACTTAATATAATAGCAACAATCCTCAATTTTTTTGTTTTTTGTTTGTTTCAACTGCTACGATAGGGTCCCCTCCATCTGTGTCAAGCTGGCTAAAGAAAGCTAGTGCAGGCAATGTTTAGAGCCCTTTCTCTTACCATAGAGGTGAGCATTGCACTGCTCATGAGGCTGCTTAACTTCACTGCAGCTCCATTTTGGCAAGGAACGACTAAATAGCCTGAGCCACCTATTTGCAGCTAGAGCTGCCAGTGTACGTGGGATAGGCGTAAGGCTATCCTACCTATAAGATGAGGCCAGGGACTAATTAAAGTATTTAGAAAATTGTTCAGACTAGATGGGCCGAATGGTTCTTATCTGTCATCACATTCTATGTTTCTATGTAACCCACATCTGCCTCTTCATTGCTTTCCTGCTGCCACAGGATAAATGTGGGATAAATGGCAGATGACAAAGAGTTACGTTTGCGGCTAACGTGGATTAAAATGAGAGAGTTGAGCAATGCATTGTCTTCACTCTCTCGTTCGGGACTATCTAGATTTAGCAACAGAACAATGCTGAGATGGCTGGTGATAGAGAAGAGTGCAGTGGACGACGTACTGTGTCTCATCATGCCCAGAAAAGCCTTTCTGCCTGTTGAGCACCGTTGGTGGACTCTCTGAAAGTTTAAAACCAGTCAAATGCCCTTGACCTGGTTTAGCCAGTCAGTCGAAGCCCTTGCCTATGGTGTGGCCACTGCGCATGCTATAGCTGCAAGGAACCACAGGTTAGAGCTGAGTGCCAGGTCGGACAAGATGGACAACCCACCCCCTTAAGGAGTATGATTGCCCCCTACCATAGGTATTCTCTCACACTAGGTACCCCATACACCAGTTGTACATTACTAGCAACTGGGCAACCCAGTTGCTATTAGATGCCCAGTCACTAGTCTTTTATTACAGCAAGCAGCCGCTGACAGCTTGTTGTTTATCATACATGCCCCTATTCCTGGCATTGCAAGTGTGGGCACAGGGGGTGGTATAACTAGTGCCACCTGTGGGCAAAATGTTAACCTTGAAGGGAATGACCGTTGCCTGTTTCAGTTGCTCAGGGATAAAGATGTGTGGTGACTTGGATTTCATTTTATGGCAGAATTGCTGTACCGCCCAATTTTTTTGAAACGCAATTCTGCAGAAAACTATTCTTCATATGTATTCTGCACAACTGTGTGTATCCCCCATATAATGTGTGTTCTGTTTACATTTTTTAGTAGGTGTATGTGTTCTGTTAAACTATATGTGATATTAGTGTTTCTGTTTGTGTACAGTATTAATCTGTGTGTATGTTGTTGTTCTTGTGTGTATGTAATGTCAGCATATGTGGATGTGCTATGTCAGTAGGTGTATTCTTATTATTTTGTTAGTATGTGTGTATTTGTATATATTAATTTTCTGTGCACAATGTAAGGGCAAAATTAGGTTCATAAGCGCCCGTGACTATTGGAAATTGCAATTCCAAAGCTGATCACTAAACAAACTTAAGGCTAAATGAATGTTACAGGAATATTGCCCTCTATAAGTGCAAGTACGTGATCCTCAACCAGGCTGGTGTATTGGCTGAGCATTATGGTAAATGTATATCAAATATATTTACTTTACTACTGTACATGTAACCCTGCCTGTTCCTTAGTTATATATTCCTACCCCCCTGGCCCCAGTTACTCTTCCGAGCTCACTATAGTTTACTCTCCCTAGCTCAGTTATGTCTACAAGCCACCTCCTGTGATCTCTTCATACCCAAACTCCTTATATCTCCCTTCTCAACATCCCATCATATGAACCCCTAGCCCGTCTTCCCAAGTTCTCTCATTCTCTCTCTGGCTTTGAGCGTATTATCCGTATTTGTATATGTTATTATTCTGTGTATACACAGTCTGTGTATGAATCAGTGTTCTTGGCTGTCTGCAATGCAAGGGCAATGTTAGGACATGAGATTCAAGGCTAATGGAATGTACAATTGTGAAATTAATTTCACATGGCTAGCTAGAAAGCAAAATGTATGATTAGGGTATGTTCAGACTTTTTTATACAGATCTTCATGGAATATGCAGAAATATTGGGAAAAAATCATAACAAATTCTATTTCAAACTTGGTAAAGGGAGAAACACAACCTTCTCATTCTTTAAAAAAAATTGCTACAACATAATGTATACAATTACAAGTGCTGCTGAATTAGTAGGTGACTTATAAATGCCAGTAATCATAATAGTCCATTGTGTTGAATGAAACAAACAGGATTGTGCTACCTTATCATGGTATTTAGTCAAGGTTAATGTACATCAAGCATGTCATACTTGTGGCCCACAATGAATATCTTTGCGGCCCTTCTGCCCTGGTGCTGCTTTGTGCTGTGGCTGCAACCAGCCGCAAGACAAGAAAGATCTTTCCTGTCTGATTTGAGGGAGGCAGGGGGCAGTGTATTCATTTGGGGAGGGAGGGGGCAGTGTCTTAATTTGAGGGTGGGGGGGCAGTGTATTAATTTGTGGGAGGGAGGGGTCCCAGTGTATCACCGTCGGGCTCCCTTACCTCTCCTCCCCCGCCGACGTCAGCTCCCCCTTAATGCTTTCCTATGGACGCTCTGCGTGATGGAGGCATAATATGCCTCCAGCGTTGCAGATGCGCCTCTAGTGGTTGTCCGGAAGACAGCCACTAGAGGCTGGCTTAACCCCAAATGTAAACATAGCAGGCAGGGTTAACCCTAGAGGGACCTGGCACCCAGACCACTTCATTGAGCTGAAGTTGTCTGGTTGACTATAGGGTCCCTTTAATTTAAGGAGGGAGGACAGTGTATTCATTTTGAGGGAGTGAGAGGGCAGTGTATTAATTTGGGGGGAGGGAGGAGGCCAGTGTATTAAATTGGGGGAAGGAGGCAGCAGTGTATTAGTGTGATGAAAGGGGGGTAAGGCAGTGTGTTAAATTGGGGGAGGGAGGGCAGCCGTGTATTAAATTGGGGGGTGAGAGGCCAGTGTATTATATTAGAATGGTAGGAGGGGGCGGTGTATTGAATTAGAGTGGAAGGAGGGGGGGCAGTGTATTAGATTGGGTGGAGGGGGCAGTGTATTGAGTGAAGGGAGGGGGGAAGTGTATTAGTTTAAGGGCAGTGTATTGGATTTGGGGTCAGTGTTTTTGATATAGGGGCAATATATTGGATTTGTGGGCAGTGTATTAGAATGGGGGGAGATGGCAGTGTATTAGATTGGGTCTGCATGGAGGCATTGAATGCTCCCTACAGAGATGCTGATTAGCCGTGCAGCTTTTTACCACACATGCACAATAGCCTCCCATTGCTTTCTTATGGGAAAGCATTGAGTTGGCTGAGATCATCAAGTCTGATAATCTCAGCCAAAGTGAAGAACATACTTCTATAACTTCAAAATCAACAAGATAACGTAATTTGTTTTTTACAGCTGTGCAACAGCATGCAATCAACATTTCAGTCCCATTACCAAACG
This sequence comes from Pelobates cultripes, assembly GCA_933207985.1. Taxonomy (NCBI): domain Eukaryota; kingdom Metazoa; phylum Chordata; class Amphibia; order Anura; family Pelobatidae; genus Pelobates; species Pelobates cultripes. Next base: position 80,194,834 of record OW240920.1, on the reverse strand, counting down.
TTTCTTAATATGTCAAGTTAGTTGGACTGAAACATTGGCTATATACAAATGCACCTCTCTTTAAAATAATAGAAAAACAAGTAGCAAGAGAGTACTGAGGATGAACAACAGCTCAATTAGCCTGCCTTTCGGTGGGTCCCAGCTCAGAGCTCAAGCTCATCTAGTGCCATTACAGTGAGAACACATCTGAAGCATATCAGACTGGTCCCACCTGTACGGACAATCCAGATCTGAAATGCCAGCAAGTATCCCCAGTATGGTTGGGACCAGTTTGATATGCTTCGGATATGTTCTCTCTGTAATGGCACTAGATGAGCTAAAACCAGCTTGAGATCTGAGCGGGGACCCACCGAAAGGCAGGCTAATTGAGCTGTTGTCCATCCTCACCTCTCTTGCTACTTGTTTTTCTCTCCTTAAGTTTAAATGGTAATTCAGACGTGGACCCTTTGCTCACGGTGCCTAGAGGGTATTTGCTATACCTCACTGATGGTTGAAATGATGGTTGAAATGATCGTCTGGGGTTGCCGAATCTCTCGTGCAGAGGGAGCTTGCTGGAATTTCTGATCTGGATTGCCCGTACGGTTGAGACCAGTCTGATATGCTTCAGATATGTTCTCTCTAGATGAGCACTAGATGAGCTAAAATCAGCTTGAGATCGGAGTGGGGACCCACCGATCAGGCTAATTGAGCTGTTGTCCATTTTCCCCTGTCTTGCTACTTGTTTTTCTCTCCTTAAAATAAATTCGCTCTTTTGTTTACTTTGAAGCCCTACAAACGTGAGAACGTCCAGTGTCAATTAGGCAACTGTTTTTATACTGTACTTTTCGAAATAAACCTACGTTTCTATGAAAACTGATAGATTTTTATTTAATTTTTTGCGGCCCACATCAACTTAAACCTTGTTTATTTTGCCCGTGGTAGCCTTTGAGTTTGACAGGCTTGTTGTGCATCCTCCCAGGGTCATTAAAGCAAGCACCATTAATGGGATACTCTAAGCACAAAACAAATGTAGCTTAATGACGCAGTTTTGGTGTACAGATCATGCCCCTGCAGTCTAACTGCTCAATTCTATGCCAATTAGGAGGTATCTCACTTTGTTTATGTAGCCCTAGTCACACCTCCCTTGGCTGTGACACACACATCCTCCATAAAAAAAAAAAAGGTTTCATTTTCAATCATATCTTACAGCACAGTATGTTTTATTTTAGAAATTCTCATCATACAGGCAGAGTGCGCAATAAGGAAAGCTAAATAAAAAGTATGTACACCAACACCACTGTAATAACCCAAAATTGTTTAGGTGCTTAGAGTTTCCCTTTAAGTTGGGTATTAATAACATTGATGTTTCAGGATATACCGGGAGTTGGAAATTAGCCTGACATTAAATTGATGGAATACTCCAGGTAGCTATAGGCAATCTACAGTAAGCTGTTGTTTGTTGCTTAGATTGTCCTTTTAAGAATAAAAGGCTTGGTGCCTACAGTGAGTCCACGCTCAAACTACAGTTATCACCTAGTGTCCAAGAGGGTAGAAACCTGCCGTTCTGTTATTATTGGTCATTTTATATTCTGTAATTACATTTCAGTCTCCTCCAGTAAAGTGGTACATTGAAGATATGTTTTAATCTTTAATGTTTTGTTTCCAGATTTCTCCAAAACAACAAACTCCGTTCCATCTCACGCTTCGCTTTCTCAGGTCTTTTCAGACTACGGATACTGTAAGTGAAAAAAACACTATATGCTAGTACCTGGTACAGCGTAAAACATACACTCCACAAGTCATCATAAAATATACTGCTTCTGTATCTATAACCATTTAATTTTACTGTATAATTAGAAGTAATGCGCTTGCTAAGTCCATAGCATTTTGCTGATGGGGGGAATTTTGAAACCTGTGCCAAGCTGAACATTGAACTTCTCTGTAAATTATCCCACACACTATAAAAAAAAAAATCTTAAACAAGTCTTAATGTTTCTCTGATCAAATCATCCACGTCATTCTATATATCTCTTTATGCTGTAAGCAGTGAAGTAGTTAAGCATAGTTTCAATAGCAATCATTCCTAGATACTAAACCTTCCTGGACTTGTATCGTGTTCAGTAAGGAATTCTCATTAAATTCACATGATACTGACTAAACATGGGACCCTAGAAATATCACAAGCCTATTAGCTATTTGTATCAGTTGCCTTTGCATGAAAGATAGTCCAATTAACACCATAATTAAGAAAACCACAATAAGGACATACAGTAGGGTAAAAAATGCAGTTAATTTAACTTTAACAACTTTGATGAATGAACCTAATAGAACTTGGCAGACGTTAAGTGACTTGTTTCCCAGAAAAAAATCTTTTTCCCAGTTTAAAATTTGTAACATTATTTATGTGCCACCCACCTGTGTTTAGTTGTGTTTTATGGCACTTTTATTCTGTGTTTATAAGAATTATTACTCTACATTTTATCGCAAGATTGTAAGCGTAGTTACAAAATCCAGCACACATACTAAATAACTTAAAAGCTCACAAATGTTATAGTTTTTTTTTGTGTGTGTGTTTTTAGAAACACCTGATTTAGGTAAAAATAATGGGAGTATAGTTACAGTATATGATCATACATTGCATAAGCCTGCCACAATGCCTATGTACCCCATATTTGTCAGTTTCTACTCTAGCAGACTAATGCCTGCTCTTATGAGATTAATCCACTTACTTGGGATTCATTGCTCCTGGGACTCTTTGCAGTACAAAGTTATGTAGGGACCTGGAATGAGGCACCTGTCACAGGGAGGAGTACAAGACCAGGGAGTTGGCCTGGACTCCCAAATCTAAATAAATGAAGAGAGAGAGAGAGAGAGAGAGATAACAAAGAAGCCACAGGTTATTGCAGGTGATGACTGGGATTGTCTACCCAGTCATCATGGAACCTATTACTATACACAGTCAAACACTAGCCTTCCGTGAACACAGTTATGCTTGGCTTGAGTTTTCATTAAGCGTACAAGACTCAGAAAATCATTTTGCCAGGAGTTTTATAGCTGATATAGAACATTTTATTTTTCCTCCAAACCAATTGTGTCCGTACTAAACCGGTTATGGAGGAAATACGGCATGATGGCTTTTGAATGTATGTCTAGCGGCATCTAGGATGTAGATCTTACCATGTCAGTGAGTTGTAGCCTGGTTATTCTGTCTTCCTTATGATGGGGGCAGGTGTATTTAAATTAGGAAATTATCAAAACATCTATCCCAGCAGTATGTTCTCTAAAATCAGATGAAGTGTTTTGTTTTTGTTTGTTTTTTACAATACCATTGTGCATGGGTTGGAGATACTGGAGATCTTTCAGGTAGCATGCTAGATCATCTACCAAATGTTACACACGCACAATACTAATATTCTGTTTCCTTCTTTTCTGCTAGGTATCTAAGTCACAATCGGATCACGTCACTGAAGACCGGGGTGTTCAAAGACCTTCACTCCCTTGAATGGCTGTGAGTCTTTTGTCCATTATGAGAGACATAGTTCAGAGCCCACCATTAGCACACGGCTTACTGCAAGTGCCTTATTAATCACAATCCTGTCCTTCATGTATGGACCTTAAATGACACCAAAACTAAGACACTGCAGGTCAATTCCAATAGCAAATTTACTTAACATGTTCTGTACAATTCATTGTTCTAAACACCTCATCTGTTATTGAGATATTTATTATGTTTACATGGCAGAACCTATTAAATTATGCCACTTTCAATGTCTCAAAATACAGGACAATATAAGGAGCCACAGCAAAGGTTTATACTTGTGTTGTAACATAAAGTATGGGATCAACTCAACTCAGAGAAATAACCGTTTTGGGAATGGCAGTGGAGTACCTCTTTAAAGTTTCCTAAATTTTCCATTTAGCAGATTGAAACCTCATGATACTTATATCATTGACCTGGGATGATTGTATTGACTGTGATGATGCCTTCATTGATTTTGTTACAGGGTAAATGTTCAGGGACTAGTTTAGTGGAGGGTGGAGGTGTTGGACAGGGACGATGCTGCAGCTGTGACTTTCCGCTTAGTATAGCCACCCTATTTATTTATTTTATTTGGACTGTACTTAGACGTTTGGTTAGAAAGTTTAACCGAAACATCAGACCTCATTAGTTGATTATCGAGGAGTTGTGTCACTACGGTGATACTGGGTGATGAGAGTGGGTTGGTGATACTGGGCTACTACGTTCAGACCACGCTTTAACACCTCAATCCCCGCATCACCTGTGCCACTATTCGATCTAAGTGACACTCTTTGATAAATATCCCTATTATGTTTTCTCTCTCCTCTAACTATCTATTTCTTCACACAGCGACTGTGCTTTTTTCATTTTAATATTCTGTTATTAAAAGTTATATTTTATCAGATTATGGGTTGCTGAAATTGTACTAGTAACCTGTAGGTTTACTACCTAGATTTATTGTATCCTCCAGGTTTTCTTGTACCTCTTCTTTTTAGTTAGGGTAAATCTTCAGTCAAATTTGGACTCAGCATTATAAAGTGTTGCTCATGGCTCAGAGTTGCTGTTTCTCTCTTCCCTAAATTCGGTTATTAGTTTATCATACATAGCTGTTTTGTGAAGAAACCCCTTGGTATTTGTACTGTTTGGGTTTTGTTTTTTTTTCTCGCAGCTACATTTCCTTGGACTTCAATCGATCTTTAATTTTGAATAGTTTATAGATCACTATATTTAGGTTTCCTTTTTTATTTCCTTAGGAACCCTTTCAAGGATTTATATACTGTATTTCTATACAATAATAATTTTGATATGTTTTCTGTTTTAGGATTTTGGATAACAACAAAGTTGCCAAAATAGTTCCAGGCTCCTTCTCTGGTCTGCAGTCTGTGTATTTCTTGTAAGTCACCCTCACTTATTTACTAATGTTTTGATTCCTCATATACATCAAGTCTATATAATTGAAAGAAAACTCTCAAGCTGTTTTGTTTTTTGGTGGTAACCTATGCCTGGCCAGACGATAACTGAGGATCATCAGCTGTTGCCCAAACACCAGGAAGATACCTGCTGTCAACCTCTGTTCTTTACTAGTGATGGCTAGCCTTGATCCAAATGCTGTTTGACTATCATGGCAAAACCCTCTGAATAGACAACTTTAGCCATACTCATGGTGCTGGACCAGGCTGTGACTGCCTTATTACGATAATGGTATTATCTTTTTTTCTTACTTAGAGATATGCTCAACAATTCTATTCGTGATATTCCAAAAGATTCCATTTGTACAGAAATGCCTCACCTCAACTGGTTGTAAGTAATAGTTTTAATAATCTATTAATTTTAGCAACATTGTATTAATAATCATAAATCTTGTTAATTATATGTACCAACTGTCCATCTTGTGGTTTCCATCTAAACCTTTATGGACAGTCCCTTTATATTCTTCTAATTCTACTTTGTTCTTTCGTTCATGGTATTCTTCTTGTTGCCCTCTCGGTGTCTTTCTATATTTCATCTTCATTCCTTCACCTTGCTGCCCATATTCATGTCAAATGTAACCCACCAAATATTATATTTCACCTTCACTTGCCATAGATCAACTCATGGTATGTGAGGTTATATGATATCATGTGCTATGATGTGTAAGGTCATGAGGAACCACTGAGGCAGATGAGCTGTTAGCTAAATACACAGACAACCTGCTTCATGGCTTACATATGAGTCAGGTTGGCTGGACAATGTCTCATATTCCAGATCTTAACTTGCTATTGGTAGTTGTTCATCAGGTAATGTGTTTATATTGTGATTTGGTGACCTTTTATAAGATCTACCACTCAATGATCTAGTCTGACATCTGCAGTAATGGCTAAAGAAAAGAAAACGATGTCCTTAAAAGTTTCAGTCAAGATCATTCCAAAAAATACTTAACACTGGTGATAAAATCGTGCATTTATTATTCTCCCGACATTAAAATGATCACATTACATCATTTTTAAAAAACATATTTAGGAGACGATAGCTGCCCTTTAAGGATGCACAAACACAGAAAACACAGCCAACAAAGTAATATACACATTTATTAAGTCATGTAGAATAGCCATTTCCCATACCTGCCTGCATACTTTGACTAAAGTGCCCAACAATTTTACACACTAATTCAGAACCATCATTTTATCTTTGTAGTTTGCTGCATTTTACTTGAAGAGTGTATTATAAGCTAGTATTGACATTATAGTTATGAAACTCCACTGTGCTATTTTTTTTTTTTTTTTAGGGACTTGGAGGGAAATCGAATCCGCACAGTTCGTAGCTCAGTGTTTCAGGAATGTATCACAGTCCTGTGAGTATGAGTGTCTTCTACAAATAGCTATTTCTATTTTATTAATGTTCCTGTTTAAGCTCCCTACCGTAGAAAGTCAGTTATTCGATTAAATGGGAATTATGTCTGGACCAGTCATGTAATTATCTTTGAATATTTTATGAATCCATGTTTAATAGTTGAATTATAAAAATAATGGGACTTAGGCCTTTATAAATCAGTTTGGAGGAGGGCTACTAAAACATCCAAGGTTGGCTTCACCTTTTGTCTCTTCTGTATCACATCCAGCGCTGTATTTAGCACGAAGCTAACAAGGCATTTGCCTTGGGTGTCACTTTTCAGGGGTAGGAGGCAAAAAACTTTGCCTCCAAACACCCTGTGGCAGATGCCATGTTAACCTCATGTCATGGGGGCCCAAGAGCTGGCTGGATGGCCACTTTAAGGCCTCCCAAGGTGGGTGGCTGCACATAGTCCTCTGTGATATATATATATATATATATATATATATATATATATATATATATATATATATATATATATATGTATATATATATATATATATATATATATGTATATAAAACAAACAAAAAATTATTCCACTTACGCTGCAGTTTTAAAGTGCCGGGTGCCAGTCCACAATACTTGTGAAATATAAACAGTGCAAAGATGTGGCCGCATTCACGGTCTTTTCTTCACTATATTCTTGTTTTGTCCTGATGAAAGCTCCATGTGGGAGCTGAAACGTTGACTTTTTAAATGGATTGCATAAAAGTTAAATTTTATTTGAAAATCTCTATAAAATCCTTGGAGTGCGGTCAATTCTGCTATGTCTACCTGATCCTTGCCAGATCAGCACTGGGCACCACAGGATTACACCAGGAGTGCAAGCCCTCGCGCTATATATATATATATATTTAACAATATATTCTATTGTTACATGAAGTTCAGAAGTGATCTTTGTCTCTGTCCCTATACAGGACTTTGGCGAAAGTAACCTCGCCACTGGCTTTTGGAGGAGTGTTTGCCAGCCTCCTACCCTGTGACTATGGTCCCTGCAATAGATCTTGCTAAAATACTTAAAAGAGGCTCTGTTTGTGCAATTGGGACTATATGGTTTGTTTACCGAACAACCGCACGAACACAGACCACCCTGGAGCTTGTTAACACCTATTAACAACTTGGAACTTTTCTCACCGCAGTGTTCTAATTGTTCGTCTGGGCGGCCGCAATACCTATGAACAACCACGAGGTGGCAGCCATCTTGTTCGCATGAACGCAGGCAGCGGTGTTTGGGCATGAATCTCATGGAACTAAAATCGGATACAGAAACTCCCGAACACCGCTGGACTTCCATCATCACCTGTGTTTGTTTCTATTCGGCTTAAAAGGGCTGTTCAATGAGATCATTCATCTGGGTGAAGGGAACAAGCTCCAGGGTAAGACTATTGACTCTGTTCGGTAGTTTGTCCATTTTCAAACTACCGAACTAGACCGACTGTAAGCCCTTATTCTCTGGAACTGTTTTGGGCATGGGGCCATGCCTGTGGTCGGTCAAATACATGACCTCCATAAAATTTCTAAAATATCTGATTTTTGGATATGTTGGTCACCCAGATCAGGGCTATCAGGGCTATTTATGGGGACATGTTGTGTTTTGGGGTACTTATTGGACTTTGTAAAATATGTGTTTTTTCTGCCTGGAGATAATTGAGTTAATACAATATCTGACTCAATTATCTCACAGGCAGAGGGGAGGGATTGTATGTTTGTTATGGGAGTGTTGTATATTTAATTACTGTTCTGATTGGTTTGTAAGCTTTGTGTCTTTGTCCCCAACAAGGTCCATGTGGGCGTACACCTTGCTTAGGGACTTGCATAAAAGGCCAGCTGTGGCTTCCATTAAACAGAATGCTTTACCCATTCATGAAGTCTTGGCTCATGTTTGGGGGATTGGAGAACGACATACACTCTGGGGATTGCTATATCACAATACTCTCCTGAATATCTCCTGTTACTGCTATGCTCTCTGGAGTAGGAGAGATCTACCCACTGGAAGCTGGATCCTGATTTTGAGTCCAGGGTGGGTGGAGGATGGCGAGACCCCAACCAAGCTGCGGCGGCTCGTGGAGTCTACAGTGCTTATGGTGTCTCTAGTGGAGATCTCACTGAGCACTAGGAGCATCGATTGACGGAGGCATCCGGTCGGGGGACCAGGCGGTCCGTCACAGGGACTTTCATCAGAATTAGGATAAAACAGACAATTACAACATTACTTAAATATATAGTATAAAATGCCTGGCTGCCAAGCTGTGCAGTTGCACTCTGTTTGAGCTCCGTGTAGTGACAGGTTTCTTGCCTAATTTGTGGATTCATAATCTACAATTTCTAAGCCTGCTAGACCCGAAGGTCTCATGCAACCGACTGACGCAGCATTGCCCTCTTGTATGCTGGATGACCTACGAAGGACCCTCTGGCAGTCTACCTGTGGCCTTTCTGGTGGTGGAGACGTCGAGATGCGGCTGGTCTCACGGTCTCTGTGTCTGTGTGTGTCAGCATGTCTGTCAGTGTCTGTGTTTGTGTGTGTCAGTATGTCTGTCAGTGTATGTGTCTGTGTGTATCAGCATGTCTGTCTGTCAGTGTCAGTGTGTGTGTCAGTATGTCTATATGTGTCTGTGTGTTAATATGTCTGAATGTGTGGCAATATGTCAGTCAGTATATATTTGTGTGTCAGTTTATGTCTGTGTGTGTCAGTATGTATCTGTGAATGTCTCAGTATGTCTGTCAGTGAATATATGTGTTAGAATGTCTGACTGTGTGTGTATGTGTCAGTATGTCTGTCCGTGAATATATGTGTGTTATAATGTCTGACTGTGTGTGTATGTGTCAGTATGTCTGTCAGTGTATATGTCTGTCTAACTATGTCTTGAATCGTTCCATTGTGTTGGGGTGAAAGGTGTGATGGTGTGTGTGTGGGCGGGGAAGGGGGGTGCAAGATCCAGAGGGGCCAAGAAAATGCTTTGCTCAGGGTCCTATTAATATTATAGACGTCCCTGCTCGGCTACCTCAGACATCCTGAAGCCAGCACCCTACTCAACCTTGGGTTAGTGTCCATAGTAGCAAGTGGGGCTTGACATATTGGAGTGAGACTATCCCTGTAGTATTGGCTCAGCCGGGGCCATGCTGTGGTAGGGGAGGAGAAGGCCTGCTGGACCATGAGCTGGAGGCTAATAGGCCTTGATCTACTCAGTGGGACTATGCCCTACCAGTGCATAGAGTGAGCTGACCATGTGAGCAGGTTGAGCAGGTTTTTTTGGGGGGGGTTTTTAGGGCACTAGGCCGCACTCGGGGAGGTTGATCTCAGATCATTATTTGACCTAACCCTTTTATGGGTCACATCGTTATATTCTATTATTCTTTAGCATGTTTTTAACCAAAGGTAGTTAGCCTTCTTTACTCTTACTCAAAACCAGTATATTCTCACAATGTGTTTAGCCTATGTATACTTAATGTAAAAATGTGCAATTATCTCATGTACCATGGCAATAACATTACATGTATGCTTGAAATGCGCTAGTCCATGCCATTGTGGCATCACAAGCCTGTTTGTTCTCCCTTGCACAATATAAATAAAGAATGTATTTAAAAAAATAAAAATAAAGTATATAGTATAGAAATAATTTAAAAAGTGGCTTACTCCTTGTGAAGTGTGTTGCAATTCGGCACACTCGGTTCACAGGAACGCCGAACGCAATTTTGTTATGCAGGAGATCTAAACGCGGCCACTCATGGTTTCATTTTGGATTTCATTTGTCTATGCAAATGAAACCACTTTGCAGATAATTTTACATGGACTAATTTATGTTCTTGGTATTGGGTATACATACATACCATTGAAAAATTACCATATAAAACTGACAGATTACAATGTACAATATAAATGGAGTTTCCAATGCAAAAATATACATAGTGAGATAAAAGTATATAGCAAAAGTGTAGTTAGGCAGTATAATGTACAAACAATAGAATATAACAACTCCTTAGGCTTTTATTTTTAACACAGTGCTAACAAATTATGAAAAAGATATAACAAACATTAAACATGTGCAATAAGTAGTAAGAGTGCAATGTATGGTTTGTACAAAGATTATGATGTACATTACATCCATCCATACATACATACACAAACAGGAGTGTGCAGACGGCTGTCTGCTCTGTCTAACAAAAATGTTGTCTGGACTCTGTGAATAATTACAAATAAAGAAGAAACGGTCTAGTCCATATTCATTTGCAGGACATCAAGGCGTCTAAGAGTAAGTACTGCAAACGAATGTTTACAAATCACAATTGTTGATTCATATGCTGTAAATGTTGCCTTTTCATAAAGATGGTTTACTGGCGTGTGGATTTGTTGTGTACTGAGATTGTATCCATTGGTAGCTGGGAGGTTAGGTCTCTGAGCATTCCGGTCAAGAGAACGGGTGAGTATCTATTAAATCGCCTCCAAGATTGCACTAGGGCTGAACTCCCTTCCCTTCTCCTTAAGACTTTCACCCAGTCTTCACTCCTTTAAAAAAAAATTATTGAAAACTCACTTCTTCAAGAAAGCATATCAATTAAACTGTTAGGTTTTTATACCCCACCCCCCATGACTCCTCTCCTGCCACTGTCAAAATTACCTACTAAGCCCTCAGTGAATACTTTTCTAACAACTTACATCGTACCCCTACTTTTACCCTTTGTGTCACTATACCCCACTCCCTCTAGAATGTAATCTCATTAAGCAGGGCCCTCCACCTCTCTGTTCCTGAACGTCCAATTGTCTGGTTAAAATTACATGTCTGTTAGTCCATTCGTTGTACAGCACTACGGAATATGATGGCGCTACATAAGTAATAAAATAATAATAATAATAAAATAATTGCCTGACATGGATAAACTAAATGGCTACCAGAACTCTTTGTCAATTTGGGACAAGTACAAGTTGCGAATTCAAGTGAATTCCAAATTGAGGCCACAGTAGATGAACTGGAAATATAGCTGACTTGGAGATCTGTTTTTCCGTTCAGCTATTTTGATCTTAAATTTGAAATTCATTTTGCATGACCTATGAATTCTGACAATTCTCACGTTAATGAATAACCCTGTCAGTCAAACATAGTAAGATTATAGTGTAGCACATAAAGGTTACAGAGACTTTACATAAAATGAATGATATAATACTATATACTTACATGTAATGTACATTATTGGTGTGCCAGGCTGCAGTGTATTTCTTTTTATTAATTCTTTATTTAGAGAGTGACAGTCAGCCAATTATGTGGCGGACACAGCAGTGACTGGGCAATATTAGCTCCTCGGCTGCTAGTTTATTATTACAGTAAGCAGTTACTAACAGATTGCTGTTTAGTAGACATGCCTCCACATATGGCATGGCAGATGGGGGCATGAGGGAAATTTTAAACCTTGCTTATACTAATATAGGGGCCATACTGACAACATAATAATTTTTATTTGTTTTTTAATAAGACCTCAATTGACTACATCTCTACTTAGTGTTCCGAATGCTATTCCCACTTCTAACGCCTAACATATTCCTCTGTCCACTAAAATATTATATTTTATGTATGCTGCTAGCCAGCAAAATTAATCTTGCTAGGTTATCATCGTGTGTAGCTATGTTCAGATGTTTTCTGCTAATAGTAAACGGTCTTTGTGGAGGATCACTTACTTTTAGCTTACAGTGAGATTTTGGGACACACAGAAGATTTGTTTTGTGCCTTCACAACTGCAAGTAAATCATGAATTAAAAATGTAAAAATGTTTTATTTTCAGTTGGCTCAATTTTTTGTATTCTGCAAGTTGTACCCCATTTGTCTAATTTCAGAATCCATGTCTGCCAAGTTTCCAATCTGTCATAATTTAGTACTTCTGCCTCTCTTTATGGGGAGACCAAAAAGCATGTGTACAGGAGCATCAAGGGGCCTGCTCATGTACTGACAAAACTTATGTTTTCTGTCTTTGTTTAAGCAGCAATTTGTGTACAATCAGTAGACGTGCACAGAATTATTTTTTTTATTTCGGTTTGATCATTCATTCAAAAAATGTTTTTCTTTTCAGTTTGCCCAAACTTGTAAAACTTTAGTTTATTTGCGAAATTTCAGACAACCATTACTCTCTATGGAAATGACTGAATTCCTTTATTGTATTAACCCTGTTTCACAAATCCTGTTTGATCACATTGTCGGAACTGAAAGTCGGAACTGTCTCACCAAATTCGGGACAGTTGGGATGCCTAGCCATGCCTGGCCTGCCAATGCCCACTTACCATGCCACAAGTAGGGGCATGTCTGCTAAACAAGCAGCCACTGGCTACTGCTGCCTTTTTGCTAGTAACATAATGCATACTCTCCTCCCGTGCACCCACCCGTGGGCATTGGCTGGGGTCTCCAATTTAAAGAGTGGTGGTTGGGATAGATCACTGTCCCCACGGTGGTGCTGCCCAATCGTTGTTTTTTTTTTTTTATTACAGTGAGCAGCTTCTGGCTGCTCGCTGTTTATCAGACACGCCTCCACTTGCGGCATGGTGAGTGGGGACATAGGGGAGGTATAAAACCTCCCGGGGTTCAAATGACCCAAAATAAAAAGGTGTTAAGTGACACATTCATTTATTCTGTTGTTCGTTCATGATATGTTCACTTGCTACATAATTAGTTTTCAGACTAAATAGGGGTGGGAGGTGTGAAAAAAAACTGAATTTTTGATCATTGTGCCATTCTTTCAAAAATGAATGCACATGTCTAATACGCCAACCAGATTATGTTGTAGATTGTGTGTCGGAAGGATTGCACTTATGCACAATGAGCTGTCATTCCTCCCAAATATCAGTTGTGATTGGAGTTTACATCTGCTGGCAATCTATTTATTTCCAGGTTATAAAGTATGTCATACCACTTCAATATTCCTCAATATAATTTGCTTTGTCATAGTATATCTTCCATGTAACCATCTGCGTCAGTTTTGCATACAATAAAGATGTTGGGTGTGTTATTTCTGGCATCACTCATGAACAATACATATTTATATGGCTACAAGATGGCAGCCAGTATTCTCTTAATGGTGGCTTCTGCAACCTCAGTCTGGAAATAGTTTAGCAGTACAGAACACTATGCAAAGTGTTCTGCTTGTTTTGCAGTAGGACTTACTCAAACTGAGACAGGGTTGCTGTCTTTTTTTTTTTTTTTGCCCCTTGTAAGAAACCCTCTTTGCAACATTAATTTGCAAATAAACAAAGAATCATTTTGAGCAATACACTATCAACTAATTCCCACAGTCTGAGTTCTTCCCTTGCAACTGCATTATATCTCCGTAAAACTGTCATCATGGCCACTCTAAAGCTTCACTACATTAAACTCTGTGAAAATGTTTATATTGTCTCCTCTTCTGTACAGTTTACTCTGACAAAGGAATAATGAGTACCCAAAAATAATGTCCATGATGGAAACCAAACTCCCCGGCTTGACTTGTAAAAATGCAGCTAAAACAGATTTACAGCCACGCCTAAATTTACAAACTATTAACTGTCATAAAGAAACAATTTTACAAAAGAACAATCTTTTATTTATTTTTTATTTAATATACCAGGTTTTATCACATGCACACTAGAATGTCTTCAACCATTTGCAGGTTTGTGATTTAACAACTCAAAGTGTTGATTGTTGTTCTTAAGGTGTTTTATACATTTAAATGAATATTGCGTTTGCGTGATATAGTTGTACATATTTTACAGTTGGTATCTAAGAACCTATGTTGTAAAGTAAGTTGGGCTATAGATGCAGTGGTGGAACTACAGGCAGTGCGTTGAGTGTGGCTACACCAGTGCCCACAGGCTGTGGGGGCCCATCGGGAGGTCCATACATGTGTCATCAGAGGCCCATGTAATAATGGCACGGCCAGGGTCCATGTAATAATGGCACTGCTAGGAGGCCATTAGCCTAAATTAGTATGTGTGTCAATCTGTGTATCTTTGTGTGTCTGTGTTAAAATAAATAAATATATATATATATATATATATATATATATATATATGTATGTGTGTGTATGTATGTATGTATATATATATATATATATATATATATATATACACACACACACACACAAAAAAAACAAGTCCTGCGCTCACTCCCATCACTCCTGGGCGGCAGCAACAACCATAGTACACATCAGCCCCAATACATACAGTAAAAACCAAAGAAAAAAACCTGTGCTCTCTGCTAAATCCCTATGTATATTTAAACAATTTGAGGTTATTTAGTTACTCCAATGGCCATTGGAGGCAACGCCCGCCTGCCACTTCAGGGCAAACATTTCAGGTGGGTCCTACACTGACCTTTCACCTTGCTTACTTGAGCGTCTGACAAAGATATCTCTAATGAGACAGAGAGGGGTATTTTTATATACACCCCAACATACTTATTAACCCTTAATAGGGAACACATGGGATCACAAACACTGGCCAAATATTTGTTTTTTTGCTTTTTTCACACAAAAACAAATATGAACGCCAACTTTGGCCAGTGTTTGTTACTAAGTGGCTACTAAAAAAGGCTGGACATACCCCACTTGCAATACCTTGGGTTGTCTACTTTTGCAAATGGTATGCCATCATAGGGGTAATTCTCATTCCTAGGCTACCATACGGTCTCAAAGGTAACATTACTAATCTGCTAAATTTCAATGTGAAAAAAATGAAAAACGAAATGTGCGATATTTGACCCTGTAACTTTCCAAAACACCTTAAAACCTGTTCATGGGGGTTACTGTTGTACTCGTGAGAAATAGCTGCATACAAATATGTGCATTTTATTGCAGTAAAAGCGAACAGCATTATGACCTTTACAGCTAAATTGTCAGGCGGAACTACAAATTTTTTTTTTTTTTAAATCTTAATTTCTCACAGTTTTTTATATTTTATTCATAATAAATTAGATTTCATATATATGAGTAGTTCATGAGAAATTAAAGCCCTGTTTCTCCTGAACAAAATGATATATGATAAGTGTGGGTGCATTTAATATGAAAGAGGTGAATTACGGTTGAATAGACCTATAGTGCAGATTCCAGGTTTTGATTACATTTTGTTTTGATCAGAACATGTACTATTGACTCCATCCTGAAGGAGTTAAAAACACTAACTGTATATATAAACACACCCCTATACAGGGCCGGACTGGGAGAAAAATTCGGCCAGGGCATTTTTTTAACACAGCGGCCCACTAAAAGGGGGGCGGGGCAGAGGAGGTGTGTTTTGTCATCACCAATGACAAACACGCCTCCTCTCAAAGTGAGCATGTTGGTTCAATGCTCTTCCAGGGCAGACCATGCGCAGAGCTCTGCTGAAGAGCTCTAGCATGAGAAAAAAGTCCTGTATTTGTTCTGCACAGTGCAAGCAAATTTAATAACATGCTTGCACTGTGTTTCCTTGCAACTTGTCTCTGGTGTCTCTATAAATGGATACCAGGAGACAAAAGGCCAGGAAAGAGTATTGTGCATGTGTTTGGAGCCTGCTTGTGGTATTGCGTGTGTGTAGAGTGAGCTGGTCGCGGTGTGGTATTGTGTAATAAGGTCAGTTTTAGTCGTGTTGTGTTTGTGGTGTAATGTGATGCATATGTGGCTCAGGGACCCCCTCCCGCCCGGCTCTGGAAAGGGGTTAAAACTTACCTTTTTCCAGCGCCGGGCAGGGAGCTCTCCTCCTCCGATCCGCCCCGTCGGCTGAATGCGCAAGCGCAGCAAGAGCTGCGCTCGCATTCAGACGGTCGCATAGGAAAGCATTTATAATGCTTTCCTATGGACGCTTGCGTGCAAAGCACGCAAGCGCCTCTAGCGGCGGTCAATGAGACAGCTGCTAGAGGCTTTGGGGGAAGGCTTAACCCATTGATAAACATAGCAGTTTCTCTGAAACTGCTATGTTTATAAAACAATGGGTTAACCCTAGAAGGACCTGGCACCAAGACCACTTCATTAAGCCGAAGTGGTCTGGGTGGCTAGAGTGGTCCTTTAAGAGTGTAGTGTGTGTGTGTATGTATATGTGTGTGTATATATATATATATATATATATATATATTTGGAAGTATTGTGTATGTGTGTGGTGCAGTGTGTTGGGGGGGTTC
Organism: Pelobates cultripes; assembly: GCA_933207985.1. Classification (NCBI taxonomy): domain Eukaryota; kingdom Metazoa; phylum Chordata; class Amphibia; order Anura; family Pelobatidae; genus Pelobates; species Pelobates cultripes. The sequence continues at coordinate 80,178,360 of OW240920.1, read as the reverse complement.
TGTGTGTATGTGAGGGTGCGGTGTATGTGTGTGTGAGGGTGCGGTGTATGTGTGTGTGTGAGGGTGCGGTGTATGTGTGTGTGTGAGGGTGCGGTGTGAGTGATGGGTGTGAGAGTGCCGTGTGTGAGTGATGGGTGTGAGAGTGCCGTGTGTGAGTGATGGGTGTGAGAGTGCTGTGTGAGATGGGTGTGAGAGAGTGCTCTGTGAGAGTGCTGTGAGAGAGTGCTGTGTGTGTGTGAAAGTGCTGTGTGTGATGGGTGTGAGAGTGCTGTGTGTGTGTGAGTGCTCTGTGAGAGTGCGCTGTGTGTGATGGTGTGAGAGTGCTGGGTGTGAGTGCTGTGAGTGCTGGGTGTGAGTGCTGGGTGTGAGTGCTGTGTGTGAGAGTGCTGTGTGAGAGAGTGCTGTGTGTAATGTGTGTGAGAGTGCTGTGTGTGATGGGTGAGAGTGCTGTGTGAGAGAGTGCTGTGGGAGAGAGTGCTGTGGGAGAGAGTGCTGTGTGTGATGGGTGTGAGAGTGCTGTGGGAGAGAGTGCTGTGTGTGATGGGTGTGAGAGTGCTGTGGTAGAGAGTGCTGTGTGTGATGGGTGTGAGAGTGCTGTGGTAGAGAGTGCTGTGTGTGATGGGTGTGAGAGTGCTGTGGGAGAGAGTGCTGTGTGTGATGTGGGAGAGAGTGCTGTGTGTGATGGGTGTGAGAGTGCTGTGTGTGAGAGTGCTGTGTGTGATGGGTGTGAGAGTGCTGTATAAATGTTATTGTGTGTGTGTGTGTAGGGGGGGTAAATAAAAATAAAAAAAAGTCATTATTTCCCCCCCTCCCTTCTTACCTTTAGCCTGGGAGGGGGGGTCCGGCACGCTGGAAGGCGGGGTGGCAGTGTTCCCTGGTGGTCCTCGTGGGTGAGTGAACTCTAGCCTGTGAGGCTAGAGTTCACTCTCGCGAGATCCGGTCGTTGCCATGGCAACGCGCCGGATCTCGCGAGAGGAACCCGGCGGAGCTGCAAGTTAGAGCTCCGCCGGGTCCTCTCTCCAGCCTAGCTAGCTGTCTCCCTCCCTCCCCGCCGGCAGCCGCATGTGGGCCGGTCAGGGAGATCCTTGATCTCCCCACCGGCCCGTCGTGACAAACAGCGGGGCCGGAGCTAGGAGAGTGCCGGCCCTGCATAGACCGGCAGGGGAGATCCTGTGATCTCCCCTGCCGGCCTCGGCCCCACGGCCACCGCGGCCCACCGGGCATTTGCCCGGTGTGCCCGATGGCCAGTCCGGGCCTGCCCCTATATAAAATTATGCAAATCAATGCATTTAAGATTGACCAACACAGGGCGCTGCAGAGTCATCACACTCTGTAAAGCAGACTTTATTATAGATCAAAAAATTGTACATTATTCAAAATAATATCCAGCATTCCACTCTTTGTCCTTCCCTAAGGCTTCTTATTTCAAGATGGTTCAGAACATCCAGTTCACTTCTTAAGGGCAAAGTGTACTAAATCTATCACCCCTTCTCCCCCAGGTTAAGTATCGTTATCATAAATAGATCATATGTGTTCCCTCATCCTACTATTATTAACCTTTCAGTTATTCCTATCGCATATCTTGCAAGCAATGGAATAAGTAACTAGAGTTGAGCGGACACCTGGATGTTCGGGTTAGGACGAACTTCGGCGAAAAGTTTGAGTTCAGGACTCGAACTTGACCCCAAACCCGAACCCCATTGAAGTCAATGGGGAAGCAAACTTTTGGGCACTAAAATGGCTCTAAAAAAGTACTGGAAAGGGCTAGAGGGCTGCAAAAGACAGTAAAATGTATTGCCTAAGTACTAATATACTTACCCAGTGGAAGAAGAAGAATGTTACACTGTATACAATTTTAAATAAAAAAGTATACAAACATAGCCAGGATTCAGCTGTAAGCATTTGCAACACTTACCACAATCGAGTAACATACATTCATATAAAATGTAAGTTACTTGGCCAGTCAATGTAATGAAAGGAATGAATAAGTAGATAACTCCCTAATTCCCACGGTATTGGGGAGCTATCTACTAAAAGGCTGAAAGACCCGAATTGTAGGTTATTATGGATTTTTATTTGGCCTTTTTTGGGGCTGAAAAAAGAAGATTTTAGAAGAAAGAAAACATCAAATGGCAAGTTTTATTTTATTTTTACAGGTACTTAGTTAAAGGTCCCCCCCTCATTATTTTTAGGGTGAGGGGGAAAGGTAGGGGTTAATTATTTTTTTTTTTTGAGGGGGTGACTAGGGGTTTGGGGACCCCTAGTCACCTGGGTGGGGTGGTTAAATTTTTATTTAGGGCCCCCATCCGCCGCTCAAGGGGGGGGGCTGGGGGGAGGACAATAGGTCCCCCCTCCTATTGGTAATTAGAGCCCCCACCCACCGCTCAGGGGTGGGGGCCAGGGAGGAGGACATTAGGTCCCCCTCCCTTATTCTAATTTAGGGCCCCCACCCACCGCTCCGGGGTGGGGGCCAGGGAGGAGGACATTAGGTCCCCCCTAATTGCTATTTAGGTCCCCTACCCACTGCTCAGGGGTGGGGGCCAGGGGGGCAATAGGTCCCCCCTTTAGATTAAAAGCACCCACTCGCACGTCAGGAGTGGGGTCTCTGCAGGCTGCTCACTGTTTAATAGACATGCCCCTACAAGCTTATATATAGAGGCTGGGTCACATGCTGCACTGGCCAATCACAACCATGCCATTAGTAGGCATACCTGTGATGGCTTCTAAGGGCACACGAGTCAAATGCTTGTTGATTGGCTAACCTGCAGCTTTTCAAAATGCGCCATTAAATAGCCGAACACCGAACCCGAACTGTTACTGAAATGCTCGGGTTCGGGGTCAAAAAAAATCTTAATTTTCGGTACGGTTCGGGTTCGCTTAACTCTATAAGTGACATGTTTTGAATTATAGTTAACATCGTTCCTATTACTAAATTCTATCCCTGCTACCCAATTCCTCACCACTGATTATTAAGTTACAGTTTGATATTGCTTGATCATGGACATGTATACAATAAAACGCTATCGAATTTGTTGGCACTATATAAATATAATAATAATAATATGTGAATCTGTGCATCTCTGAAGGTATAGAGCCCGGAATGTAACATGTGCATTTATATTTATCCCCACCCTTAAAAATGTACCAGTTGAATAAAATTAATTTAGCTATATCCTCATGTATTTGTATTAAAATAAGTTATCTTGCTTAAGCTAAAATATAGATAAACATAGTTCAGGTGCCTGGAGTGATCCTTAAAGATATTTTAAGTAACAGGTCGATTTCGACAACTAATTGTATAACTCAAGTTACAGCTCCAGATGTTCGCTAGATATGTTTGATGGCTTTTGGCTTTAATCTCTATTAAATAGTGTTAGCAATTTTCTAATTTTTCAGAAGGTTCCATTTGCATAAAACCACTGCACATTTCATAAAATGTATTACGAAGAGTTTTAATTTCCTTGTAGAAAACCATGACTTCCATTCATTTAATTTGGCCACAGTGTTGACACTCTCTTACATGAAAGAGCAAATGTAAGGGCTATTAACTATTATGTTATTACTTATGTTAGAAATATTAACTATGATGTCACTACTAATTCATCTTGACCTTTCTGCCACGTATTACCTTTCATCACCTAGGTTTTTATGATTCTCTTTTTTTTCCTGGTTCCAATCTTACCACTTATAGCTCTTTTGACTTCTTTTCTGGCACCTAATCTACAAGCTTCAATCTTGGGTCTCTTTTTTTCCATTATTCTGCTCCTCTTTTAATAGCTTTCTTGCATTACAATACCACTTACATGGTTGGGGACCACAATCATATTTACATTAATTCCCTTAAAATATTTCTGATCTTGTTGAATTGTCAATAATTGCCCCGTATTTTTATCTGGATACATGCATTTTGCTTGAAACGTAATTTGTCTATGTGAAGCACAGACCCTCATTTGTAAACCTTTTCCTGGTTAATGGTGCAATTATCCACTCCAGCTTGTTGTCATGGAGTCATTATTTACGAAGCCATGTCTTTCCAATCACATCCATTCAATCTAGAAAATCTGCAACATACATCTTTCGACTATAGCTTGAGCAGATGCATTTAGGTGTGATCTCAGCAGATGAGGGGTGAAAACCGCAACGGAGAGAGGGGAGAAAAGGGAAAGTGGTGTATTGGGATGTAAAATAATGTTGGTGACTTGCATTGGTTTGTTCTAAAATTTGTTATTAGTATCTTATTTGCACAGACTGATTTCAAAAAACACATTTATTGTAGTTTAAAGACACATTGCTGTGGAGCTCTGTTATACACTCAGACACACTAATAATGTGCCGATTAATCAAAATATAACTATCATCGTAATCTCCTGCTGTTTGCATTCTGAGATAAGACTACCATTCCATTCCCTTTTGTAGCGGAACGCCAATAATAAATCCACGAATTCCGCTGCTTCAGGAACGAATCCACAGTCAAGCGCTGAAAAAACAAGGCAATATCCCCAACCTCCCAGTAACCGGACAAGACACAGTTCTGAGAGTCAACTGACATCCTTTTAATCGGCTGGACAATTTATACAAGTCCCCATGCAAGGGGTTTCCTGAGTCCCTTCCCAGGGGCACTCCCAGAGGGGACTACATGGGGGACTTACATTACAACATATTTCTCCCATCAGGCACCGCTGCACGAGAGGGATCATCTTCCCAGAATGCACCGTTAAGTGGATTATCCCCTCGTGCAGCAGAACTGACAATTTACACAAAAATCCATAACTTGTTAAATATATGGTGGATTTACACGAATGGACGTTCGGTAGATAGCTGGGATCTGAGCGCATCATTCGTGAGATTACCGCTCAGATCCCAGCTAAAATAACCGAACGCCGCATGAAAGACAGATTTCTGATCAAACATATAAAAAGAACCGATTGCTTGCAGGGGACAAAATACCGAATGTCCCGAAACTCCCGAACGTCCTGGAGGCTCAGCGGTGTTCGTGCCGTCGAATAGCTGTTTTTAGTACTATGCGTTCGACGACCTAGCACCGCTGAGGGAACAAAGGATCTAAGATGGCCGACCGCCGCATGGTCGGTAGTCGAACGACGGCCACCCAGGAGAGCCTCTAATAACCGATTGCAACATTGTTGCAATCGGTTAACTAGTGCCACACGCCTCTAAGTGTGTGGGCTATTAGGGGGTATCGTGTTCGGTACACGAACGGCCCTCCAAAGTGCCGTTCGTGAAACGAAAGAAAACCCCCATACAAAACCGCCATTTGCATTCGGCAAAAGGCAATGCAGAACATACATGAAGTATACACATATAGAATGAAGCACATATCTCTCTAGACATACAGGCAACCCTTAAAGGCACAGTCTCTTTGTATTGTCCAAGTGGCTAGGTTTGCCACAATGCTCCCCCAGAACCAAGTCGGCATACACAGTCTGATCCCAACGGATCGGCTTGGGGATGTCCGGAGGAGTGCTCACAGATCACTTATCAAGGTCTGTTTGTCTGGATAACCCGTCGGCGTTACTGTTTTGTTTCCCTGGCCGGTAATGGATCGTAAAGTCAAAGGGCTGCAGCGCCAAACTCCAGCGCAGCAGCCTGGCATTGTCTCCAGCCACACGGTTTAGCCATACCAACTGGTTGTGATCTATGAGCAAAGAAAAGGGTTGCCCATAGAGATATGGCTGTAACTTTTTCAGGGCCCACACCACGGCCAGGCATTCTTTTTCTATGGTGGCGTAGCTCACTTCTCGAGGTAACAGTTTTCGACTCAAATATGCTACGGGGTGTTCTTCGCCATCGGCTCCGACCTGGCTTAATACTGCTCCCAATCCAAACATGGAGGCGTCTGTGTGGACAAGAAAACTTTTAGTTGGATCGGGAGCAGCCAGTACAGGGGCATTAGTCAGAGCCGTCTTCAGTTGATTGAATGCCTGTTCACACTCTGGGGCCCAGATGAACTGCCTGGGCAGGTTTTTCTTCGTTAAGTCAGTCAGGGGTTTGGCCAGGGCACTGTAATTGGGCACAAATTTTCTATAATACCCTGCGGTACCTAAGAAAGCAAGGACTTGGGTTTTGGTCCTAGGGGTAGGCCACTGGGCTACAGCTTCAATCTTTGCGGGCTCAGGCTTCTGTTGCCCGCTACCAACCCGGTGTCCTAAGTACTGGACCTCTGCCATCCCTATGTGGCATTTGCTGGGTTTCAAGGTAAGCCCTGCCTCCCGGATCCGATCTATTACAGCCCCTATATGTTGTAGGTGATCCGACCAGGTCTGACTGTAGATGGCAATATCGTCCAGGTATGCACACGCATAATCCTGGAACCCGTCCAGTAGCCGATCCACCATCCGCTGGAAAGTCGCGGGGGCGTTTTTCATCCTGAATGGCATGACTCTAAACTGGTACAAGCCAAACGGGGTGACAAACGCCGACTTGGGGATGGCGTCCTCGGCTAGTGGGATTTGCCAGTATCCCTTACACAGATCTATTGTAGTGAGATACTGACCCCTGGCCATCTTATCTAGCAGTTCGTCTATCCGAGGCATCGGGTAGGCGTCCGACATGGTTTTGTCGTTCAACCTCCGGTAGTCCACGCAGAACCGAGTGGTACCATCTTTCTTGGGAACCAGGACTACCGGCGATGCCCAGGGGCTATCGGAGTGTTCGATAACCCCCAACTGCAACATCTCCTCAATCTCTTTCCTCATATGTTCCCGCACGGATTCAGGAATCCGATATGGGGTCTGTCGCCTGGGAAGCTGTCCCGGGGTTTCTACTCGGTGAGTGGCTAGTGGCGTGTACCCAGGTAAGTTAGAAAAGGTGGCACCCTTTGTCGCTATCAATTCTTGTACCTGGGCACGCTCTTGAGGACTTAGCCGCTCCCCCAGCTGAACCCCTTGGGAGGGCTCCTTCTGCTCCTCCTGCTCTAATAGATCTGGAAGAGGCAAGTTCTCCTGATCTTCTGAGGCGGGCGTGCAGATAGCTGCCACGTCCTCAGTTCGCTCGTGGTAGGGTTTGAGCATGTTCACATGGAGCATGCGTCTCTTCCCTACTCCGGAGCATGGGCCGATCACATAGGTGGTGTCGCATCTCTGCTCTACCACCTGGTATGGGCCCTGCCAGACGGCCTGCAGTTTATCGTTGCAGACAGGTTTGAGGATTAACACCTTCTGTCCCACTTGAAAACTACGGTCTCTGGCCCCTCTGTCATACCAACGACGCTGTCGTTGCTGGGCGGCCTGGAGGTTTGTGCGTACTGCCTGGGTCAATTCCTCCAGGCGATCCCGGAACGCCAGCACGTATGGTACAATAGGGGTCCCATCTGCGCTACTCTCCCCCTCCCAATGCTCCCTAATAAGATCCAACGGTCCCCGGACCCTTCTCCCAAATAACAGTTAAAATGGGGAGAAACCGGTAGACTCTTGGGGTACCTCTCTGTAAGCAAATAACAGATGGGGAAGGAATCGTTCCCAGTCCTTATGGGTCTCTCCGAATGTTCGGAGCATCTGTTTTAGGGTACCGTTGAACCTCTCACATAATCCGTTGGACTGAGGGTGGTAGGCTGAGTTAATGATTGGCTTAATGCCACATATTCTCCATAACTGCTGAGTAACCTCAGCCGTGAATTGTGTCCCCCTATCGGAGACCATTTCCTGTGGGAACCCTACTCGGGAGAATATTTTCATCAGGGCTTCGGCCACGGTCTCAGCGTGGATATTGGTTAAGGCAATCGCCTCTGGGTACCGGGTGGCGTAGTCCACCACGGTCAGTATATACCGTTTCCCAGAGGGGCTGGGTTTTGGTAGTGGCCCCACTATATCTACCGCTACACGGCTGAACGGTTCCTCAATTATGGGTAGGGGACATAGTTTCGCCTTGTGGCGATCCCCTCTCTTACCTACCCTCTGACACACATCACAGGAGGTACAATAGTGTCTCACGTCTTTAGAAATCCCGGGCCAATAGAAAGCGTGCGTTAAGCGATACCGGGTCCGGGTCATCCCTAAATGGCCGGACAGAGGTATGTCATGGGCTATTCTAAGTAACTCCTGCCTATACTTCTGGGGTACTACCAGCTGCTTGGTTTGGAGTGTCACAGAGTTGCCTATTGCCCTTTCCGCCACCCGGTACAGTAACGTATTTTCCCAAATGTACCGTTCTCCCTCCCGCCCCACCTGGTCCGTGTCTACCCTATCTCGGTATACCTGCAGTGTGGGGTCTGTCTGAACCTCGGCTTCAAAAGTGGTTGGGGTGTCCCAGGTCATGTTTGTCAAGGGGGGGTCATGGTTTCTTACCTGAGCCTCAGAGTGTGCTGGGAATGCCGTGGTGCGAGCCTGTTGCCGGGTAGTTACCGGGTGAGCCTCTTGTGAAGGAGCCTGGGGCAAAAAAGCAGAAGTCATCTGGCCCAAGTCATTCCCCAAAACAACATCCGCCGGTAGCTTCTTCATTATGGCCACTTCCACAACCCCCTCCCCAGCACCCCAGTTAAAATGCACCTTGGCCGTGGGTAACCAGTACATGGCCCCCCCCTGCTACCCGGACAGCCACTGATCCGCCAGTGTGGGCCGCATCTGGAACTAAATGTGGTGCCACTAGGGTCAAAGTGGCTCCCGAGTCCCTCAGCCCCTGTACCTCTTTCCCCCCCACAAACACAACTTGGCGGTGATGCTGCCTGTTGTCCGTGGCTTGCACAGACATCACTTCGTATAGGACCCCCAATGGTTCCTCGGTTTGCAGACTTGCCCGCTCCGATTGGTCAGGTTCCATGTGATAAAAATGGGCCGCCGCCCTCGGAGCGGAGTTCTGCCGTACCTGGTTCCACGCCTGCCTGCTCCGATTCTGGGTGCACTCCTGGGACATATGTCCCCACTGCCGGCAGGTATGGCATTGGATGTTGGCTCTGCCATTGTAACGGGATGGTGGTGGGGGGTTCCCTGGTGCTGGCCGGAATGGGGTAGGGTTGACAGGTGTAGAGATGGTTGGGGAATGTTGCACTGGTGGTTTCAGAGGGCCCCTGTGGGTGAGCCCATGGTGCCTCCGGGCATCAAAGTGTTCATCTGCCAGTCGGGCGGCCGCTGTGAGGGTGAAGGGTTTTCTGTCCCTTACCCACTCTTGTGCCTCTGGTGACAGGCCGTTAAAGAACTGCTCCAGCAGAATGAGTTGGCGCAGTCCTTCCATGGTGGTGGCCTGGCTTGCCTGAATCCACCCTTGTGAGGCTTGGTCCAGTTTATGCTTCAATCCCCGAAATTTCCGCCAGTATGCCTCTGGGGTTATGGCATACCTTCCTAGAATCGCCCTTTTTACTTTAAAATAGTCCTTGCTGTCTTCTCTGGGTACAGCGCGATAAGCCTCTGCTGCTCGTCCTGCCAACTTGCCTGCCAGTAGGGGTACCCACATCGCCTGCTCCAGATCGTGTAGGTCGCATAACCGCTCGAAATCCTGCAGGTATCCATCTATCTCATCCTTCTCCTCACAGAACGCTTTAAATGCCTGGTATGGTATTTTCTGCTTTATTGGAGTGCAGCATGAGTTGGCGATGGATTCTGCCCTGGATGGTGCCCCCTGAGGTTGCTGTGCCATAATGTAGTCCTGGACGTCTGCCATCAGTACGGTCAATATGTCCAGGGTTACTGGCTGTGGTACAAATTCCAACCGGGTTCTCAGTTCCCTCTGGTATGGTGTTTCCTCCCTGGCAGGTGGGGGTGGACTGCTGTGTGCTTGGTCGCCTTCCATCAGCTCTGCAATAAGTACTGCTTTAGATTTGTTGCTAGCACTTTTCCCTCTAGCCTCCAGCAGTTCCTTTAGCGTCTGCCTCTTTAACGCCGTGTAATCCGTCCCCATTCACTGATCGCTTTCGTCTGCTTGTTTCATACGAATCGCCTTTCCCTTTTCCGTTCGGTTGTTCCTTTCATTCGAATGCGCTGTATTCGGCTGTAGAGTTGGATCCCGTCGCTTGCCACCAATTGTAGCGGAACGTCAATAATAAATCCACGAATTCCGCTGGTTCAGGAACGAATCCACAGTCAAGCGCTGAAACAACAAGGCAATATCCCCAACCTCCCAGTAACCGGACGAGACACAGTTCTGAGAGTCAACTGACATCCTTTTAATCGGCTGGACAATTTATACAAGTCCCCATGCAAGGGGTTTCCTGAGTCCCTTCCCAGGGGCACTCCCAGAGGGGACTACATGGGGGACTTACATTACAACATATTTCTCCCATCAGGCACCGCTGCACGAGAGGGATCATCTTCCCAGAATGCACCGTTAAGTGGATTATCCCCTCGTGCAGCAGAACTGACAATTTACACAAAAATCCATAACTTGTTAAATATATGGTGGATTTACACGAATGGACGTTCGGTAGATAGCTGGGATCTGAGCGCATCATTCGTGAGATTACCGCTCAGATCCCAGCTAAAATAACCGAACGCCGCATGAAAGACAGATTTCTGATCAAACATATAAAAAGAACCGATTGCTTGCAGGGGACAAAATACCGAATGTCCCGAAACTCCCGAACGTCCTGGAGGCTCAGCGGTGTTCGTGCCGTCGAATAGCTGTTTTTAGTACTATGCGTTCGACGACCTAGCACCGCTGAGGGAACAAAGGATCTAAGATGGCCGACCGCCGCATGGTCGGTAGTCGAACGACGGCCACCCAGGAGAGCCTCTAATAACCGATTGCAACATTGTTGCAATCGGTTAACTAGTGCCACACGCCTCTAAGTGTGTGGGCTATTAGGGGGTATCGTGTTCGGTACACGAACGGCCCTCCAAAGTGCCGTTCGTGAAACGAAAGAAAACCCCCATACAAAACCGCCATTTGCATTCGGCAAAAGGCAATGCAGAACATACATGAAGTATACACATATAGAATGAAGCACATATCTCTCTAGACATACAGGCAACCCTTAAAGGCACAG
>OW240920.1:80148824-80167330 GCA_933207985.1 Pelobates cultripes | reverse complement strand
TCTCTTTGTATTGTCCAAGTGGCTAGGTTTGCCACACCTTTCTTTTGACTTTTGCTTTGTTGTTAAATTGTGTAACAATCTTTTCTCCGTCTTGTCTTTCACCGTGCAATATCATGTACAGGGCCGGACTTGCCCACCAGGATACCAGGAAATTTCCCCGTGGGCCGCGGGATGCACAACTCTAACTCCCTATAGAGAGGGAGCCCTGCATCTGTTTTCAATAATATCACGGCCACCAGCCACATGTAGGTGCTGCCGGGTGGCCGGTCTGGTGGCACACTCTGAGGGGGTTACCTTGCGGCCAGCTGCCCCATCTCATGTGACGTATGGCTGCTGTCAGTATCAGTGAGTGTGCCGGGCGGCCGCCTAACCAGTCTGGCGGCACACTCACTAATACTGACAGCAGTACAACTGTCAGCACAGGAGGACTGAGGGAGGGGGCAGAGCTAACTACCATGCTCCCTCGCGCTTCCCACAATTTCCAGCACAGCCACATCATAGATTAGTGATTACGCTATGATGTGTCCATGCTCGGAATTATGGGAATTGTGAGGGAGCATGGTAGTTAGTTCTGCCCCCTCCCTCAGTCCTCCTGTGACAAGGTCAGCATTAGACACAGGGGAGGGGGGACAAAGAGACAGAGGGGTAATAGAGAGACACAGGAGACAGGGAGACAAAGAGACAGAGGGGTAATAGAGAGACACAGGGGGAGGGGGGAAATGAGATAAATGGGAAAGAGAGACACAGGGGGGAGAAAGCCACAGTGGGGAGAGAGACACAGGGAGGAGGGAGAGAGACACACAGGGAGGAGAGGGAGACAGAGACACAGGGAGGAGAGGGGGAGTGAGAGAGAGAGAGACACAGGGAGGAGAGGAGAGAGAGAGACACAGGGAGGAGAGGGAGAGAGAGAGACACAGGAGGAGAGAGGGAGAGAGAGAGAGACACAGGGAGGAGAGGGAGAGAGACACAGGGAGGAGAGGGGGAGAGAGAGAGACACAGGGAGGAGAGGGAGAGAGAGAGAGACACAGGGAGGAGAGGGGAGAGAGAGAGACACAGGGAGGAGAGAGAGAGAGAGAGAGGAGAGGGGGAGAGAGGAGAGACAGGAGAGGGAGAGAGACAGACACAGGGAGGAGAGGGAGAGAGAGAGACACAGGGAGGGAGAGAGAGAGAGACACAGGGAGGAGAGGGGGAGAGAGAGACACAGAAGGTTTGTTGGGCGGAGACAAAGAGACATACAGAAGGGAAAGGGAACAAAGTGACACAGAAGGTTTGTGGGGGGCAAAGCTGGGCTGGGGGAAAAAGAGATGCAGAGTGGCTGGGAGAAGAGAAAGAGGCACACAGAGAGTCTGGAGTTATAAAGAGACACACAGAGGGGATTTGGAAGGGGAGAAAGAGACAAAGGGGCTGGGGCTAAGACATGCACAAAAGGGGCTGGGGAGAAAGAGACATACAGAGGCTGGAGAATGATAAAAAGAGACACAGAAGGGCTGGGATGAAGTTAAAGATACACCATGGGGGCTAAAACAGAATTACAAGGGTGGCTGAAAGAGACAAAAAGGAGAAAATTGGAGACAAGATACACTAAACGAGGGGGAAAAAATCAAAGGAGGGATTAAGAAACACAAAAAAATGCAAGACATTCTTTAGGGAGTTAAATGAAACACAACAGAAGATGCATTATTTTGTGTGTTTGGGGGGGGGGGGTATGCAATTTTGCCTGTGTCTGCCTGCTCTACCTGTAACTCAGTTCTTCAGTATTTGAGTTTATGCCGGCATAGAGCTAATTAACAGGTGAGAGAAAGACATCTTATTAAATAGATTTTTCTTCCAATATATGCATTTTGCTAGCAAACCTGCTAACACAATGTACAGATAGATGTAATTGATGTGATCCTGACAGTAATACACACATATATACATGTATATTGATGTGTGTATTAATTATATGTATAATTATGCCTGTAATATTTACACATGTATTAAGGCCTTTTGGCCTGTAATTGTGGGAGGGGCGTATGACTCACCTTCTCCCTACTTAAGGGACACCCCTTACCTGGCTCCATACCGTTCGAGGTCAGCGCTGCACGAGAATCCACTTCCGGTTCACGTACGGCGCCATCTTGCTTTTCAAAAAATCCGCGGTTTCGTTTGGTGTAGCTGTGTCCAGGAATCCTTACAGGTTTTCCGCCCGTTTCAGCCACGCACATACCCGGTGTTTCGTCGCAGATTAAGTCCACAGGACTGCAAAATCGTAAGTCCGTCGCCCGGATCATTTCCCACGGCGTCGCGATTTTAAAACGGCCTTACTTTACGGCGACACGCTTTACGGCCAAGTCACAGGCATATTAACCCCTTTGCTGCCGGCAGGCATGTCGGTTTCGGTTTTTCTTGTAGTAAACAAACTTGTTCTGCAATATCAGTAGCTATAGTTGGTTTCATGTTATTTACTGTTATTTATTTATGCAAATTACGAAATCCTTGCATATGACTGGGGCAATACCCCTGTTAACTACTTATAAATAAGTATTTATTAGGTTATGGTTCAATCTATTAGCAGATATGGCATTATTAAGTTTTATTGAAATTCTTCATGTTATATACATATATTTATGGAGTTATGCTTAAACAAGCTTTTACATTTTTACAGATATTTCATGTAGGATTTAGGTTATAAATTATGTTTAGAAATTACGTTTCTATCATACCATGTACTCACGTTTCTTACATGGCACTTATATATTCTGACTTTTTCTTTGTGTACTCAAACGACATACCAAGTACACAAGAACACGGTCTCAAAAAATCTCACAAACTTTCGGGTTGAATCACACGTCTTGATTCAACCACTCATACGTCACGTTGTTTTCCTAATTTGGGATAATTTCTCAAATATTTCTGTACCTCGTACTTACCTCTTTTCATGGCTTACGTTTACGGCCTAAAATATACAGTATTGTTTTAAATCCTGCACCTTATTATACTACAAACACTAGCATTACTAAATCATACGCATTAATCTTGTCACCATAGAGACATATCATACACACCCTAAGCATGGTTACCATACCACATAACAGGGCCAGTCGGGCCAATACCATTCATAAATTCCCCTTCCATATGTACTGCTAGCACTCATCACAGCTAACTAGTCTAAATTGGTATCATAGGATCCAATTCTCACACTATCATATCTGGTTTTCTATCCCTTTAGGTTTTTCCAGTTTTCTTTACCTATCGCTTATCAAACTCATACATACTACCAGGTACGTTAAGCCTGCTCACGCCATACATATATGGTTCCTCCTCTACTTAGGACATAGAGTACTGGCAAATTTTAGGGGTTATAGGCCCAAATAGGTATCCCCCCTCCGGGCATTCTGCCTATCGTTTAGTGGTCCGCGAGGCCAACACCCCGCCTCAACGTTTCGGAGGTAATGCCCCCCGGGCCACACGTGAGTTAGCCGCCTCGCAATTATAGAGAGGGTGCCACCTGTCACTCCCTTCCCCTGTTTTCTTGTATTGTCACCGAGAGGCCTACGAACTCCTGCCACTACGTCGGGTGGCCTCAAATAACCCCTCGCGCCAACGCATAGATAGAGCCTCTCATAGCCACTTGGCAACTAGCAGGGCCTCACCTGTCACCAAAGAACAAGATTAATTTTTTGCCTCATCCGGCATAATTAGCCTGCCAGTACATCCCCTGGGGGTTTTTTACGCTAACCATATACTTTGTAATCTAGTATGTCTCAAGAAGGGGTAGAGGATTTCTCCATCCCAAGGACTCCGGCTAGAACAAACACCCCATCACAGGAGGAAGATACGGCTAGTCCAGCATCTTTCAGATCATGGACTATCCCTCGCATCACTAGCGAACTCAGGAGACGACAAATCCCTTTTCCAGCAACAGCAAGGAAAGCGGAACTTTACAAATTACTACACACCTCAACCGATAACATGGACGCTGGGGAAGGGTCGAGCCAGTCCAACCCAGGAAACATACATGACATGCTCACGTCCCTCATGGCATCCATGAGCAAGGTCAATTCTAGGCTGGAGAAACTTGAATCGGTCACTACAGCCCTCACTATGGCTGGACCGGCCACGGCAATTCCCCCATCAGTGGTGGAGTCGCAATCAGTTTCTCCAGCTATCACCTCGGATGACCAAGAGGTTTACCCTGCCCACATGATTCCTGAGCACCTCAGGAGAGATATCCTGGAAGGCTTTTCGGCAAATACTTCCGTCAGCCGCACGTACAGCCACGACCACTCCACCTTTCCACCAGCTAGTCATGGACTAGAAGCTATTATGCAACATAGCAGGACATTGGCACAATTAGCACTGTCCACCAATACCCGGAGAACATATGACAGGGCTTTCCTTCTATTTAAAAGATTCCTGTCACTGCACAACGTCACACAACCTTTCATCATGACATCTTTGTTAGGTTTTGCTTCTTTTTGCCACCTCAAACTCAAATTATCTTACAACACAATCAAGCTATATCTGACAGGCATACAACATCACATGCTAACATTACAACCAAACAACACAAGTTTCATGTCCTCCTACCAGATAAAAAACATCCTTAGAGGTATCCAGAGATCCGAACCCCCACGTACCGCGCAAAGGCTACCTATAGACTTCAATATCTTCAAGGATTTATCCAGCCTACTAGATTCAAAACCCTTTGCGAACAACACAAACCTTGTTATAAAAACCGCCATATACGTAGCTTTTTATGGTTTCTTGAGACCAAGAGAATTTACCGCCATCAACACATCCCAGTCCACTCACATTCTGCTTCATTCACACTTAACGAAACACATGGATTACTATATTTTAGCTCTGCATCACTCCAAAACCAATCAACACGCACCCCCGGTAGAGGTTAGATACTATCCTACCCACAACGTGTGGTGCCCCGTCACATTACTGGACACCTATACTCAGCATTTCAAAGCATCACCATCTCAACCACTTTTCTGTCTACAAGGTTCGGTACTCACTACCACCACCTTCATGACCCACGTCAGGTCCCTACTTACACAACTAGGCCTAAAATCAGCTAACTATTCGGGCCACTCCTTCCGCATAGGGGCGGCCTCCACAGCGTCCAGTGCAAACATTCCAGTACATGTTATCAAGTCACTAGGGCGCTGGAAGTCTTCTGCATACTCTAGATACATACCTAACCCGGTACAAGAAGTTAGAAATGCCTTTCAAGATATGTCTGGTTGAAGTATGTATATTGCTCGTTTCGTAATAAAGTATATTTTCTACTTTTGCCCTCTTTATTTGCAGGCCTACCTCATCGTCGGTTCCGGCACACCACAACCGACTTGCTCTTTCACACTATCCCACACTTATCAGTGTTTGTATCTTCTGTACTATCATGAGCCCTTAACACAAATATTAACATACCTTTATATATGCATAATACACAAGAAATGTAATTAATATGTAATGAGCACATATTGGCCCAGTCTTGTTGCTAGTTGCATACTCCAGCACTTTAACATATTCAAAATGAAGAGCGCACCCATAGGACTTCAAAATGAACAAAATGAATGCTCTTTTTTTATTTTGACGCCCTATGGGCTTTCTTTCGTTGGATTAATAGTTTTCAATTTGAAGTTATTTTTTCACCCTCTATATCAGCATACTATGCTGGCGCGACGTATTATTGGGCTGGTATAGACTTATTTCCAGGGCTGCTTTTAGTTCCCAGTCCGGCCCTGATCATCTACATTTCTTTGTTGGGTAACTAGACACTGTTCTGCTTTGCAATGGATGAAGTTTTGTCCTATGAGCATTTCACATAGTTTATCATTCTGCTCTTTTGCAGTTTGTTTTAGTCCATATATTCCTTGCTGTAGCTTGAATACGAGACCTTTATTTGTTTCATATTAATCAGGCTCCATCATGTAAATTCTTCATCCATTTTACAATTAAAGGAAACTGACTTTACAACTGCTTGCTCTACATAAAACGGTTTACATGCTGCAATAGTTAGTAATGTTCTCATTGTGTTAAACTTGGCTATAGATGAAAAGGTCCCGTCTTCTCCATACTTCCCAGTCATTCTTTTTGCTTCTAGTCTAGCTTTTTAATGTATTACATTTCTATTTGTATCCATGTATTTTTAACTTTAGGTATATGGTTATTCATGGCTGTTTCTTCCTCCAAGCGTCATGATCGCATTGTGATCAATTTTGGCCTTAAGACTATAGTTATGCTTCAGGATCATAGTCATGTCAATATTGGCGCTGACAAAGGTTCAAATCCTGATCCAGAACCTACTCATATCAAATTTGACTCCAACTAAAGTCTAGCCCCACGGTTGTTTTTCTGGGGAGTACGAGCGGTGCGTCCGCATAGGGCGTATTGGCAACAGGGGCGCCTTGCTAGGGGAGAGATTGTGTCCCTTGCTGGCCTGGCCATAGTGAGGGAGCTCTGTTTTGTTTTGTTTTTTAATTGACCGTGAGGAGATGAGGACCTCTCGCACTGGCCCATTGTCTGTGTGATGCAGAGGACATCCTTCGTTGGGTGCAGATACTGAGCAATTCTCACGCAAACTCAACATTCAGAGCATTTTCACAGGTTACTACGGCAATGCTCTGATACCATTCATGTGGAGCTTGTAAGAGGAAGGCTCCTGCTCTTCATCCAGTGAAGGTGCAGATGAGAAACCCAGGCAGAGGCCACTGGACCACCAGGGGATCAGTATCCCCGTTCCCTGGCCTTAGGTCTGTAAGAGAGAGAAGGGAATCAACTTTACATTATTTTAATAAGTGAAATGATTAATTAAAAAAGAAGCATGAATTCACACTACATCCCTATCCCTCCCCAGATTATGTTGCCTATACATACTACATCCCTATTACACCCTACATTATGTTTTCTATTCACACTACATACCCACCCCACCCCACATTATGTTTCCTATACACACTAAATCCCTATGCCAACCAACACAATTTTTCCTATACATACTACATCCCTACCTCACCCATACTATATACCACAGTATGTTCCCTATACACACTACACCCCTATCCCACCTCACAGTATGTTCCCTATACACACTACATCCATATCCCATCACACACTATGTTCCCTACACACACTACATCCCTATCTAACCCTATACTATATTCTCCACACACTACATCCCTTCCAAACCCACACTTTGTTCCCTACACACTATATCTCTATCCCACCCCCACTATGTTCCCCATCCCACCCCTATTCCACTAATGATCTCAACAAGTGGTGGCAGGGTGGATGCAGAGAGACAGGATTTTTTTTTAACTTAATTAAGGGGGCCCGATAATCTAAATAGCTGGCATAACATTCTCGTTTTGGAAATACGTTTGCTAGAGTATTCCCTTAAATAGTAATTTTTTCACAAATCTATACATTTGTAAGCAATTCTTCTAGCACAATATATTTTTAAAAAGACCAAATTTTGTGCATACTATAACAAGTACAGTTTAACGTGATTTCTGAGTTATTTATATATTATTTATATTATTGTGCCTATAATATTAACACTTGTATTAATTTAAACTACATTAATACATAATAACTTAGTGAGTGCTTAGCACTTTTTACAGGATGAAGTTTTGAACGAGGGGCTGTGGCCATGGAGAGACGCTTTTTCCCTAAAGGCCTATGACCTTCTCTGTCTTGCCCCTTGTCTTAGTCACACCAAGGTTAGCACTAAATCTAGACTATGTCCAAATCCTTAACATAACTTTGTCCTTATTAAAGCCAGATCGAACCAAGATCCTTCAGTTTTGCATCAATTTTGATGTGGAACATTGCTATAATGGAATTTTTTTTTTTTTTACACATTTTCTAGTAAGTAATTATACACATCATATTAGTAAGTAATGTTTAAATTATTGAATGAAATACGGATACAATTATGAAATATGATAAAATTATGATATATATTTTTTTAATTATATTTTATCAGTACATATGTGGGAAGTTGAAAGATAACAGAGGACAGGTTATCTGAGTAAAGCAGGGCACATCTTCTATTCAGTGAATTAGCATGTGCCCGAGATGAACATCCTTCTTGGAATCCAGAGATGTTTGAAAAAAAAGCCATTTCACAGATTTATACATTTGGCATGTTTATGAAGAAATTGCACAGCTTTTATATGGCTGACTGTCACATTTTATTAGTTTTTTTTTTTTCCCCTCTTATGCTATATACCAGAATGTCAGACTCTTTGTGGAATAGACTGATAATATGTAAAATGATCCACTTGTTTTGTTTCGCTGCTTCACACATCCCTGTGGAAATAAAAAAGACCCAATATGACTTAAAAATTCAGTTTTTTATTGCAGTAGTAGAAACTAAATGTCATTCTTTAGCATCTTATGGGTAGCATTCTTCTTTTACTCTACCTTCTAAGAGCCGGATCAGAATACTGAAGATTTTATTTTGGATGTAATGGGTACCAGATCGTTTTCTGTTACTCTCTCCTCTCAGGAGCGCACTTAATTTATCATCATAGTTGGATTTATCTCTAATAATTAAAATAATTATAAATAAAACAAATGCTAGTACATAAATCTGGTTTAATGTTGGTTTTTGTTTTTTGTTTTGTCTATATGAAATATACATATAATTTTTGCCAGTGACCAGTATTAATAGAGTGCTGAAACAGACATTAAAACACTTGGAAAGTTATCTAGTTAAAAAATATATGGCATAAATCTGTTCGATCCCCACGGCATAAATCTCTTTGATCCAACTGACTACAGAGCCTGTTCAAAACGCAAGGTCACAGGTTCAAATCCCGGTATGGTCAACTCAGCCCTTTATCCTTTCGAGGTCAATAAATGAGCACCATCAATTAGGTAATAATAACATCTATTATTATAAAGCTGCTGCTTTGGTTAATTCTGAGAGTGTGCGCTGAAAAGTGCTTTGAGTCTCACTGGGAGAAAGGCGCTATATATATATATATATATATATATATATATATATATATATATATATATATATATATATATATATATATATATGTATACTACTTATTATTAGTAGTAGTAGTGTAACACATGTAGTATCTCCTGTTATCCTTGTTGTATGCTTCATTTTAGACACTAGCGGGCAACATGAAGTTAATATATAATATAAATTGTCTGATCTAATGTAATAATGCGTGCTTATACATGCCTTAAATATTCAAGACGAATGCTACTAGTCGGGTCTTTGCCCTGCAAGTCTAGACAGTCCATGGCATATTTATAGTGGTGAACTTGTATTTGCCAGGGCAACATTTTTACATGCTAAAGGCTAGTGGCGAGTAGCAATTTGAGCCCCGTGCACACGTGTGTGTGTGTGTGTATATCCAAGGTCTCAAGGTTTAGCACTCATGGTCTCTACTGTACAACAAACTCCAGCCACATTAATATAATCTAAACAAAGATCACAGTTTACCTACATTTTATGTGTTTAAAAATTCAATATTATTTGCAAATTTTACAGCAACATAAATGGGAAGTTGAGGAAGTGTGCATCTACATAGACGCAGAATCGCCTATACCAGTGGTTTCCAAACCATTCCAGGATCTAGGGGCTACCCAGTTGTGTCTAATGTGTTTTGTTTTCTTTTTCTGTTAAACAAACCTTAGACTTGACTGGGTAATTCTTAAATCCCGGAATGATAGGGGTGCCTTTAAGGACTCGTTTAGGGAACTACTGGTCTATATATATTTTCTGTATATGCAATCTACATTGGAAAAATAAAGATTAAAGGGCTGCTAGAAGCACCTAGATCATGTTACCACAATGAAGTGGTCTGGGTGCATTGGTCCTTTACTTTTAACCCTGTTATTATTGCAGGGTTAACATACTCCTAGTGGCTGTCTTCCTGACAGCCAGTAGAGACACGTTCCTGTGAGAACCAAGTCAATCTCAGTTTGGTTCTCAATCAGCATTTGATTGGCTCATTGAGGCATTTTGCTGCGAATGAACACTAGCCTACCAGTGCTTACCTAAGGGATTGAGAAGCATTGACTTGGCTGAATCTTAATGATCTTAGCCATCGAGGCAGGGCAACAGCTTGGAGAGCAGCACAGCAATGCAAGAAAGGTAAGTAAAAGTGTTTTGTTATATTTAAAAAAAAAAAAAATTTGACCAATGGGAGCAGACACTTCAACTGTTAGCAGGACACTATAGCGTTACGAATGCATCTTTGTATTCATAACACTATAGTGTTCCTTTAAGAGCTTGATGATTCAAAGACGTGTTGAGCTTGTTGATCCAAAGGTAATTTTGTGACACAACGGGAGATCACATCAAATTCAGCTTTTAGACTTCTTTTCAATCAAAAGTAGTAATGCATGTGTGAAAAACTGAGCTTGACAGACTCGAGTCTTGTTTCAACCTAGATTGTGATCCAACTACGTACTGTGTATCTCTATGTGCAGCATGAACAGCCTGAATAATTATCTTACCTGCTTGGACCAGGACAGAGAAACATGACTATGGCTTTCACCTATTTTATCTGGATTATATTACAGTAAACTGCTTTTCTCTGTGACATGACAAGACTATTTTAATGAACTATTTTCTAGGGAGCTTTTTTGCATTGCTAGAAAGAGGATGCTAATTTGATAGTTTTGCACTTTGAAAAACAGATGTAAACATTTTGGCATTTGTGAAAAACAAATGCATTAAATTCAGAATTTTGACACTTTGAGTATGAAACTCTTTGAACATATTTTGCAACAATCTAACAAATGAACAATTTTTGAGTACTGTCTACCAGCACCCTCTTGTGGTAATATCTGGATTATTACATACAGATGATTTTTTTATTTATTTTTTTTGTAAATCAGATTGTATGCAGCATTTGATTCTGCCTAATACACAAAATAACAACAAAGACACATATTTACCTGCTTATCAGCAACATGGTTATTCCATAAATTGAAAATTTTGGGCAAAAAAAACATGGGGAACGTTTCCACTTTTTTTCCCAACTTCAGCCATTTTGTCCTGAAATTAGCAATTCCTTTGCTAATTTTCCACTTTAGTCATTAACCTGAAAGGTATGGCTTTTCTGAGGTTTAACAGCAACTTTTCTCAATGAAAGAACCTGTGAATAGAAATGTAGATTCCTAGAAGATCCTTTGGGTCAATCATGTGCATGGGAAACATATTGTCAACATAGTGTCATAGTGTTTTCTCTCCCACTTTGCTAGACCATCCATGTCCTCTCCATGATTTCTTATTCTTTTTCTACAAACTTTACCAGAAACATATTTTTGTATTTTAAGATGTTTCACTTCACAGTTTCCTAACTCCCAAGTGTCCCAAATTCTTTGGTATAATTTCATCATTACAAGTTATATTTCGGCTTCACTGGAACACACACACACACACACACACACACACACACACACACTGTGTAGTCACAATCACTACCATGGAACAGGATCATTTCTAGCAATGTAGATGAGTGCAAGTTCTTTGAAATGCACTGTTCCAGTGTAGACTGGTTGCCTGTATGGACCTGCCTTCTGCATCTGATTTCCAAAAAGCTGTAGTGTCAGGAAAGGTGTATTCATTGAAATTTTGACCATTGTTATTGTTAGTGCCATCTCAATATACTACTTCCTCAAACAGAAGATTTCTGCTCTAAATCTGGTATAGTTATATCCGGGGCTGGACTGGGAAAAAAATTTGGCCTGGTAATTTTTCAATCACAGTAGCCCCAGAAGAAGGGGGTGGAGCCAGAATGAGAATTTTTTTGTCATCACCAGTGATGAGCATGCCCCCTCTGAAAGTCAGCATTTGGGGTCCAATGTTCATGCACAGCTCTTGCATGTTCTGTGCAGCACTAGCAAATTTAATCACATGCTTGCGTTGTGTGTGCTTGTATCTTGTCTCTGGTGTCTACATAAGTGGTTATTTTACCAAAAGCATATTGTGCATGTGT
The DNA here is from genome assembly GCA_933207985.1 of Pelobates cultripes. Taxonomy (NCBI): domain Eukaryota; kingdom Metazoa; phylum Chordata; class Amphibia; order Anura; family Pelobatidae; genus Pelobates; species Pelobates cultripes. The sequence continues at coordinate 80,155,358 of OW240920.1, read as the reverse complement.
TTGGAGGCTGCATTTGGGATTGCGTGTGTGTAGAGTGAGATGATTGTGGTGTTTTGTGTAAATAGGTAGGTTTCGTTTCAGGTGTAAAATGTGTGGCATGGGGCTGTAGAGACCAGGAGTGTGTGTGTGTGTTGTGTGTAGAGGGGTCATAATGTTTACAGGGGCTGTATGTGTGTATAGGTGATGTAGTGTGCGTAGGGGCTGTAAAGAGTATGTGTCTAAGGAATGTAGTGTGTCTGTTTGCTTATATGGGATCTAGTGTGTGCATAGGGGATCCATAGTGTGTATGTCAGGAATGTAGTGTGTATGTTTGTGTGGTGCAATGTTTGTCAATAGGGGATCTATAGTGTGCGTTGGCAATCTAGTGTGTATGTGGGGGGAGGTCTAGTGTGTGTGTGTGTGTGTGTACGGGTTCTAGAGTGTGTATAAGGGATATAGTCAGGGACATATTAGCCGCGAGGCAAACAAGGCATTTGCCTTGGGCGGCATTTTTCAGGGGGCGGCAAAAAACGCCGCCCCCCAAATGCCCAGGGCAAATGTCTTGTTTGCCTCGCGGCTAACAGACATTCTGGGCGCTGGGCGGCAGTGGCTGCAGCGCTGGGAGGGCGGGCGGGCGGCCGGCGAGGGAGCTCTTCCCCTGAGCACTCTGCTCTGCTCAGCTCCCTCGCGCGCCGCCAGCAGAGTGAGGCTGGGAGCCGGGTTGATGACGTCATATTCCGGCTCCCAGCCTCACTCTGCTGGCGGCGCGCGAGGGAGCTGAGCAAAGCGCTCAGGGGAAGAGCTCCCTCGCGGCCGCCCGCCCAGCGCTGCAGCCACTGGACCCCAGGGAGAGGAAGAACCCCCCCCAGCATTACCAAAGGTAAGGAGGCTGGGGGGGTTAAATAAAATAAAAAAAAATAAAAAACACTAGTGAGTGTGTGTATGTCTGCTAGTGTGTGTGTGGATGTCTGTTAGTGTGTATGTTAGTGTGTGTATGTATGTTAGTGTTAGTGTGTGTGTGTTAGTGTGTGTATGTTAGTGTGTGTGTGTGGATGTCTGTTAGTGTGTGTATGTTAGTGTGTCTGTTGGTGTGTGTCTGTTAGTGTTTGTGTGTTAGTGTTAGTGTGTGTATCTGTTAGTGTTAGTGTGTATGTTAATGTTAGTGTATGTATGTTAGTGTTAGTGTGTGTGTCTGTTAGTGTGGATGTCTGTTAGTGTGTATATTGGAGTGTGTGTTGAGTGTGTGTGTGTGTGTGTATGTCTGTTAGGTGTGTCTGTTAGTGTGTCTGTTGAGTGTGTGTATGTTAGTGTTTGTGTGTCTGTTAGTGTGTATGTTAGGTGTGTGTTAGTGTGTGTGTGTGTATGTCTGTTAGTGTGTCTATTGGAGTGTGTCCTATGTTGGAGTGTTTGTGTCTATTGGGTGTGTGTATGCTAGTGTGTGTTAGTGTGTGTGTGTATGTCTATTGGGTGTGTGTTAGTGTGTGTGTCTGTTAGTGTGTGTGTCTGTTAGGTGTGTGTGTCTCTGTTAGTGTGTGTCTGTGTGGTGTTTGTGTCTGTGTAGTGTGGTGTTGGTGTGTTAGTGTGTGTGTGTGTGTGTATGTCTGTTAGTGTGTGTCTATTAGTGTGTCTGATGTTGTGTATGTTGGTGTTTGTGTCTGTTAGGTGTGTATGTTGGTGTGTGTTAGTGTGTGTGTGTATGTCTGTTGGTGTGTGTCTGTTGGTGTGTGTATGTTGTAGTGTTTGTGTCTGTTAGTGTGTATGTTAGTGTGTGTTGGTGTGTGTGTGTGTATGTCTGTTGGGTGTGTGTCTGTTAGTGTGTGTCTGTTAGTGTGTCTGTTAGTGTGTGTATGTTAGTGTTTGTGTCTGTTACTGTGTATGTTAGTGTGTGTTAGTGTGTGTGTATGTCTGTTAGTGTGTGTCTGTTAGTGTGTCTGTTAGTGTGTGTATGTTAGTGTTTGTGTCTGTTAGTGTGTATGTTAGTGTGTGTTAGTGTGTGTGTATGTCTGTTAGTGTGTGTCTGTTAGTGTGTGTCTGTTAGTGTGTGTCTGTTAGTGTGTGTATGTTAGTGTGTGTATGTTAGTGTGTGTGTATGTTAGTGTGTGTGTATGTTAGTGTGTGTGTCTGTTAGTGTTAGTGTGTATGTTAATGTTAGTGTATGTATGTTAGTGTTAGTGTGTGTGTGTCTGTTAGTGTGGATGTCTGTTAGTGTGGATGTTTGCCTGTTAGTGTGTGTGTGTGTTTGCCTGTGAGTGTGTGTGTCTGTTAGTGAGTGTGTGAGTGTGGGTCTGTTAGTGACTGTGTGTTTCTGTTAGCTAGTGAATGCGTATCTGTCAGTGAATATGTGTGTGTGTATTTAGAAGGCGGAGCAGGGGGGAAGGTTGGGTGGCGGTTGCGCGGGTGGGGGTGGCGCGGGGGGGTGCCTGAGTTTTGTCCTGCCTAGGGTAGCACAAAACCAGGATACACCACTGGATATAGTGTGTGTTTTTCTGTAAAGTAGAGTGTGTTAGTGGTGTAGCCTGTGTTGAAGGGATGTAGTGTGTGTAAGTGGTAGAGTGTTTGTTTAAAGGATGGAAAGGTGCAGTGTGTGTGAGGGTACAGTGTGTGTGTGTAGGACACTGTGATTTAAGGACACAATGTGTTTGAGGGATGCAGTGAGTAAGGGGTACAGTGTGTCTATGAGGAGTGAGGTGTAAATTTGTGTGTAAGGGATCAAGTGTGTGTGTGTGTGTGTGTGAGGGGTGTAGTGTGTTAGGGGTACAATGTGTGTGTGAACAGTGCAATGTGTTTGTGTGTGTGTGAGGGGTGCATTGTGTGTGATGCAGTGTGTGTGAGGGGTGCAGTGTGTAAATTTGTTGGTAGGTATTGTGTGGGGGCCTCTCAGAGCGTTGCTATGGTACCCATGGCAATACTCCAACTTCTCAAGAGGAACCTACAGAACCCTTGGAGGAGTTGCAGGTTACAGTTTTGAGTCCTCCTCTCCCTTCTCCTCTGCCAGATTTCAGTGCCTGTGGGCACCAGCCCATCATGGTACAGAGTAGGGCCAGCACTTGAATATTGCCCACGCTACAATGGAGATACTCTGATCTCCTCTATCGACCTCAGCCCATGTCCCTTGCGGCCCACTGGGCATTTGCCGGTTTGTCCTATGGACCGTTCAGGCTTGGCTCTATTCTTTTCTACAAGACACACTTAATTGGCAGCTAGGAAATTTAACATAGAAATGCACAAAGCTATTCAAAATGTGCTCTACCCAAAAACCAAACAAGTGATGGGCAGAGAAAAAGTACTTAGCTTAGTACGACAAAAACAGCTTCCCAATAGCTTTCCATAGAAAAGCACGCCTGACACACCTTGCCATACTGGTTATTTGGTAATTATGTGAAAAATAAAATCTTGTTCAGAAATGATATCCAATTTATGTCAAACAAAGTCCAAAGAGTCCCGGTACTTGTAAAGTCTGATATAGGGAATAGCTAATCTGTAAAAGCAGTAGTTGAATGTAAAACACAAAAGAACCATGCAGAAATGCAAAGCTCTGTTATCAATCTCAAATTCAAAAGTGTGAACAGATAAAAAATTAAGACTGTAACATTAAGTTCAGATTGATCAAATGTACGAGGTATGTTAAATGAGAGATAGTGAGTAGACTCAATGCTTGACAAGAAAGACTGTTAAAAAAATATATATATATATATTACTGTCCAGGAGTTTTAGTATTATGTTATTTAGCAAATGTGTGTTTGTGTGATCTGGAAAATAAGAACAAACCTCCTCTTTCTGTCTCTGATTCAATGCTACGTGTGCCCAGGTCGTACCAGGACTAAATAGGATTTCTAAAGTCAATTGATAGATTTTTAATATACTTTTTAAAATAACACTGAGCATCACATCGTGAAAAGGATGACAAAATTATAGTGATTTAAAATATTTTACTAAATGCTAAGAATTTCCAGAAGAGGGGGTGCAGCCTAACTGCCAAGCAAGCCAGACGCACCTCGAAAGAGCTCCGGCTGAAAAGAGACAATTTGGTGTTTTTTGCCATAAAAAGTCGGCTTTCTCCCGACCGGACACCACATCAGATGTCTGGGAACTTCAGCCTACCGGAGACTACCTCGCTCGTCAGCAGGGGTTCATATTTGGGCACTCACAGACGCAGTCAGTGTTGCGACCCACAGCACGCGGGCCGCTGATCCCTCTGCTCAGGGACATACCACTCAGTGCAAAGACCGCCGGAGTCTACCTTTACGTACCCCCGACCCCTGGTGAGGGTGATCATGGCTCGCCTAATACCTCACAGAAGACATGGGGTTCAAACACAAACAGCAGTACCTGCCAGAGAAGCCTACACATAAGACTGTCCTTTGAGAGAACACTGCCACCATTGCTCGCCAAGGTGACGCCTGATCTCTAGAGGGAACATGACACCTCAGATGATTCCCCTTAGAAGGGAGACGTATGCACTTCACCTAACCCTGCTCAAGTTTAACAGCTGAATCAGATGAGGACTCCTCTCCATCCACGATTCCACGAAAGGAGACATCAAAAGATTGCTGGTAGAGCTGAGAAAGGTGTGGAAGTGAGGCCTCCAGGAGACACAAGCAGACATAAAAGTCCTGCAGCACAAGGTGAAGGCTGTGGATGACCGAGAATAGACGCGTAATATTCGATTGCGAGATACCAAGGTACATATGGAGGGCCTCACCACACAATTCAAACAGTTGCATAAAATGGTGCTTACGCTAGAGCAGCACAGACAACAGAATTTACGTCTAAGAAGCATACCTGAACAGGTAGGTGGAGGGGACATATTGCCATTCACCAAAAGACTGATTGCCTCTATGGGCTTTTTAAATACTAGAGATGCCCCATCCATCCTGGCCTCTTTCGGAATACATAAATCAGTAGCAGCACCAGCTGATGCACCTTGGGACGTAATTGCGACTACCAGAGACAAGAAAAAAAATTAAAGAAAAAAAGAAACACTCACTCTTTCCTCCTCTGATAGCCCAGAGACACTCTTTCACAAACTGGGCCTACCGGACACTAATATCTTGGAGGACACAAACATGGTGGACATACCACACAAGAAGGAGGCCCCAGAGAGAGGCTACCGTATAAATACCACAAATGAGCATCCTAGTCTGCTGACCACCTGCAGCTTACACAAAGTCACTCCTTGTGCAGTGGCACTAACCTTACTGGGTCTCCGTCTTTACGGTCTCCTCTTCAAACTTCCTTTCTATAGGTCTTTTAATTGTGCATAGCCTTGATGTACCCTTCAATGCTTATTCATCTCATATAATGGAACAGATGTACACTGTGTGTTCAAATCTAATAAAATACTAATTTAAAAAATATATATTTTTCCAGAAGAATGGCAAATCTACTTTGTTCATTTCAAAGCCTATTGCTTGGTGTGATTATTACAAATTGAATTTGCATTCTGACAGAATCCTGCAGAGGATCTCTGTTTTAAGTGCTTTGTAATTTCACTGCAAGTAATGTAGAATATGCCATGAAAACGTCAATATGTACTTCATCAGTGTGCAGTGAATTAGAACTCCAAGGGTTAAATTATTATTATTATTATTATTAGCATTTATATAGCACCAACATACTCCACTTAACAATTATAGAATGGGAATATTGGACGACAAGTAATTTACGTACAGAATATAACAGAGACAAGAGGTGAAGAAGGTCTTGCTCAAAAGGGCTTACAATCTATGAATGACTTTCTCAAGAAATATCTGATCTGAGTTTTGTTAACCATAACAGTCTAACACAATTGAAACATAAACCTATAATTTATATGGTTTACTACTATTTGAATAGTGCCATACCCCCAAAAAATAATTTTACATAAGCACAGCCTTGTAACTATCTGTCTGGCCATATATGAATTAAACACAAGAAGCACAGTCCTTGTCAGTTCCTACCCCACTGACAGAACCAAAATTGCTTTTCTGATCAACTACTTGTCCGGGAAAGCTCTAGCATGGGCTAATCCCATGTGGGAGAATACGTCCCCAATGTCCTTTGCAGACTTTTTGACAGCTTTTAAACGTACATTTGATCAACCCGGCAGGGTTGCTTCTGCTGGCAAAGCTCTGCTTAGGGTCCGACAGGGTAATAGATCTGTAGCGGATTATACCATTGAATTCCGCACTCTGGCAGCTGAAGTGGTTTGGAATAACGACTCCCTCGTAACAGCCTTTCAGGAGGGTTTGGCCGCTTACATATTAGACGAAATAGCATCCAGGGAATTGCCTGTTCTTCTGGATGATGTAATAGATTATATCATTCTTATTGACAACCGTATTAGAGAGAGGCGTAGTCAAAGAAGGATGAATACACAGGGGTTACCTGCTTTACCCAGTACTGCGTTACTAGCATTACCTCCCCCTAATCAACCACCTTCCGAACCCATGCAATTAGGTGCTGTAGGCTTAACTGAAGCTTAACGAACGTACCGCAGAAGGGAGGGCTTGTGCCTTTATTGTGGAAAGAGGGGGCATCTCCGAAGAAACTGTCCTAAGTTTGCAGGGAAACTTC
>OW240920.1:80055571-80148724 GCA_933207985.1 Pelobates cultripes | reverse complement strand
AGGTTCCAGGAACAAGCTGGATCTATCGTTAGTGTTTCTCCACTGAAAAATCTTCGGACAGCCTGCCTTTGTGCATGAGGCAGGCGCTGTCTACTCTGGAGAACCAGGCATTCCTTCAGGGACTTCAGGAGAACAAGCAGCTACAAGATTTTCGTGGTCCTTAGTGATAAGTACCACATTTTAATTTTGTAAGAGTTCCTATTTGGGGGGGATTTTTTGTACTGGGACAATAAATGTTATAGAGTTACACTATATTTTGTCTCTCTTTGCCTTAATGAATTTCCAGTACACTATTGGGTCCTCAATTGCTACAGTAGCAATTTGGAGTTTCCCCCAAAGGAACCTATATGTGAATTGAACAGACTTTGGACTTTTTAGGGACAGTTATACTGTTTTTATTGATACAGTTTTTTAGATACATTTTTATATGTGTCCACCCTTGATAAATTTTAAGGGGATTATCTTCTAAGCGTTGACAATATCAATTAGCATCTAAAGTATAGGATGTGGGAAAATTCTTTGTTTTGTTGCCGTTGCTAATATATAGTGGGTACCTTGGGTACAATTTTCATTATTTTGCTAATCTCTATTTCCATTAAGAACAAGAGGTTGTCTAGTCAGACAATATATTAGCGATAACGCAGGTTTTTAATTTATTATATGCGCTCTCTTTTTTTATCTTTTCTATTTATTTTATTGGCTTGTAGTTTTTCATATTAGATTCATTAAATTCATTAAAAAGTCTAATATTAATAAAATTATAGAAAAAACAATTTTATCATTTGGGGGGAAAAAGTCTTTTTAGGTTTCGGCTTTTGGCCAAGGGCATCCTGAATTTTTGGTTTTGACCCAGAATTTTCATTTTGGTGTGTCCCTATGCATCATTTTGAGACAACTGTTTAATTCAAAAGCTTTAGCTTATGAGATAGTTGCCTTACTCTGTTTTTTTTTTATTTTCATGTATACCTGCTTCTTCCTTCTTATGCTTTCCCCCTGGAGTGGATGAGGAATGCATAAGAAACCAAGTCATATCCCTAGGAATGCTGTAAAAGTGCATTGGGTATGCCTGATTTACATATGTACAGTATGAAGATCTCTGCACCTTGCATCATGACAGAAGGAACAGAGAGGGCATCTGAGCCGTGTTTTCTCTCTACTGCTGGTGAACAATGAAGTTCTGTTTCTGTCATTAGTGGAATGGTCTGAAACGGAGATTGGTGGGTAATATGGAGAGTAGGCTTAAGAAACTCCCCTGGCTGAGAGGCGTAAACAACAATGCCATCAGGACAAGTTTATAATATGCTTATAAACATTTATTACATACTTTTTCTTTTCTTTTGACTTGTACATTTGTTTAACAGTGTTTTTCTTACTGGTTTAAAAAACAAAAAGGTGAAGTGATGCATGTCCCTTTGAATACCCTTTGGTTTATCCTAGACACTGCACACCATGGATTATAGCTATGAAAAACAAAAAGCATATAAGTAAATTTAAGCACAGACCTCCATTATTTCCCCTAATGGCAGTATAATTACACTCTACAGCACACACACACACTACAGCACGGACACACACACACTGCACTTTCTAGACAAACACATACACTACACCCTCTAGACACACAATCTCTAGAGCTCCTAGACAAGACACACACACTTTCTACAGTCCCTATAAACACACACTTTACAGCTCAGCCTTAGCCTGGGCTGTAGTATATGTGAGAAGTTAGGGTGGCAGGTATTAAAAAATAATTATAATGATCAAATAAAAGTTTATTCCTCTTCTGTCTTGCTTATCTAGGGCTAGGTATCGGGAAGCTGAGTCCAAGTGGTCCCATGGGCAGAGCATCTGGTCTACACCTCCAGAAAGTGGAGACCTTAAGCTTCCTAAGAACCCCTACCATTAGGGTGGGCTGCCTGGTGAGGGAGTTCTTTGATCTCAAACCAGCCAAGCAGCTTCCTCTTTAGAATGTTTATATACCATTATGATCATATAGCATCATGTTCATATTTGAGGGTCGAAGGAATCCTAAAATTACAAAGATTGAGTCTATATAAACATAAACTGGAATTTCTAAAAAGAGTTATATATATATATATAACCTCAATGGAGTGCACTTACATGACTCGTAATAGTGATATGATGCTTTTATTCAGCAAGTATATTCAAACAAATAATGTTGACATTTCAGTCCATCCAGACTTTTACCAAGACATATATATATATATATATATATATAAAAGATAAAAATCAGTTCCTGCACTCACGCTGAATTTCCCTTCACGACCGGGTGCCAACCATATATAGCCAAAAAATACAAAAAATACAAATTAATGGTTGCACTCACGGTTTTTCCAATTAAAATTCCAATTTTTTATGATCCTGATGAAAGTCCTCTGGGTAGGACTGAAACGTTGATCGCAGTTTTTATGAATTGACAATAAACTTTGGACTTTTAATTGGAAAAACCGTGAGTGCAACCATTAATTTGTATTTTTTTTATATATATATATATATATATATATATATATATTAAAATGAAATATAAAAGTCTGCTTGAACTGGAGAATGGCAAAAGCAGACATTTGAAATCCATACACCTCCCATGTCAGTTTTGCATTGGAAGTCCAGGACATGCAGAGATAACGTGCCTATAAAAGATGACTCATACAATTATAATTTAGATGAACATTCAGTGGATTTATTTTGAACATCTGTAATAATTAGCAGATTATATTTTAAATGAACACTCAGTCCCCCATAACAACCCGGGCCGGACTGGCTACTAAAAGCAGTGCTAGAAAAAATTCTATACCAGCCCAATAATGCGTAGCATCAGCATAGTGTGCAGATATAGAGGGTGAAAAAATAACTTAAAATTGAAAACTATTACTCCAAAGAAAGAACGCCCATAGGGCGTCAAAATAAACAAAGGACCACCTTTATTTTAACCCCTAAACGCCGTTACGGCGTTCTATGCCGTCCCGCATTAAGTGGGCTTTAAAGCCGTTGCGACGGCATAGAACGCCGTAGCAGCTTTGAGCCCCTGGAGGTCTGGCGTACTTACCTTCGCCGCGATCCTCTTCTGGAGGGCTGCCTGACAGCCCAGGCAGCCCTCCCCCGGCAAATGAGTCCCCCTGGGGCCATGTGATCGCTCTCAAAGAGCGATCACATGGCCCCCTATAGCTGGCTGTGGCTCTGCCAGCAGGGGGACTGTATGAAATGTCAGACAGTCCCCCTGCTGGTGGGAAAGTAAAAAAAAAAGAATTAGACATGTGTAAAATTAAAATAAATGTATTTTTATATATATAATATATGTATATCTATTATATATATATATATATATATATAATAGATATACATATTATATATATGTAACATCATACAAAGTGTACTTTAATATAAGTACATATATTAGTATTAAAATACACTTAGAATGACGTTACATATGTTTTAAGGCCATATGGCCTGTATTTGTGGGAGGGGCTTAAATTAATTCACTCCCCTATATAAGGGACACCCCTTACCTGACTCATATCGCTTGAGGTCAGCATCAGAATGATTTCCACTTCCGGGTCATCCAGACGCCATTTTACCTGATTACTCCATGAGGTTTTCTAAGCTGAGCTGTGTCAGGAATCCAGCCACAGGCTTTTCCGGCCTACCACCTTCTTTCTTCAATCTATCGCTGTGGATGGTGTCCAAGTGACTCACAAACCGTAAGTCGACCTACCCGTTACGCCAGGCATCAGTCCCACGGCACCATGCATGGGTCAGGTCCTCACTTTACGGCTGCATTTTGTCTAAATCTGTCCTAGAACCATTGCATGTTCATGCATATCATTCGTTTAAATTCACTTGTTTATATCTGTCACTGGCTCATTTCGAGCATTAGCATACTCCCAAACGGGAACACATTCTGTTTCAATTGCCTAAACATACTAGGCAATTCTGTGCGTGCATTTCGAATCTCACTGCTCGTTTCGTTTTGTTTCCCTGACATACCAGGCTCACGGTTCGTGCAATTTTCTACCAAACGGGTACTAGTTCATACATTTACTATTGTACTACACACACGCTTCGTGCGTTTACAACCATGAACAGAACTTTGGTTTGTTACAATGACTGTTATTAAGCTATTATGTTCACTTATTGTATATTGTCAAACGGGCACTGTTTGTTTCCCTGTCACACAACTATAATGCTGGGGCATAGCTCACAAACAATGTTTCACATAAACCACACTGACCCCTACAGGTCACTCTCAAAATCTCACATTAACCTTGCATTTGGATTAACCCCTTAAGGACCAAACTCTGGTATAAAAGGGAATCATGATATGTCTCACATGTCATGTATCCTTCACGGGTTAAAGGGTATTTTACCATACAATCAGCATTTCTGACCCCTACTGGTCAACAGCAAAACTGTCTTCACATGTCATATACAATTACCAGCCAATATAAATTACACATAAGATTGTTTTAAACATAACCATAAACCATGAATTAAACTCCAACACAGGCTCAACTTCAGGTTTAATTCACAATAATTTACATTTCACATTAACACTAACAGTGGTTCTATCAACACTGCCACCTACAGGTCTGTCAAGTACATTGACAATTTTCATGGGGTTTTACAAACACCAAAACACTGACCCCTATAGGTCAACAGACAAACAACATTTCACATACAAATCAGTATCAACTACACTGCCACCTATAGGGCACTCGGCAGATCTCCATGTTCACTTGCATTTTGCAACTCCATGTTCACTTGCCATTCAATAAGGCATACAACAATTCACATAGCAAGCAGTATATCAATATCTGTTATAAATACATATATTATTACACAGTAGCACACGCATCTGTATATACGTAACTGGTAATATGGTTCACTTACATACGGCACTTAATGGGTTAAGATTGATACATATTTAACCAGTATGGATATGATGTTTAATATTTACATATCACGGCACTTTACTTTCACATATACTGTATGTTTTAAGATAAGCTTGGTCTATGCCATATTTCCTTATGCCATACGATTTTATCCATTCAGGTTACAGTTACTACTAAAAAACCTATACGGATTGTCAGGTTCAATACCATACTACCAGGTACGTACACCTGCTCACGTAGTTATCCATCTCTTACCTTCCCTGGAATAGTAATAGTGTACCGGCAATTAGGGTTCTAGGGCCCAATAGGTATTACCCCCTTTTTTCTCTGCATTATGCTTCGGTTAGTGGTCCCGCGAGGCCAACACCCCGCCTCACACTCGGAGGCATACACCCCTCGGGCCACTCGTGAGCTAGCCGCCTCGCATTGTATCATAGAGAGGGCCTCACCTGTCACTCCCCTTCCTATTTTTCTGGTTACTGTCACCGAGAGGCCAACATCCTGCCACAACGTTCGGTGGCCACACAAAATCCCCTCGCGCCAAGCATAGATAGAGCCTCTCAAGCCACTTGGCAACTAGCAGGGCCTCACCAGTCACCAAAAAACACCAAGCCTAATCGTTTCGCCTTACGGCTTAGCTAGCATGCCGGTACAAGACCCCTGGGTACAAATATATAATTGCAATCTTTATTGTTATTTAAGTATTTCTCAAAAAGATGGTAAAGAATCACCTCTTCCTAGCACCACGGCTAGAAGTGATACACCTTCATCTCTTACCTTCCCTGGAATAGTAGTAATGTACTGGCAATTAGGGTTCTATGGCCCAATAGGTATTACCTCCTGTTTTCTCTGCTTTACGCTTTGGTTAGTGGTCCCGCGAGGCCAACACCCCGCCTCACACTCGGAGGCATACACCCCTCGGGCCACTCGTGAGCTAGCCGCCTCGCATTGTATCATAGAGAGGGCCTCACCTGTCACTCCCCTTCCTATTTTCTGGTTACTGTCACCGAGAGGCCAACATCCTGCCACAACGTTCGGTGGCCACAAAAAATCCCCTCGCGCCAAGCATAGATAGAGCCTCTCAAGCCACTTGGCAACTAGCAGGGCCTCACCAGTCACCAAAAAACACCAAGCCTAATCGTTTCGCCTTACGGCTTAGCTAGCAAGCCAGTACAAGACCCCTGGGTACAAATAATAATTGCAATCTTTATTTTTATTTAAGTATTTCTCAAAAAAATGGTGAAGAATCATCTCTTCCTGGCACCCCGGCTAGAAGTGATACACCTTCAAGCAGAGGAGATGTGGCTCCGACCTATGGAGGCGGCAAATCCCCTACCCTGCCACAGCAAGGAAAGCAGAGTTATTCAAACTCCTCCATACATGAACGGACAACACGGAAGCAGGGGAAGGCCCAGCAACACCAACTCAGGTGACACCCAGGCCATGCTAGCCTCACTCATAAACTCATGAGCCAAAAAATTTACGACAGACTGGCAATCTCGAGTCAGTCACAGCCCTCACAAGGCTGGGCCTCACTGTACAACCAGCACCAACCGAAACTCGGTTACTTGGTTCAAGACGTTAACGTTGCACATATGATCCCGGCACATTGGGGAAACAAGGCATATATATGTATGATGATGTATCTATGATGGTCAGACCCAGGGATTCTAGGTAAATTGGGACCTGACCATCCCTTGGTTGTGTTGGCATTTGGAATATGTAGAGATGCTTATTTGTGCAGGTACCCATCCAGAAGGGATTTTCTCCCAAACAAACGGGCGAGCACTCTCAGGCTCCAGGTACCAGCACCTCTGAACTACCAGAGACAATTGGTATTAGTAGTTGCCTTGCATATAGACTGTTGCATATATGTTCAAAACATTCAGGGCACATGACAAACCATGTGTCCCAATACAACTTACAAATAACGTACTCACCATCTGTACACACCAATGCATTTTCAACACTACTGACTCATCACCCTTCCAGACTTGTAGTAGATTTACTAAGGCTCTGGAGCTTCAAAGGGCTCCCATACAGGTATCATAAATAAACCCTCAAGGAATATAGTATGCCCTCACTTACAGTCAGCACAACAGAACCGTCGGCTGTAAACACACTCATAGCCAAGATTTGCAGAGGGGTTTTTACTTGGGTTTTCCAATCTCCACCATTTACAGCATGGCACCAAACACAAACACATTGGTATTGTCACAAGGGAATCTTCCCTTAAACAAAGACTAACCATAGACTTATTGGCACCACACACCTTCGCTACCCCAAGTCTCAACTCCCTCATACCCTCCGAGGAGTTTCCTTACTATACACACCATTGATCTACCTTTACAGCTATCACTCAAGCATGGGTTGAAGCTTCGTTAAGTAAGACCAATATCATCAACACAGTAAACGGCTACCATCTACCCTACAAACTGGCACTTACATGGCATAAAATGGGCAATCCTATCCCCGCTAAAAGCAGCTGCTGTGGCATGGGGTAAATCATGGTCAGGGTCATCAATCCGTTGTTACTCAGACAACTAAGCACATGTCATATCATTAACAAATGCCACTCATCATCCATACGATCATGGTATTGCTGGGGAACTCACTTGGTTGGCCACTTACCACATTTCTTTTACTTTCATGTACCAGGCGGGGGTATACATCCTTGCTGACAATTGTCTCATATTCCAGGCACGTTCATCATACGCTTCCTACAGCCGCCCATACAGTCACGGCCACTCTTTCGTTCCAGAGACAAAATCATGGATTAGACATACTCATGCAGCATAGCATGCACTATCCCACCTAGCACTTTCATCCCATACTTGTAGAACGCATAACACCTATTCACCTGGCTTTAAAGAATCTCATTGGAACACGACATAGCTCAACCTGTGTCATAACATTTCTCCTAGGTTTTGCTTCATTTTTTGCCACCTTAAACTAAAACCATCTCACACACCATTAATTATATATTTTACAGGCATTCAACAACACAGGATAACCTATGGCCAAAACTACCATAACTTCATGGTATCATACCAGACAAGAATATACTCAGAGGTTTTCAGGAATCCATCCCCCCACGTTCCTCTTAGATATTACCAATAGCCATCCAACTTTTCCATCCTTATCGGACCTATTAGAGCTACAACCATTCAATTATACTACCAAGTTGGCCATTACCACCATGCACACTGCCTTTTATGCCTTTCTCAGGCCAGAGAATCCACTACCATAACCACCACTCAGACAGATCATTGTCTTCAACGATCCCACGTATGTAAACACATATATCATTACCTATTGGCTCTACCACATTCCGAAACGAGTCAACACGCACCAACAGTAGAGATAACATACTATCCTACCCACAACAAATGGTGTCCAGTTGCGGTCCTAGATTCCTACCTTCAAAAATCCTTCCAGGAATTAAATACAGTAATGCATTTAAGGAAATGTCTGGTTAATTTGTATATATTGTTGACTGTATTAAATCTTTGATTATTCTTTTTGCCCTCTTTATTTACAGGCCTACCGTATCGTCGGTCTCGGCACACCACAACCGACTTGCTCCCTTTATACTATCCTACGCTTATGCTGGAACCTTACTCCATATACGGCTATTTGCCCCGAACACAAGTTTTAAGGCCATTTGGCCTGTATTTGTGGGAGGGGCTTAAATTAATTCACTCCCCTATATAAGGGACACCCCTTACCTGACTCATATCGCTTGAGGTCAGCATCAGAATGACCCTCCCACCCACTCCTCATTTCAACACTTTCTCTTTTCTTTCCATTTACTTTACTTACTTACTCCTTGGTGGGCCCTCTTTATTTACAGGCCTACCGTATCGTCGGTCTCGGCACACCACAACCGACTTGCTCCCTTTATACTATCCTACGCTTATGCTGGAACCTTACTCCATATACGGCTATTTGCCCCGAACACAAATATAATATATATATATATATTATATATAATAGATATATACACATATATTATATATATATACGTATAATTACAATAATAAATAAAATAAAATAAATAAAATATTGAAACAAAATTTAATATAAATTATATATTCATATGTAATTTCATTCTAACTGTATTTTTTTTATTAATATATTTATATTGGTAACAAAATACACTTAGAATGACATTCTATATATATATATATATATATATATATATATATATATATATATATATATATATATATATATATATATATATAGTATATATATATATATAAATATATATATATATATATATAGATATATATATATATATAGTAATCATATATATATATATATATATATATATATATATATATATAAAATACAAATAAAAATATATATATATATATATATATATATATATATATATATATATATATATATAGATAAATACATATAATTACATAAAAGATTACATTAGTATACACGTAGAATTTAAATACTTATAAATGCATATATATAACAATTCTATGTGTATGTTTAAGTAATCTTTTAACATAATTATGTGATCTGATTAATTAAAATTTGATTGACATGCCTGACAACACAGGGAGAAAGTGCAGAGAATTTAATTCGCAAGCACTATATTTGACCCTTTAACTCTCCAAGACACCATAAAACTTGTACATAGGGGGTACTGTTTTACTCGGTATTAGTGTTTCGAAATGATAAATTGTATTACAACGATGATATTTTAAGTAAAAGTGACATTTTTTGCATTTTTTACAAACGAACGGCACTTTTATGGACTATATTATTGTTGTAATATGTTTTACTGTTTTAAAAACACAAATATTTGTGTTTAGTGAAGTCTCCCGAGAATAACAGTACCCCCCATTTACAGGTTTTATGGTGTTTTGGAAAGTTAGAGAGTCACATATAAGGCTTGCATTTCATTTTTTTGACATTGAAATTTGCCAGATTGGTTATGTTGTCTTTGAGAGCGTATGGTAGCCCAGGAATGAGAATTACCCCCATGATTGCAACCATTTGCAAAAGTAGACAACCCAAGGTATTGCAAGTGGGGTATGTCCAGTCTTTCTGAGTAGCCACTTAGTTACAAACACTGGCCAAATATTAGTTTTTTGCTTTTTTCACACAAAAACAAATATGAATGCTAACTTTGGCCAGTGTTTGTGACCAAGTGGCTACTAAAAAAGACTAAACATTTGACACTCTACGAAGGAGCTATCAGAAGGGTGGTATAGCATTTCCAGATGTCGATAAAATCCATGAAGCATGTATGGCGACTCATCTTCTACAGTGGCTAGACAAGGAACAGGGATATAAATCATGGTTTACCCTAGAACAGGAGGATAGCCCTAGATATAAATTGTTTATTCTTTTTTGGATGGGTATGTTAAATTTGGGTGAATTGGATAGCAAGAATTTTTCGAACCGTATATTGATAGATGTGATCAATACCTCCAAAATCCTAAATAAAAAATTGAAGCTAGAAGATAAATTATTATATAGGGTTCCATTAGTGGTCCTACAACTCATAATGGATAATATAAATGTTCAATCTTGGACACAACTAGGCCTAGTGAAGATCTCGGATTTATGGGATGGACTTAAACCCATCCCATTTATACAATTGCAAGAAAAGTATAATCTTTCCCCTAGAGATCTTTTTCAATATCTAAGGATTAAGAACTTTCTATTATCTCGGACTATACTTAAGGACCACAACGTTAATCCCCTTATTGTATTATATAAAAAGAAGGGAGGGATCTCTAGATTTACTAAGGTGCTAGATTCAATGCAACAAGACTCTCATGCTACCTCCTTTGTTAAATGGGAACAAGATATTGGGGAATCCTTTCCACTTTTGGAATGGACCAAAGCTACACTCCTAGTTAAGCGCTGTATACATAGCGTCTCTCTCTATGAAACACATTTAAAGATAATATATAGGTGGTATATGGTACCGGCTAGACTATATAAAATATCATCTGTATATTCTAAGAATTGTTGGAGATGTGGAAATGAGGAAGGCACTATTTATCATATATGGTGGGAGTGTCAGGGTCTTGATAATACAAAAATTCAAATGCTTGGCATTATTAATTCTATTTATAAGGAGATAAAAGAAATTAGCCCTCAACTTTTTCTCTTTAACATTGGTTTCCCTTCGCAAGATAAATATCAAAAATATCTTTTGACCCATATATTTTTTGCCATTAAAATATGTATAGCTAGGGCCTGGAAATCTTCTATCCCATTAAACATAACCTACTTTCAATACCTTGGGTTGTCTCCTTTTTCAAATGGCATGCCATTATGGGGTTATTCTCATTCCTGGGCTACCACACCATCTCAAAGGTAACATTACTAATCTGGCAAATTTCAATTTGAAAATGTAATGTGCTATATTTGACCCTGTAACTTTCCAAAACACCCTAAAACCTGTTAATGGGGGGTACTCGTGAGACATCGCTGATTACAAATATGTGCATTTTTTTGCAGTAAAACCTAACAGTATTATGACATTAACAGCTAAAATGTCTGATGGAAATACAAATGTAAAAAAAAAATCTTATTTTCTCACATTTTTTTAAATTTTATTCATAATAAATTATGTTCCATATATGAATAGTTAATGATAAATTAAAGCCCTGTTTCTCCTGAACAAAATGATATATAATAAGTGTGGGTGCACTTAATGTGACAGCGGTGAATTACGGTTGACCAGACATATAGCGCAAATTCCAGTTTTTGTTTACGTTTTGTTTTGATCAGAACGTGTACTATTGACTCCGTCCTGAAGGGGTTAAGCAGACGTACATTTGCATGTAATCAATGTTTCAGTACAACTACTTTGGCATTAATGACATTTATGTGTGTATTATGCCTATAAACATGTATATTAAAATATGTGTAAATATTCCCAGCTACTCTGTGTCTCTTTTTCCCCCAGCCCAGCATTACGTCCCACAAACCTTGTGTGTCACTTTGTTCACCTTCCTTTCTGTATGTCTCTTTGTCCCCCCAACAAACCTTCTGTGTGTCTCTTTCTCCCCTTTCCCCATGTGTCTCTCTTCCCCATCTCCTCCCTGTGTCTCTCTTCCCCATCTCCTCCCTGTGTCTCTCTCTTACCCCTCTGTCTCTTTGTCCCCCTTCCCTTGTGTCTCTATTACCCGTCTGGCTCTTTATCCCCCTGTCCCCTGTGTCTCTATATTACCCCTCTGTCTCTTTGTCCCTCCTTCCCTGGTGTCTCTCTATTACCCCATCTGTCTCTGTGTCCCCCCCTTCCCTGGGCTCTCTCTATTACCCCATCTGTCTCTGTGTCCCTCCTTCCCTTGTGTCTCTCTATTACCCCTCTCTATGTCCCCCCTTCCCCTGTGTCTCCCCTTCCCCTGTGTCTCTCTATTACCCCTCTCTTTGTGCCCCCTTTCCTGGTGTCTCTATTACCCCATTTGTCTCTATGTCCCCCCTTCCTCTGTGTCTCTCTGTTATCCCTCTCTTTGTCCCCCCTTCCCCTGTGTCTCTCTATTACCCCTCTATTTGTCCCCCCATCCCCTGTGTTTCTATTACCCCTCTGTTTCTGTGTAACCGCTGACCTTATCACAGGAGGACTGAGGGAGGGGGCAGAGCTAACTACCATGCTCCCTCGCGGTTCCCATAATTCCCAGCACCGCCACATAATAGAGTAATCACTACTCTATGATGTGGCTGTGCTGGGAATTATGGGAACCGCGAGGGAGCATGCTATTTTGCTCTGACCCCTCACGCAGTCCTCCTGTGCTGACAGCTGTACAGCTGTCAGTATCAGTGAGTGTGCCTTTTGGACCGGTTAGGCGGCCGCCCGGCACACTCACTGATACTGACAGCAGTCATACAGCACAGGAGATGGGGCCGCCGGCCACAAGTTAAGTAACCCCCTCAGAGTGTGCCATTAAAAATGGCTGCAGGGCTCCTTGAATGAGTAAGAATTCTGCAGCCCCCAGGTGCTGCGGCCCACCGGGAAATTTCCCGGTATCCCGCTGGGCCAGTCTGGCCCTGATAACAACCTAATCTTGATGACATTATAATGGGGGTAGGTGTTATCTTACCTTCAGGGTTAAATGATTTTTGAATAGTTTAACCCCAAAGATCATCCCCCTGTACCTTCTATGTGCCATCCATTGAGAGTAATAAAACGTACTAAAACATTTTTTGGGGGGAGGGGGCCTGATTGGCATGGCGAGTAGTCGCACACTGCATGAGCTCCTGGAGATTTCATGCAATTTAATCTTTTCAGATTACTTTTTGACCCATATATGAGACTCCAGAGGTTCCTGCAGATCTACTGCAATCCTGGCGCAACTAGTCTGTTCACTTGGCAATGCTTCCTTCGGTCAGCATACAGTCGGGCAACTCTGCAGCCTAGCTGCGGCCTAACTGTTGACACGGGAGTGAAGGAGGCAGTCAATCCCTTTACTCACGATCTAACGAAGGACTCCTCGGTGGAATACCCCCCCTTTTGATATAGCAGTTTGTTGTGTTATTGTAGTTTTAAATTTGATTAATTCATTAAAAATAAATTAACATATAGAGCGCTTCTCTGTATCCAGTGGAGTTCCATGAACCTTACAAAGGGGTAAGTCCCACCTTTCCAAATTGGCACCAAGCTGATTTACCTCAGAGCCAGGACTTTACTGCTCTGAATAAGGTGAGCTTGACTCTTGGTTTTATTATTGGAAGATCTGCTTTTTAAAATACTACACTATTAGTTTTTCCTTTTTCCTGTGCTTTAATTTGAGGTGCATCTCTCCCAGAAGAGGGTTGTATTGCTGCCCTAATAACACAGAGGCTCTAATAACGAAGCCAATAGGTTTAGGCTCCAGCCGATGTGAGTGGATCTAGTTACTATCTGTATGCACATATATAATAGTTATAATCTGCACTATATTTGTTTTGTTTTTTTCTTTTACATATTTATTGTCTACTCTGGCTGTACCCTATTATAAGTCTAAGCGATTTGTTTGATTTGCACTACCTAGCACTCTTGTATTTGAGTTTATCACTTGTATCACCTGCATAATACATGCAGCGTGCATTTAATAATTTATACACACAACTAAAGAATACAAACTCAAAATAAATGAACTAATACGCACTAATTGTTAAAATGTCCAGTATGTCATGGTTAAATTAATCTCAGTTATGATTATGTTACAAATATTTAAATTTTGCTAAATTCTCACAACCCAGTATTTAGTGAATAAACTCCTTAGTCTTCTGGAAAATATGTGATGGCTAAATGACAGATGTTAACACACAAGGTTTGTTAGATCTTCTTATTTTCTTATCTTTGCTATTGTGGATGCATTTTGCAATCTCATGTTTAAGGAAGGAAATGCCATGCCAAGAGTTATATTCTCCTGGGGACTGTGATACTTAACAGAAATAAATGGATCTGCAATGCATACATGCCTTTACATTTTATTAGTAAATGAATTACTTTAACTATTTTCTCTGGCCAGTGTGGCTAGAAAGACAGACAGATCAATGTTTTAAAGGCCAGTTTGGCAATGAAAAAGGTAACTGTTTTTCAGAAGAAACTTGTGGTCAGCGCACTCAGATCGATATTAACAGGATATGTTTACAAAATTAAGTAATGCAGCCTACTTCCATGGAAACTGGCCAGAAGAGAAGAACTTATTCTAGATTGGAGAAGCAAAGAAGAAAATGAGAAGATAGGGAAATCTTGATGAAGAAGACCGGCAGATAGCAGGTATAGTTGTAAGGTAAATAAACTGATACAGAGACAGAGGCATAACTAGAAACCACTGGGCCCCAGTGCAAAAATTGTCCTGGCATCCATGTGTCTCACCCCCACCAGCCATTCCTTGTGTCTCTCTCTCCCCAGCCCCATCACATGTCTCATCCCCCGCAGTCCTTTCATGTGTCTCATCCTCCAGCCCCCTCATGTGTCTCATTCCCTCCCAGCCTCTTGATTTGTTTTATCCCCCCATTCCCTTCATGTGTCTCATTCCCCCTCAAGCCCCTTCATGAGTCTCATTTACCTCTCTCACCTTTGCCGTATCAAGCGTTAAATAGGGTCGGATGTGCGCAATGTTTTTGAGATGGAAGCGGCAGGATATGGTGATTGATTGGACACGAGGGGTGAAAGAGAGGTCAGAGTCAAAGAGAACACCTAGGCAGTGAGCCCTAGAGGTAGAGCCGATGGTAGCACCATTGACTTGAAAGGACACAGACAAGGGAGTAGAAACACTTGAGGGAGGGAAGACCAGAAGTTCTGTTTTGGACAGGTTCAGTTTAAGGAAATGAGCAACCATCTAGTTGGAAATAACAGAGAGGCAGTCAGAGACATGAGTCAAGAGGGGTGGTGAGAAATCAGGGGAGGACAGATTTCAACAGAGAGACGAGCTCAAAATCCAGATTGAAGTGGGTCAAGCAGAGAGCTTGGTTCATCCCCTCTCCTCCTTTGCTTGCTGACCTCTCTGGCCAACCGGACTGCGGGTGGAAGATGTTTCTCACAGGAGGTGCACACTTAGAGCACTTCCTGTCAGACTACCGTCTGCTTGGCTACGTTACATACAGTGACTGGCAGGATGGGAGTGCTGTGCGCTACCCTCCTGCCAGTCAACTGGCCTCCGCGTGCCCTAGGGCAGTGTTGATATGCACCAGCCCTGAAGTGAAACAGGCCCATGCACACATAGGTTAACAGGGAGGTTGGGCTTCCTAGAGTGACAGGCCCGGTCACAGCTGCGACCCCACTGTGACCGTAGTAGTTACCCCACTGTATGGAGAGTAAATGGAGGGGGAGTTGATATGGACGTTGGACAGAAAAGAAGTATAAATTCATGTATGAAGGGGAATTCGAGGAAACGCTGATACTGAGATTGTAGTGAGGAGAACAATTAAGATGAGAGTAGGATAATTAAAATTGGCAGGGTTAGCTAAAACAGAGTTGAGGATCTTGTTTAAGGTAAGTTTATATGAAGGGTGAGCTGTGATAAAGAAAATAAACTATGACAGACTAATTTAAAAGGAATCAAAACTGTAACTTGACTTAATGTAGAAGATTTGGCACTCAGATTAAAAAAAAAGTTTAGTCATTTAGCTAGGTAGCACATGTTATGTATAAAGGTTATGATTTGGGAAGAGTTTTAAAAGTATAATAATCACCATAGCATTATATAGAATACTAATGATTGTTCAACTTTGCCCTAAATTGGCTGTATATCAGGAGATTATTCTAGAAACATGTTAATAACCTAAATATTAACACGTAGAGGTATAACACATGCATCTAAATATTTTGGAGCTGTCTTGCCATTGCATATGTGCTTAACTTCTGCCACGTAAAATGTTACCCATTTGTGCACTAATATCTAATTTAAAAACCATGCTAATAATTATTTAAGCAATATAACTAAAGCTATAATATTTGAGAATGGTTACTTCATTCCAAAAGGGGTTAACAGATACACTCCTTCCTAGGAATTAGTCACAGTTTTATGTATACTGCACATTGCAAGTTTGGCTTGGAAGGATGAAATGTTTATATTTTCCTTTAGCCTCTCTTTCCTATCCTTTTCTTATGTTGCCTGAATCTGGCACTGTGATGTGTCTTATTATGTGTGTGTTTGAAGTATTAGAAATAAGGACACACACAGCAAAGCACAGTCATTCTACATATTATCTGCAAGTTATGGATAGAATCCAGTGCCTGGTGGGAGTGAGACATGTTTAAAGCAGAAGGTTCAGACGGAATTTGAGAAAGAGAAAAAGCAACAGAGCAGAAGATTGTGGACTTCCAGTCATGATGGGAGCGCTGTGGCAGAGTTTGATGTTGTAGGTGGATCTCAAAGGCATAGGACAAGATGCTCATTTCAAAAATGTCAATTAAAGGGAATTACAGCATACATTCTGTAGTAAGTAGAGACTAATAGGTGATAGAAAATAAAGTTAGAGTAACATATAGGGTATCATAAGGAAGAGCATTTTAACTGATTTAGTCTAGCAGTCTTGAAAAAGTCTACTTCTCTCCTCAGAGCATTCCTCTATAAAAAGGAAGGGAATCCGGTTTATTCACTAAAGACAGAATTGTTAGGAATTCAAAGTAAATTTTGAATTTAAATCTAAAATAGCCCAACTATGCTTGCAGTTCAGAAAGTCTAGTCAATTCAGCTCACTTTGAATTCCAGACAATTCTTGAGTTAGTGAATGGTGTAGATGCAAGAATGTGATCTCCTTCATATTTTCTTATTATGTATGTAAAAGAAAAAAATGCATTCAAATATTTTCAGATACAGGTAACAGATGGAAAGAACAGAGAAAAGATGCCTGGAGGCCCTGTAAAATAGTTTTATAGACGTGTATATGGTCTTTACAAGAGTAAAAAATGTGCACATCCTTTTTATAATGCATTCTTTTTTTAAATTGCATTTTGAGTGATTGTGTATGGAGAAAACTTAAAGAGAAGTTAAAGACTTCCAATTCCAATGCCATCTTAGCTGGCTGCGTTTTGCACAAGGGCCAAGAGACGCAGTTCAATCCATCACCATTCTCTTTCCTAGCCTGTGGAAATGAATTAAATACTGGTATTAAATGTACCTTTTTGGGCTCTCTAGAAAGCTGTGTTTTTCCTCCGAAAATGATCTATTCCTCTGTCTCTGAGCGTCAATAGCCGAAAGTCAAAGCCTTTGCCATGCCACATTATGCAGGCTGTATCATCCATGCTTGTTGAGCTGTCTGGCTCGCTATAGCCATGCTATAGACTCCATCATTGTGCAACATGCTCTGAGAGCTGCAGACCTTTGATCTTTTGCTGCAACACTCTCAGGCACGTGTGTGGGCAAGCCAAGGTCAATGATGCCGAATGAGACAGTAACAAGTAAAGAAACCAAAATTTGCCTCCGCATCAGTGAAGCGATGATGCATGCACGTTTGCGTCAATAATGTCATATTCGGGATCTGTGCAAGCCCAGGGCAGAAACCAGTGGGGCCATGCTGATCGAGCAAGGCCATGTGATTGTGCCTCTCCAGTGCTGTGAAAATACCTCTCCTCAAAAACAACTCGGGTGGGCAGAGCACAGGTCTGAGAACATATCGAACATGGTAGGAGTGGATGAGGCAGCATGAATGTCAGGGGCATGGAACCAAGAACGTTCCTCAGGACCATATCCCTTCCAGTCCACCAAGTACTATAAAGAACAACAAGAAATCCTTGAGCTAGTGATGGAGTGTACTTTATATTCCTCTTGCCCAGCAACAGTTAACGGTGCCGGAGAAATACAGAGAGTAGTTTATTGGTTGCGCACTAAAGGTTTGAGTAATGACACATGGAATGTATTTGAAATTTGTTTATTGGCAGTAAGAGCGAGAGATTAGAAGACAGGAATGATCTTCCTAAGAACACAGAAAGGACAAATAAACCTAGGATTCAATTTCATCGTGGGCACTTTCAAACTGATAATATGTGTCAATAGACAGACCTTGTCACCCACTTGGTATGTAGGAACAGCACTGCATCATTTGTTGGCCTGGAATTTGTTCCACATAGCCACCTTTTCTATGGCTGCTATGTGGCCAGATGTTGGTCTAAAGCCAGCATCCACATCTTAGAAAATTCAGCTGGTAGGTCATTTGGAGAACAGCTATTAGTTACTTATGAGGGGCTAATATCAGAGGAGTAGTAGGTAGAGCTATTCCTGCCAAAAATCTGCCCATTGAAGTAGGTTGGATGAGCTATGAGTGCTATAATGCCTCCAGAGATTGGTTGGCCCTTAATGTTGTCTGTTTGTTTGCAGACGGTATGAATATGAAAATGATAGATTAATGCCCAATTCCTTCCAGTACGTTCTCCAAAATCTTGACACAAATTGTGTACCCCTATCAGACACAGTCATTTGCGGGATACCATGTAAATGGAATACCTGTTTAACAAAGATTTTGGCAAGGTCATAGGAGATCAGGAGTTTCTTTAAAGGAACAAAAAGGCTGTAAAATATATATTGGCAATGCTGCCGGTATATTCCCAATGCCAGCACCTGTTGGATTAGCAATGACCATAGAGAAATTGACCCTGGCCCAGCCTGCCCCTGCTGGTGAGGGATCTGTGGAAACTCTCTGATCCCTGAAGCTGACAGTCCCAGTTAGCTGTTTAGTTCACTGCTCAAATAAAAGAAAAGCTGAGAACGCGACTTTCCCCTCCAGCCCCAAATCACTGTAAGAGCAGCTTTCCCCTCTGCCCTTTTATTACTTGCTCCTCTCTCTGCCCCGTTCTATGCTCTGCTCTGCTTTCTGCCATGCTTTCCCCTCTGTCCTTCTCTGCCATTTGTCCTGGGGCAGAGAGGCTGGCATGGAGACACTGCAGCATGTTTCAACTGCAGCATGTTTCACTGCACTGAGAGGGAAAAGCTCAGGCAGACCTCCAGCCCAGACACTGAGAGGATCCTACCCAGCAATCCTAATGGAGGAAGTAGGAGAGGAGGCTGGGGCAGGGACACCCTAGCACACAGGGCTATCGGGAAATTTCCTGGTGGCCACATTCTCAAGTTCCTGTTTTGTTTAGTTTGTAAAGCTATCTGTTAAATAAAACTGAAATGTCTGAAAGAAAAAAAAATAGGTTTTTAAAATAAAAAAAAGTAAGAAGTAGAAAGAATAGTTGAATAATCTACTGAGATTAGATATGCTGTATATTAAATCGGAGAACATGACAGATAAACCAGGGAAACACAGCAATGATGAAAATACCACCACAAACAGAAAGCAATAAATAAACAGAAACAAAAAATCTCATAGTGATAATCAGGCAGCTAATAGAGAGTAGGTATAGGAAATAATGGGAGCAACTATGGGCAAATAAAAAATCACATGGGGCATAATTAATAAATAGCGAAAATAAATCAAGATATTTCTAAACAGAGAAATCTCTTTCTGCATTTTATTCATCTTTAAAAAAATAAAGTGCTCACGGGAGTTAAATCTCTCCAACCTTTCACTGCCAAGCAAAATTCTCTGTGCGAGAAAATGAACCGTTACACATATTTTGCTGGTGAATTATCCAAGGTACCGAACTGTAATGCACTGGAATTACTAGGTTTGAAAGCCAGAGAAATTTCAGAGAAAATATTCCTAACTTCTACACTAAAAGAGAGGGGCCCAGGGCCGTCTTTAATAATGATTGGGCCTGAGGCAAGCATTTGATAGGGCCCCCTGACCCTAACTCCCTGGCATGCAATCACGATCTCCACTTCCCAACGCAGTAACGGAACCATTTTCCCATGCTTGCAGAGTTGTATTTAGCACTGAGTTGTGTTTGTGTGTTTGAATGGAAGCATGTTTTTGTATGGAGTGTGTTTGTGTAAATGTTGGGGTGTGTTTGTAGGTGGTGTTGGTGTTTGAATGCAAGCATGCATCTGTGTATTTTTTTTAATGCTGGGTGTGTTTATATATATTTTTGGTGTTTAACACAAAGATGTATTTGTATGTATTGTTGACGTTTCAATGCAGGACTGTGTTTGTATGTAGTGTTGAAGGTTGAATGCAGGGGTGTACTTGTGTGTAGTGTTGGCGATTTGAATGATGACATGTACACATACACTGCCACACACACACACACTGTGATACACAAATACACACTGAAACACATGCAGATACATAGATATAAACACTGACACTCACACTAACACACAAGCAGATACAGACTGACACAGATACACACACTAACACATACAGACACACAGATACACAACCTGACACACATACGGAGACAAATATACAAACACTGACACATATGAATACTCAGACACACTGATACATATACTGACACACATGCAGATACACAGATAAAAACACTGACTACATACAGATGCACACACACAGATATACAAACGCAGGTACACACACTGACAACGTACAGATACACAAATACATACAATGATAACTTACAGATACACACACTGACACACATACAGACACGCATATACAAAACCTGAGACACATGCAAAGACACACAGACCACATAGAGAAACAGATATACTAAATAGAGATACACAGATATACATACTGACAGATATAATGACACACTGACATAGTGACACACACTGACAGACATACTGATACACACACAGACGCACACAGACACCCTGACAGACATACTCACACACACACATACTTAGATACACACAGACATACTAAGACACACACAAATACTGACACACACATGCAACGTTTATATTTTTACACATTGACAGGCATACTGACACAGTGACAGACAAACTGACATGCACACTCACAGACAAACTGAAACGCACAGACAGACATACTGACACGCAAAGACAGACATACTGACACACACAGACAAACTGACATGCACAGACAGACAAACTGACACGCACAGACATACTGACATACACACATAAGCCCTGACAGACATACTGACACACACAGACATACTAAGACACACATACTCACACACACAGATTTACTGACACACACAGACACCCTGACACACAAATACCCTGACAGACAAACTCACACACATACACACATACTAAGACACACACAGAAACCCTGACATACATACTCACACACATACTAAGACACACACAGACATACTGACTCACACACATGCAAAGTTTACATTTATAAAGCCACCCTCCAGCCCTACCTTATGGATTCCCTGGGGTCCAGCGGCAGGCTGAGGTCGTTGGGAGTGTGAGGCTCCTGCACTCCAAATCCCTCCTGACGGCCTCCTCCTCCTTCCTCCCGCGCGGCTTCATTATATCTGGGAGGAAGTGACTTACAGCAGTCACTTCCTCCCAGCCTGCTGCCGTAAAACAAGGGGGCCAAAGTGCCGACCGGGGCCTCTTAGTGTGAGGGCTCCCGGTGCAGCCGCAGCACCGGCGGGCCCAGGGGGTAGCGGACAGCGGGGCCCACGGGGTAGCTGCTTTGGGCCCCCCAGGAGCAAGTGGGCCCGGGGCAGCTGCCCCGTTTGCCCCGCTTTAAAGACGGCCGTGGAGGGGCCTTTAAAAAAGCTACCTAATTTGAGTATTTAAGATAAACGTTCTTTACAGCATTTAAAGGTGAAGTATTACATATATTTTGTTTTTAAAGAAGAAAAAAAAAAACAATATAGGCAGAGGTGTGAATAGATTTATTTTGTTTTATTTATTTTTTGAGAAGGGAGCCATAATGTGTATAGGAAATGTGATGACTCTAAAGTCAACAAAACAACTTTAGCTTAATGAAGCAGTTTGGGTATATAAATTATGTCTCTGAAGTGGAAATCAATCAATAAATTGATTATTTTGTGTATCTGACCCTCGCCAAATTAAAGAAACAGTGCGTGCACGCTCCCTGAAGTAATTCACACCAGACACAAGTTTCAGGTTGATGAAAAACTTGTAGTTAGTCGATGTTAGGGGGGAAGCTCCCTAGATGCCATTTTATTAACCCTTAAGGACGGAGCCAAATGTACACGTTGTGAACAAAACAAAATGTAAACAAAACCTGGCATTTGCGCTACATGTCTGTCCAACCGTAATACACCTCTTTCATAGTAAATGCACCCACCCTTATTATATATAATTTTATTCAGGGGAAACAGGGCTTTCATTTAATATCAAATATTTAGCTATGAAACATGATTTAATATGAAAAAATGGGAGAAAATCTGATTTAAAAAAAAAAAAATTTAGTTCTACATGACATTTTAACGGTCAGTGTCATAATACTGTTTGCTTTTACTGCAATAAAATACACATATTTGTATTCAGAAAAGTCTCACGTGTAAGACAGTACCCCCTATGTACAGGTTTTATGGTGTTTTGGGAAGTTACAGGGTCAAATATAGCACGTTACATTTGAAATTGAAATTCGCCAGATTGGTTACGTTGCCTTTGAGACTGTATAGTAGCTCGGGAATGAAATTTACACCCATAACGGCATACCATTTGCAATAGTAGACAACCCAAGGTATTGCAAATGGGGTATGTCCAGTCTTTTTTAGTAGCCATTTGGTCATAAACACTGGCCAAAGTTAGCGTTAGTATTTGTTTGTGTGTGAAAAATGCAAAAAACGCCAATTTTGGCCAGTGTTTGTGACTAAGTGGCTACTAAAAAAGACTGGACATACCCCGTTTGCATACCTTGGGTTGTCTACTATTGCAAATGGTATGCCATCATAGGGGTAATTTTCATTCTTGGGCTACCATAGGGTCTCAAAGGCAATGTAACCAATCTGGCGAATTTTAATGTGAAAAAAATGAAACGCAATCCTTATATTTGACACTATTACTTTTGAAAACACCATAAAACCTGTACATGAGGGGTACTGTTGTACTCGGGAGACTTCGCTGAACACAAAAATTTGTTTCAAAACAGTAAAAAGTATCACAGCAATAATATTGTCCATGTAATGCTGTTGTAACACACATCTATATATTTTTTAATTATTTATTTTTAATTATTTATTTTTAATTATTTTTTTTTTAAACGTATTTACATTTAAAAAATTTTTATATTATATATATATATATATATATATATATATATATATATATATATATATATATATATATATATATATATATAATTATATATATATTTAATCAGTATCAGCCTACGTTGTAATTTGATATTAATATATATATATATATATATATATATATATATATATATATATATATATATATATATATATATATATATATTAATAGTAAAATACACCTAGACGGTGTACATGTGTGTATGTATATGTGTATATATATACTTAGATCATATATATATATATATATATATATATATATATAATCTAAGTATATATTATTATTTTTTTTACACCATTTATTTGTTTTAATTTTATTTTCAGCCAGCAGGGGGACCACCTGTCATTACAGGCAGCCCCCCTGCTGGCAATACAGAAGCCAGCTATCCCCGGCCATGTGATTGTGGGGTCCTCGCAAGGACCCCACTCTCACATGGCTGGGGGGCTTCGTGGAGGACGGAAGTGCCGCGGGGGGCTCCCTGGGAGTCCCCCCCACCGCGATCGCTGGCGTGGGACCGCCGGCGACCGGGTAAGTACCGAAAGACCGGAGGGCGTACTATTACGCCCGGCGGCGTTTAGAGCCGCCTATAATAGGGCGTAATAGTACGCCCTCCGGTCTGAAGGGGTTAATCACATAAGAGTTGGATAATGCTGATTATAGTTAAATGAGTAAATAGACATTTTACTAGCTAAAAATTATGTTAATATCTCATTTCCACAACAGTCGCACTCAAATTTAATTCTCTAGCATTTAGGCGTTAAAGCGGCACTGTCATGCCGAACTTAGCTTTCTTTAATCGATTCCTCTTCTCTCCCTCTGTCAGGATCTGTTCTTCATTTCTTCCTGTCTGTTCTAGGTTTCTTTGAAACATAAGACAAAGTAGGGACTACTTGTTTTATGGAGGTTTCCTACACCTGATCATCTCTGACCAGCGGAGGAGCAAAGTGTGCTTCATTTCCGGTTGTCAGAGAAATTTTCCCATAATTCTAAGCTTTCCTCCCTGTTCCTGCGATGCTTCTTGTCAGTATTCCCAAACGTCCTGTCATTTAGACAGGACGCCGGCAAAACTACCGAATTGCGTCCTAACAGAATGAGAACAGTTTCTCCATTTGTGTTAGAACTTTGTTCGTATCGAATGAATGAAACTCTGATCCTATTCGTGCCGCGGCTGCATCTTGCAGCCGCTTAGTAGATGGCTCCCTAATTCCTACGGTATCAGGGAGCTATCTACCAAAAGGCTGAAAGACCGAAATTTGTCTTTCAGCCAAATTTACTAATACTAAGTAAAAATTACTTAGTATTAGTAAAAAATCTACACCTACTCGCTATACCGCGAGTAGGGGCATGTCTATTAAAAAAAACAAAAAAAAACCCTAGTACCCTCCCCCCACCCCTGGGTGGCGGGTGGGGGCCCTAAAGGATAATGAGGGGGACCTATTGTCCTCCCCCCCGGTCCTCACCCCTGAGCTGTGGGTGGGGGCCATAAATAACAATGGAGGAGGGACCTATTGTTCCCCCCTACGGCCCCCACCCCTGAGCGGCGGGTGGGGGCCATAAAAGACAATGAGGGGGGGACCTATTGGACAATAGGTCCCCCCCCATTATCCTTTGGGGCCCCCACCCACCGCTTAGGGGTGGGGGCCGGGGGGATACTAGGGTTTTTTTTTCTTTTTTTTTTAACAGGCTGCTCTTTGTTTCGTAGACATGCCTCTACAGTAGGGGCATTCAGGAGATTTTAATCTCCCTTATGCTATTATGGGGGTGATATTGACCCCCATACAGTGAGGGAGGACATGGGGGGCTTAGGAAGTGGCGGGGAGCACTGCTCCCTGCCACTTCTATTTTTACATTTTACAAGGAGGGAGCTGCATGCCGGTAGCTCCCTCCTTGTAATAAACTGAACAAACAAACACTGATATTCAGTGTTTGTTTGTTCGTCTGACATTTCTATTCATGCATTCGTCTTTCTGACAAATGAATGAATGGAATTAATTCCCGTTCGCATGCCCAAGTGTTTAACTGGGCATGTGGGAGAATCTCACAGCGCTATCTAGTGTGGGCAGATGACGTGGTGGCACCCAGAACCTAGGTCCGGGCAGAAAATAAAGTTTAAAAAATAGGTAATATGGGGGGTTTAGGGGCATTTGGGGTGACTAGGGGGACAAGTAGATTTAGTGGAGTCGGGGTTAAAAAAAAAAACGGGATTCGGCCATGAAAGTGCTGCTTTAAATCACTTTTGTTTCTGTTTATGCAGCCATATCTACACCTCCCCTGGCTGTGACTCACAACCACACCATGATAAAAAAAAGATGTTATTTTCAATCAGATGTTAACTTACTTTGTCTCCTGCTCTGTAAATGAAACTTTAAATCATATACAGGAGGCTCCAGCAAGGTCTAGATTGCTATTAACAGTGCAGTAAATAAGACACATAGTCTCTACAATAAAGGACGTTTAAACATTATAT
Source organism: Pelobates cultripes (assembly GCA_933207985.1). Lineage (NCBI taxonomy): Eukaryota > Metazoa > Chordata > Amphibia > Anura > Pelobatidae > Pelobates > Pelobates cultripes. The sequence continues at coordinate 80,122,811 of OW240920.1, read as the reverse complement.
CTCACTTTAGATAATGTGTTTAGAAAGGCTGTAAAGTCACATGCAGGGGGTGTGACTAGAGCTCAATAAACAAAGTAATTTAACTTCTGAATGTGAAGTGTGAAGTGAGACGGCAGGGGCATGATCTATACACCAGAACTACTTTATTAAGTTAAAGCTGTTTTGGTGTCTACAGTGTCCCTTTAAGCTAAATCACAGAGAAGGCAAATTCATAAGGGGGTACTTTGTTTGCCCTATGTTTTTAACATCCACCAATATCAATATGAGCAATATCAGAACATAATATATGCACATTTCTGTAACACGTATTTTCTTAGTTTCTTGAGCATTGACTCATTGCTATGATGATAGTTACACATTCTCTTAGCTACCTCTAAATGTTGCCATGGCGTGACATTACTGTGTCGTTCCATGAAATAGAAGAAACTTATGAGTAACCAAATTTATGTAAGGAAAGCTATCTTGTGGTAGTACATGAAGGGGGTTTGGAGAAATCCTTACATGTAAACTTTAAAAGCCAACAATGAAATGAAAGAATCTCATTGTGAATTACTGACCTAGTTGAAAAACTATTTATATTCACAACACAACATATGCATATCAAGGGAATTTTTTACTCACTGGGAACAAATCACACTATTGAACTTTTGCATTATATGTCAGTGAAAAAATGTCCTTTTTCAGTCTTGAACGTTGACTGTTTTCTTAAACTCGTGTGTATATATATATATATAGTAATTAACACCTAGTATTGTATTGTTATGTGCTCAGTCATATAAGGTTATTTACAGTTTTCTTCTGTTTAATAGGTTGGTGGGTTAACTTATCTCCATAGCAACAGCCTGTTATAGGTTTGTATAATACATATTCTTGTATTCTTTATAATGTCTGATTTACCTCTTTCCATGTTTGGAAAAAAAAGCACCTCCCTCCTCCACTAGTACAAATCAAAGTAAATATGTTGTAAACACTTTACCTTTAAATGTTTAAGCAAATAATTATTTATACCTTATTAATCAGGTAAACGTAGATCTATATTACTGTATTTGCTATAGTCTTGTATTGGTTGACACATTGACTGTAACATTAATAAAACTATATTCATGACTCCCCCACCCCTTTTAAAGTCATCAAAACCAAATGACAGCTACTTCTATATGCTCTTTCTGGCACCTATTTCTGTCATTCCTGAAGTTCCATGTCCAATTTGTGACAACACTTATCTCATGTTAAAGGGATACTATAGTGCCAGGAATACAAAGCTGGTTTCCTGGCACTATAGCTCCCTCTGTCTCCCCCTCCATCATTACCCTTTATTTACTTATCTGATCCGAGCACCAAGGTCCCTTGGTGCTGGGTTGCGGTTCTGCCTCCTCCGACGTTACTTCACGGGTTGGCGCCAATACGCATGCGCAGCAAGAGCCATACATGCATTAGCCCTCACCATAGGAAAACATTGAATCAATGCTTTCCTATGGGGAAACAGCTGATGCTGGATGACCTCATGCAGAGCGTGATGACGTCCAGGATCTGTGGACCAAGAGTCCGATAACAGTCAGGAAGCACCTCTAGTGGCTGTCTGGTAGACAGTCATTGGAGGCAGACTTAGTGCTGCAATGTAATGCACTAAGTGCAATAGGGACACTGCACTCAGACCACTTCAATGAGCTGAAGTGATCTGGGTGCCTATAGTGTCCCTTTAAAGTCTCCAATGCAGTTAATAATTTTCCAACATCACCTGCCTAAGTATGTAAAAAATAGTGGTCTATTTTATTTTATTCAACGTTAGGTTAGGCACACATATAGGATATTAAAAGAAATACATTTTTCCATTTAACCCCTAAAAAAACAACAACGCATAGTACAACTTCTCGGTATTGTGTTGGTTCAGAAGTTGGACAATTGCCTCCGTCCTTAAGGGATTAAATAAAATTTGATGTAAATCCAGTTTCACGCTAGTAAATGATGGCGAATGGCAACAGTTCTTGGATTGGCAGCTGTGACAACTCTGGGTATTCTTTGCGTAAATCGCCCCAAAAGGGAAAAAAAGAGAAAAGTCTTGAAATTTTGGGGTTAGTTGACTGTCAGAAGTTAAATCGATCAAATTCTCAAAATCCACGTCAGAAAAACAGTTTGGTTAGTGCAAAAAAAATTGGTTTGTGTTGCAGGCGCTTAAAAAGTGAAAAGATATTTTATATTAGTGAGCTGCTACCACCTCTGTGTGAATGTCCCTCACATTCACTGCAAGTAAAACCAAAACACCTTCACTGTGTGGTATATACACCCACCCCAGTGAAACAGTGGAGCGCTAGAAATTTGGTCACTTACTTAGTCACTTAGTCTTGTATGAATGGATTGTAAACCCAGTCATTATTTCTTTTTAAACCAAGAACGGCAAAAAAGTTAATAGACGTATATAAATTGTGAAGATGATTAAGATCAAGTTCAATTTCTGCTTGTTCAAAAAATCCTTAAGTGTTGCAAAAAAAGTTCAAATTGTTATGCTCCACAGCTGAGGTCCAAAACTTCAATTTATGAAACCGTAAAAATATTTTATCTCTCGGATTCAAAATGTTAATGCTTTTTCTTTGGAGTGATAAATATACTTCATCCAAATTTGTGAATATGTCCGGAAGATATGCAATTTTGGATAACTACAAAATGTTTGTTAATTCATCAGACAATCCAAATTTATGATCCTGGAAATATTCAAACAACTCTTGCCGCATTTCAAACAAACATTCTAACAAATACTTTCCCTTGGACTTCTGAATGCAAAAGCAGTGGTGACTACCAATAGCTTCACATATAAGTTTAAATAAATTGTGACTGTAATGGTTGACTTTATAAAATGTACAATCTGGGCTGCTCTGCTGCTTTTGAAATATGTTTAGCTACCAATGCATGTCTGTGAAGAATACAGTAAGAATTGGTGCTGTTTTTTTTTTTGCTACATTTCTTATTCATGTCACAGCACGTGCCACTTTTCCAACAATTGCTTTGGCACCATCATTGCACACATTTACCCATTTGTCCCAATTTATAGTATGTGTGTTGTTACATTTCGGGATACAGTTAAAGATGGTCTCACCAATGGTATGAGTTTCACACGGAAGCAAGTCTTCTTCAATCTGTTTGTCAAAATTATATCTTCCAAAAACCAGCAAAATTGAAAGTCCTGCAACATCTGTCGACTTGTCTAATTTCTGTGAGTACCCATCACATTAATGCAGAGGCTATCAGTAAGATCATGAATACGGCACAAAACACTGTTGTTGGAAAGTGGCACAGCATCAATTTTTTTACACAACTCACATAAAATACATGACAGTATTTATTTAGCACATGGCTTGATTAGTGATACCCCAATTGTGTGTGTTTTTCTGGCAAGTGCTATGTGATAACTCACTCTATAAGAAGAATCTGTGGCTTTTTTAATTTAGCAGATGCTAACAAACTGTTTGGCGATATTTTTTGGTAAAGTAAGCATTGTGCTTCAGGACAATCTTCATTTCTGACACTCGTGAATCCAAACGACAAGTAACGGTCGTGATATGTTCGGATTTTTGTTTGAGAAGTAAATTGGCTAGCATTGTGTGCTTTCTTCTTTTTCTTCAACTTGTCACTTGTCTCTGCTAGTTGAAAAACAGTAGATCCAACTTTTTTCAGGCCTGTTTTCTTCATTTCTTATTGTACCTTTTTTTCTCAGTTTCTATAAATGCTGAACAATTAGAAGTAGTAATTTTTCTCTTGATAGTGTCTTCTTTTACCAGCTGTCCAAATTCATGGTTGTTGGTTGGTACAAAGAACACTTCTCTAACCTGGAAAAATAAAAATTTTACTACCTGACTGTTAAGGGTGCTTTTTTGATCTCGGCTCTGAATAAGCAAGAAAGTAAGCAGGATTTTGGCTCAGTCTTGGAGTAAAAAGAACACTTCTCTAACCTGAAAAAATTAGAGATTTCCCTACCTGACACTTTTAAACAGCACAGTCTGACTCTAAAAATAATTTAAAAAAACAATAACTTATCTTCAGATGTTACATTGGGCGTTAATCTAAGGGCAGCACAATAAAACAAATAATTTCCTTCCGATGTGAAGTCAAATCGGGCACAATACTGATTGAAAAATAACTGTCTTGTATCAATGCTCGCAAACCAAGCAAGTCTGAAATTGGAGAAAGCGGGCAGGAATAAGGTCTCGGTCTCGCAATCTCTGCGGTTTCCGACTTACAGGACCAGTGGGGAGCAGAGGCCATGTTGGATGTAGCAAAATCGCTGCGGAAACCCAGGTCTCCGCGGAACACCAATTAGGAAACACTGCTTTAGACGCCGATTAAACTGTGTTCATTTTAGGTTACTTACAACTGATCTGATAAGATGTCACTTTTTATCAGGATTCTACTGTGCCTACTATAGATTGCAATACTCCACTAGTATATTTATTTGCAAATACTCTAATTCCTAATTACTGCTTGCTGGGAGACATCTAGGATTACATGTGTAAATATAGAATATACAAGATTAGATCAATTTACCCAGGATTTTAAAGTTAGTTCACTACATTTGCAGATATTTAACAGTGCCACTCATGAGGATAAAACCTCTTACTTTCCTTGAGAGCGCCCCTTTAAATATATGTGTTGCGATTTGTAACTTTTGGATTTTCTTCTTTTTCTAACCATTAATAAGTAGTCATCACATGAACTACTCAGCAAGCAGAATTATATGATAGATGGGAACTTTTAACTGCTTTATTTACTTGGGTGGATTGCCTACTTTGGGAGATCGAGGATTCAAAATATGGACCACAGATAATAGCAAAGTTTCAGATGGGGCTTGCAACTTCGCTATTATTTATGGTCCATATTTTCAATCCTAAGCAGTTATTTTGGCATGCTTGCCTTTCCTTCCACCTAGTATTACAGATGCATATGAGAACAGATGGTAGCAGACTGGTAGGAGATTGATTGTAATTACTCTAGTGATAGGCATGTCCTCGACTGCTGTAGGCATACTTATGGGCACATTTAGCATTGAGAGGGCTTTCCTGCATTCTGAGTTATTAAGACTTTGTTGTCCCTTCTTTCACTGATAACAAATTAAGGCACATTGTTTTGGTGCCGAAACGTGCGTTGGGCATTTTGTTCCTTTCTTTTTTTAATAAGTCTTCATTTTCTGTTGTGCATATTGTAACAAAAGAGCTTGCATAGCCACAACAGCAGGAGCAAGTACATTCAGGTCAACAGTTTAAGACAATATTTGTCAGAAACTTTGTCTATTCCACTTTGATTTATTTTATATTCCTTTTACTAACGTGCAACGCAACCCTAGTCACCACTTGTTTTAATATATTATTTTTCTTAGCCCTAAAAGTTGTATGTGGTCTTGGCGAACTATACAACACTATGACTCTATGATATGTCTCACACATCCTGTTTTCTTAAACAGACTAGCTTATCCTAGGTACCGCAGTTCCCCCCCTCTTGACCGCACATTTAGTACGCCTCACTAATCCTAGCATTCAGTTGCACTACAATCCATAGCCAGTGTAAGGCTCTACTATATTTCATTTTTCATGAATTCAACTTCTCATTAAGACTATCTCGCTCATATATTATAAAAATGTGTGAAGTGTAATTACACTGTGCCTCAAAATTACTATGTCAAGTTATTGAATTGTGTTTTTCTGCTGTCGTGGCAATGCATATATGTCTGTTTATTGATTGCACAAAAATAAAGAATATATATAAAAAAAAAAATTTAAAATATCAAATGCATTGTATGTTGTATTTGTTGTATGGTGCCCAGAGTGTCCCTTTAAATATTACTTCCTAGTACACCAACAGCAGAGATCATTAACATGAGCGCTCACATACTGACACAGAAATGCATTTGTACATGCAAAATATTCTAAGAGCAATAGAGAAACAATGCACGCTATATACAAATCCCCTTGAGATACCACTCCTCTCATTTTCCAATAGAGAGTGACCAGACACTCATGTCTCTTTCTACAGATGTAGCAGAGAAATGTATCTCAACATCCCATAAACAACTGGCTTATATTTCTTAAAATACAAACATCAATAACAAATACTTCTTACCGCTAACACAATTACAGTGGAGATGGTTGCCTCATCTTTCAATATAATATAAATATCAATAACACATACCTATCACCTACTAATGCAATTACAGTTTTGACATTTGACTCATCTCTCTTAATATAAAAACATCAATACCATATCATTCACATTCTAACAAAACACTTTGAGGAAAGACTGTTTTTTCTCATCTCATTACACTAATCGATATAGACGCTTCCCTTATCTCTGCTAATATACAGATACACACACACCCTTTGCTCTCTAATAATATAACAAAGTCATTCATCCTTTGTACTTACTAATAAACAGAAACCGAGGCAAAACAGCTCTAGCCACATGCGTCACAATCAAATTCCAAACCTGATCCCTTTTATAAAGATACACCAAGCACCTTAACCACTACAGTTTAGTGCAGTGGCTATGGTGTAAGCAGTTCATGGATGATACCCTAGCACAGACATAGGCAACCTTCGGAACTCCAGATGTTTTGGACTACACCTCCCATGATGCTTTGCCAGCATTATGGATGTAAGAGAATTATAGGGGATGTAGATCACAACATCTGGAGAGCCGAAGGTTGTCTATCCCTGCCCTAGAATTTTGTTTCAAACTGTTTTCGCAGAATTATAAAAAACTTGGATTCCTAAAATGGGTTGAGATTAGCATCTTATATTTGATAATTTGTGTGTTTTCAGTCTTCTTGATTTTTATTTAATTTTTAGTTTCATTCTGAGTAAAAACCTGGCTTATCGCCTTTTCTGTGTTATCAGATTGCATGGTCTCCTGAGTCATGGGAAACATTCTTGTCAGAATATAGAACTGAATGCTGCAGAGAAATGCCAAAATGACATTCCACACAAGAAAATTGATGAGGTTCATACACCCTACAACAAGGGATATTTATCAAGACAAATGCTATTCTCTAGCCAAGAAACTAAATAAGTGATCAATGACCATGGCAACCAATGGAATGTATATGATCATTTGGGACTTTGCACCCAAAATAGCATCTATTTTACCTCGATTTATCTCCCTCAGCATGTTCATCTCTCAAAACGGTAACTGGGTTTATTTTACCGCTCAAATGGGCAGTTTTGTTTTCAAACTCAGGGAATAAGTCTATATAGCAAAAAGCAAAACAGCTATTAGGTTCAGAGGATACAGCCAGTCATTCTTATTACATACCTTCGAATATTTCAAAAGGACAAAGGGGGACACTTTAATTTTAGGGGTGTGGGCAGGGGCCGGCTAGTCACCTAAAATGTCTCAAAATGTTTTGAGACATTCTAGGTGACTTTTTAACAACAATTTGTGGAATTAAAATGTAATTTAGAACAAGAAAATTTATTTAAATTACACAGACTGATTTCTACATGCATTTATTGTAGTTTGAAGGCACATTACTTGGACTTAAATGAGCACTGTGGGCACTTAAACGAATTCAACTTCTTGAAGTTGTTATAGTGCTGTCAGTGCTGGCCACCCTACAGTAACAGCAAAGTAGTCTAGGCACTCAAGGTCTTCATACATCAGCAGATTTATTGGAAAAACATGACAGATACTCATCAAGCTTGATAAAGATCCCTGAAGGTATTGAAACATTGCAGTATCTGTCATGTTTTTCCAATAAATCTGCTGATGTATGAAGACCTTGAGTGCCTGGACTACTTTGCTGTTACTATATGGATTAGGGGTTTGCCGGCCCTAGAAACAGGTCTACAAGTGATGAGAGTGCTGATCCCTCCTATTTTTTGCAATCAGTGCTGGTCACCCTGTTCTATCCCTCAATACCCTTTATTAATAGAAGGTTTGGAAGCGCAGCTTCAAGCCACAACTCCAAGACATCTGGGTGAGAGAGCTGGGGATGTGCATTGTGGCACGCCTCAAGGACGACTTAACTCGAGGAGGTTGCGGCAATGCCGAGGGAGATACGATGCAGGAAAATAAGTTATTGATTCTTTTTCCCCTTTTAATTAAAACATTTTTAACACGTTGGTGGCCTATATGACAAGGTGCTTCAGGACTGTAGCTTCAGGAATATAGATATGTATCCCTAATGCAACGGCATTCTTTTAAAACTGTGGAGCTCTGTTACACAATCAAACATACCAACAATATGAACCCCCGAGAAAAGAGGGACAATGTGATAGAAAAAAGGGATATAGTGATTTGAGACAAAAAATAGGGACTGTCCATCCTAAATAGAGACACTTGGGAGGTATGCTCATCATTATGCATAATGGTATAAATGGGATAACACTGACATGAAACATAAGCAGATAGTAGCAAGCATGAGGATCATAAAATAAAGACGTGTCTTCATTTTGTTATGATTACGTCAAATCAATCTGGGTGTGAAAGATTTCATGCTCAGAATGTATTTGCTGAAAATTATCAAACAACCGTGAAAATCAGCACTGCAGGCTAGGATTTGAACTGATATATGTAATTATGTCTGGCTTTTTTAGAACATGTGCTTAATATCTTAATGCAGGTCCATCTGTCATAACATACACGCAGTGCCAAGGGAGAAAGATTGCAAATATTACCATAAACCGGAAAGAATCAGCTAGAATAGGTAAATACCTATTAGTGTTTCCAACACCTGCTACAGCGTCACTTTAAAATAGTATAGGATCTGGAATATGTACAAAGCACAGATTTTAAACAAACTTGGGAGCGAATGTATCTAGAAGGATGCACATTTGCAAATTATAATTCACTTCCTTGTAGTCAAGCGAATGATAATTTTAACTAGTATTCGCCAGCCATCAGCACTAGCAGATAAGTGATAACATAGTTAAAAAGGGGGTTAGAGTTAGTTTTGGTCACATTAAAAATATTAATACAATTTTAAAAAGCCTACGTGTATTATATTAGTATAAGGGAGCTGTAAAACTTCCCTTATGCTCCCACCCAACAGGTGTTTGACTAAACAGTGACAGCATCTGCTCACTGTAATTAAATATAAAGACCAGCAATTCTCATCTATCATGAGGTTTAGGTGGGAATTCAGGGACAAGGGACCTGTGACAAGTATCTCCACAGTAATTTACACGACACATCTTCTCAACTGCTCTTCTAGGTAAGGTCTGGACACTGGACTGCCAGATGTCATCCCCTCTGCCTACTCCTTTTTTCATATAATTACCAATTTGGATTCTGCACTCTCCTGGATCCCAGGGTCTGAGGTTGGCCAATCCTCACAATGTGATTTGCAAAAAAGTAATGATAGCCTAGGCACTCAAGTTCAATCAGCTAATCCAATCAGCTTGACAAAGGCCATCCCTGGTGTGGGCCGAAACGTTGTTTTGATTCTGCTCCAATAAATCTGCCCACTGGATTGAACTTGAGTGCCTGGAACATCATTACTTTTTTACTCCTTTTTTTTCATGGAAGATACGGTCTCCTCTGTCAAACATCTACGGAGTACAATTTTTGGCTCACAGGTCCAGCTACATCAATATGACTCTACACAATGATGGAGAAAGGCAGAGGAATGCAAACACTAACATTAAAAGCATCCAAATATGCCTGGCCTAAAACGGTCGCACTATGTAAATGTATGTAGATTCACTAGTTTAAATCTCCACAGCATCTATTAGAGAGATTCATTAAACATGGTGACACCATCACAAATTACAGTTACAAGTATCTTCCTCCAACACATTGTGTAGCTGGTACTACACATCACAAAGCCCATGTAAGAGTCAGGTGGCTTAGGCTTCCTGGGCAGTCTCTCTGAATTCATCATAAAGCACACGAGCTAAGCTCTCCAGTTTCATCCCCTATCTTAACTTATTTCAAATCCACATTCCCTTACCTCTAAAGCAACATATGTTTAATAATTGATATCAGCTCTGAAGCACATGGACATTTTAGAAACCCTATAGACACCAGACGTCTTCAGCTCAATAAAGTGGTATGGGTGCCATGTCCCAGTCTTATTCCTGCAGCTGAAAACATTGCTGTTTTGCAGAAACGACAATGTTTCCATTGCAGGGTTAACCTGCCTCTAGTGGTAGCAATATGACAGCCACAAGAGGCGCTACTTTGAAATATAGTAAAAACTCTGCTAGTTCTGTCAAACGATTTCAGAGAGATCATCTAATTAGTGCAGCACAGTGTTTTTCCTGTGCATGCCCACTAGCCTACCAATGCTTTCCTATCGAGATCACTGGAGGAGACTGGCACAGTAAGGGAGAAAATGTAAGTAAACTTATCTTTTAACCCTGGCAGTGCTGGCCTGGTCACCTAGGGTACCTAGTAGGGCGCTGTAGCATTAGAAATCCATAGTTGTGTCCCTTTAATCTGATCTTAACTTTAAACTAAAACAACAAATCATCTTGATGTAGTGTAATCAAGGATAACTTGTAAACTTGAAAATTCCTGTAACACTATAGCCTAAACAAATTATACAAAATACAAATAAATACAATTACCAATTTGTTGAAAGATAATGAAAAGTACAAGATTAAAGGCAAAATTCATTGTAAACCTTGCAGAACTTTTTTTTCCCCCGAGGAAGGCACAGATTTATATTTGAAATGTCAACAAAGCATATTTCCTATTGTAATCCAAGTTGTGTTGCTGTATCATTTCCATGTGTTCAATGTAATTCCAGAAATATATTGTACATTTATTATTTCATTATTTCTGGTGGGTTTGAAATGAAAACACAAAATAAAGAATACATATATTACATCCAGCATTGTTACAATGTCACCAAAGATATAAGATAAGAATACCGAGAACCCTTATTTGATGTAAATCTTGTATTTACTGGCTGTCACTTTCCATAAAATATCTGAGGGGGATCTTTATATATTCACTTAAAAAATAACTGCTTCAATAAGACTTTCAGGATTGTATTAACCTTCTGAGCAAGAGAATATTACAATTCCAATCTGCAAAACCAGATTGTGATGATAATCAAGGAAAACTGGGACGGTGTATATTTAGACACAAAATCCCTATGTTCACATAGTATCTTCTATAGCAACACAGTTTGCACACAAAAAAATTATATAAATAATTCTAAATATATTTCTGTTATTTTTTTAGTTTTTTATTTTGTGTGCAAACTGTATTGCAATAGAAGAATATATATAGAATTATATAAAATATTAATACTATGTGTGAGGAAAATACATTGATACAAGACCAAAGCTTTTTACACCCAATTCCTGTTACTTGTATAGAGTGTGAATATTCGCTTATATAATTCATACACGTGTATAAACACATGACAAACGACAATTTATGCATATTTGTTATAGGAAAAGATTACTTGCCAAACAATTTATGGTAGTTATTTAGGAAAATTATCTGTTTAAAACATATGCTATTTCCAGAACCTGGCCTGACTTATTTATAACGGCCAGGCAGGCGCTGCCAGCATGAATTTGCTGACTCCAATATGTTGGTAAAAAGGGACGCTGGATCTGGAAGTAGACCGTGTGTTGTCTTAGTGGATGAATTTGTCATTGCACTTTGGGTTGCTCAGGAGGCATTTGCACAGAGGACAAGAATGCATCTTTGCGTTTGAAAAGCTCTGAGGTGGTTTAATGGTATGGCTGGACATATGGAATGGGCCAATGCTTTGTAACACAGTTACAAAGCAGGAAAGGTAGTTTTGGGACATGGCATGAAAACATATATTCTGAAAAGAAAACAAAACAAATAATATCACATAATATCACAAGTGCTGTTACTGTGGAAACACCTGCTAGATCCAATGCCAAGTACAACCTTGTACACAGTCTGTCCCACACACAGCATGTTTAGAAAATAGGCACAGAAGAGCAACTAAGTATTTTATTTTGGGGGTGACTTTGCACAGAGGTTAGTTCTGACTTTAGCATCGTTACCAGTATATAGTCACAGCTCTGAGTGTTAGTATCTTTCTTGGCCCTCTCTATGTTGTCAATAAATATTGGAAGGGAGTGGGGTGCCTCCTTACAGGAAGGGTGTATATGATCCAAAGCTTGCAACACAGTGTACAATGAAAAGTAACACAGGTTTGAAAAATACCTCAGTGAGGTCTAAACATTGTCCCTTTTATTTTTAGAAAATCCAATATACAATTGCTGTATTTTCATCTGGACGAGCTGGGCTAACTTACATTTTACAGTAAATATATGCAAACATACAGTGAAAAATTCTAAATAATAGTGTTTAGAAAGAGCTTGAAAATATTTACACCAAAAAAAATTAGCGACTCAAAAACACTCATGTACCGTGCAATATCTACAAGTTACTACTCAAGCCATATACTAGTTACTACCATGTTCTGATGCTTACGTTGCAACATTGACCAGCCTAACTTGACTAACTCTATGTACCGAGTAATCGCTTAACAACATATTGTGCCGAATTGATCAATGCTGAAACCTTATAGCTTTGTCTCTCTGTAAGTACTGTATGAATATACTCACAACACGAATGTTAAATGTGATTATCCTGAAAAATAAAAAAAACTTAAAGATAAAAAAAAAATACCATAATGAGTAAACTCACACTTCCACTGATCAATGTCCTATATATCACTCTGTACTTATATTGCATTGTATACTATTATCTACTATCAATGTTAAATTAATATCATTGCTAAATACTTTGTGCACTGTAACACGCTGTACCTACGCCTCATACGGTATCACTGTATCTTTTCAACTATTACAGGACATATCTGCACTGTTAAAATATACGTTTAAACCATTGTATGCATTACCTATGTTTGAAAAATAATAAAAATTTTAAATAAAAAAAAAACAAAACACTCATGTAAGGTAACTTTACTTCCCTCCCAAATTGTCAAGAGTATAAAACAATCAAATAATAAAAAAAAAAAAGTACAACACCTATAAAATTATATTATAAGGACATAACCTATAAAAATTATAACACCTATAAAAATAGTAGAGCGCTAAACAGAAGAGGGATATCTTACCCACTTCTATTTGTAGTTAACAGGGAGTCAAAACCGCAACATATGAAAAATAAAAACAGAAAACAATATATAGTGCAGATATGGAATATGGAGTTGTGAGTATACTCAAATGAAGTGGAGCTTATTTTTGCCTTTCATGGTAGCACCCCACCTCTTTTCATACAGGACATTTCACTCTCAGGGGAAATAGAAATATGTCAACTAAAACCATATATAGGTGAGATGTTTGTTATGATCACCTTAATTAGAGCCCCTCAAATCCCTGGCTCGGTGTCAATTTGTGGGATGACACTATTCCAACAGCAAACTTGGGACCTGGATACAAAGTGATGTCAACAGTTCTTGGATAACAGATTTATTAAATTATATAAATGTATAAAAGGAAATAAAAAGTGCATTTAACAGAACATCCAGTGAGTGAAAACCCTTCCTAAGGAGGACACAGGAAACAAGTAGCAAACCGACAGAAGAAATACAAATTCAGGATAAACAAGTAGGAGGAGAAACACTATGATTAGAACTCACAAACTTGATCATTTTTTAAAAGCAATCCCTCAGGAGGAGGATTTTGGAACATCAGAATGAAAGAAAAATGCAAGTATCCTTCCCCAGGCAAAAGGAAGATAATCTTAGGGAAGGGGAATTAGAGGAGGGATTGCTATGCAAAGAAGGAAAAAGAGATAAAAGATTGCATTAACTACAACAGAGGGTATTTATAATCCAACAAACATTTAAGTACCCCACAAATTAAATTAAATAAATTGACCTTTTCCCCCAACTCACTTAAACTCAGATGAAATAAATACCTTTGAAAAAATAGTAATGACTAGTAAATGACTTATAAGAAACTTAAAGGTGATCCTACAACTTTGGTTAAAGTGACACTATAGTCACCAAAACAACTTAAAGAAGCATTTATAGTGTATAGATAATGCCTCTGAAGTTTCACTGCTCAATTCTCTACCATTTAAGAGTTAAATCACTTTTGTTTCTGTCCATGCAGCCCTAGCCACACCTCCCCAGGCTGTGACTGACATGGCCTGCATGAAAGCAAAATGGTTTATTTTTTAATGAGATGTAACTTACTTTAAAAGTTTTTATCTTCTGCTCTGTTAATTTAACTTTAATTACAGGAGGCTCCTGCAGGGTTTAGCAAACTATTAACAGAGCAGGAGATAAGAAATTCTAAATAAAAGAGAATTTGCTATAAAGGAAGTGTAAAAATTATATGACTCTTTACAGGAACTGTTTTGGAAGGCTGTGTACGTCACATGAAGGGAGGTGTGACTAGGGACACATAAACAACCTATACTCCTAAACTAATAAATGGCAGAGACTGAACCAGTGAGACTGCATGGGGCATGATCTATACATCAAAATGTCTTCATTCAACTAAAATGGTTCTGGTGACTATTGTGTACCTCTAAGGATAAGTTTATTCAATATTTAGAAAAAGAAAGGGACACTATAGTCACCAGAACAACTACAGTTTAATGTAGTTGTTCTGGTGAGTATAATCACTGCCTTCAGGCATTTTTATGCAAACAGAGAAAAGGCAGTGTTTACATTGCCCCTAGGGACACCTCCAAATGGCCACTCCGCAGATGGTCACTGGAGGTGCTTCTTGGCTCAGTGCTGCATAGTAGGCAGCAGTGTCGTTCAGCGTCTCCACACTCTGCATGGGTAGCTGAATTTTCCTCATAGAGATGCATGGATCAATGCATCTCTATGAGGAGGTGCTGAGTGGCCAAAACGGTGTTTGGCTCCGCCCCATGGGAATGCATTGGATTGGCTAATAATCAGTTATTCTGATGTCACCAAGGGGCGGAGCTAGCACCAGCGGACCAACGCGGCGCTGGATATAAGGTGAGTTTTAATTGCTTTTAAGGGGGCTAATTGGGACCACCTAAATGGTGGGTTAAATACTATAGGGTCAGGAATATATGTTTGTGTTCCTGACCCTATAGAGTTCCTTCAACAAACAAAAATGTGAATATTTAAACATTAAATTACCCCAAATTCCAGTTTTATATTATGTCCCCAAGAATTCAACTAAACCCCCAGGGTAGGCCTTTTCACACTATAACTGCTTCATTAAGCTAAAGTTGTTTTGGTGACTATAGTGTCCCTTTAATCAAATTATAAACAGGTTCGATATACCAAGGGAAACTTTGTTAGAATACAAAGAGAAAAAAAGAAGGAAAATGTTAATGCTCCTTTAATATGCAATTTTTGGGGGGTTAAGAAAATTATTTAAAAAAACATTGGTAAATTTCAAAAGATCCACTGTTGAATAACATTTTATCAGATTAAAAATTTTTCAGAGGAGCCCCTATTTTAAAACAGATATTAGTGAAATACTTATTGCAGAAGGCACAAAAATATATTTTTTTAAACAGGAATCAAGTTTTTTTTTTGTTTTTTTTTATTGTGGTGCATGATGTAAAGGTAATAAAAAAGACATTTGACAGATTTTAAAAAGTCACTGAAATAATGCCAAAATGATCTTTTTAATTAAGGAAGTTATTACCTGCCACTCAAGTGATGTTTTATATCTATTAATTTGCCTCTGTGGGTTATTTTATGCAGGACGTAAGAGAGAATGACATGTTAAAAAGGGTTTTGAGGGGCATAGCGCATCCCATCATTTTAAATAGCAATAGCGAGGCACATGGTTTTACATTTTTAGGCAGTTTTCCATTTTTTTTTCTTTTTAAATTCTTTATTTTGTCGTGCGGAAGTGATACATGAGTACCTAGTCTGCCACAACAGCAGAAATAGGTTATAAACAGGTATACATTTGTATGACGGAGAAATAAAGATGTTTATACAGCACATTTTTTTTTTTTTATGTCAACAGAATTTGATAGGGCATGTCGGAGGTTAAATGAGTGTGTTTTGAGTTAAACAAGACATGTCAATGCTCATGAGAAAAGCCAAGCTTAGAATTATGGTTCTGAGACTAGTTGCTGAGATAAGATGTTTATGGCTATGGGTAAGTGTTGTTGGGAACTCAGGACCAGGCTCCTAGTAAACAATGATTCTCAGGACCTTTGACAGGGACCGCTGCCGGAGAGGAATGCTCTCTGTGTTTAGATGGCATGATAACCATGTGTGTGAGTGCTATCCCTATGTCTTCGGTCCTGTCTCAGTGTGATATACATCGATATATATTGTTTTCTTTTTAGTACCCCTAACCAAAGGGCACAATGGGGGGGAGGGGATTATTAACTTGCCAGTTAGTTGTATGGTTTAGAGTGCTTGGTGGGAATCCCAGTTTGCCAGGTAAGTACAGTTAGGAGGCCCTATCAATCAGGCTATAACTTAAGCAGAACTAAAATGTATAACGCAGAAACAAACAGTCTTATCGTTGGCGTCTAAAGAGGCTGGTTAAGCGTAATGACACTGCAGTGCCCTTAGAATTGCCTCTTACCGCTGCAGTCAGGTTGACAAGCAGTTCGTCGATACGGTTCTTGGGGCGAAGGGAGCGATGTTATCAGGGTTCCAGGTTCCGTCTGAGGCTTGTGCTTCCACAGTTGCCAGTCCTAGAGTTGCAAGGAAGGATGGGGCTTAAGCAAGTGAGATAAGTGTGTGGGTAGTTCCATTGTGAGTAGCTAGTAGTGATCCTGGTGCACCCCATCTATAGCTCATGTTGGCAGCACGTAGTTGTTGAGTCACTGGGTGGAGCAACCTGCGCCACTGCAGGGTGGCCCTCATTAAGTCTTGATAGAAAGATAGGTTGGAATCTTCAAATGATAATGGGGTTTTGCCTCTTAATGCTGCCATTATATGTCCTTTATCTTGGGACAACATGCAGCGTTGTATGGCATCACAAGCTGCTTGTGAGGGGGTTCTTGAGGGGCCTGAGACCCAGTATATTCCATCAATGACCAGTTTTCTAGTCACTGCTGGAGGTAGTATAGTTGCCAGTAGCCTTCTCATGTAATGTGGCAGCTCCTCTGTCGTGACAGTTGTTGGGATGCCGCAAATTTTTATTTTGTTGCGTCGGTGGCTGTTCTCGAGAGCATTCAGGTGCAGAGTGAGATTGTGGTGTGATTTTTGGAGCTGTTGTACAGTTGATAGATTGGTGGTGACTTCTGTCATGTCAGCTTCTGTAGCATGTACCCGGTCATTAGTGCTTTGTAAATGGGCTCTGAACCCTGTGAGTTCCTTCGCCAGCATTTTGTGGAAATCATGCAGTAATATCTGCAAGCCGTGTTTGGTCACGGGGGCGATCCCTCTGGGGGTGCCGGTGGTATGTTGCAGAGGTCTGTTCACTCCAGCTGGTCTGCATGGGCCAGCAAAGTGGTAGCTGTCTGGCTTTCTGCTGGGGCCGGCTTAGACCACACGGGCCGTTGGAGCATGGCCCCAATATCTCTTCCCTCTGCCTGGGTGTTGACTTTCTGGGAACGTCGCCCCACGGCAGGCATGTGGTCTGCCAAGCTGAAAGGAGATCCGGTGGCAGTGGCAGTTGCAAGGCCTTTGTAAACTCCGCCCGAGGAGTGCCTCCAAGTCAGGCAGTGCTTGCGTGGAGTAGGCCCTGGGCTTGCGTCTCCGCTTAGGCGGCGTTGTTTTACATTGCAGCACTAAGTGCAAAAGGGTCACAGCACCCAGACTACTTCAATTAGCTGAAGTAGTCTGGGTGCCTACAGTGTCCCTTTAACCTACGAAGATTGACGTGGAGAGGTGGGCCACGGAACAGAAATTACGTATCATGAGTGCTACAACGTCTTGCGAACAGCGCACGCATGCTCCTGATGTCCGGGAAGACCTGATTATGTTGTTTTCTGGCAACTCATATAAGGGCAAGATGGAGCCAGAAGCCAATACGAGGGGCATGATGCCCTAAGTTTACCATGATTGGATAAATCAAGATCATGTAATAGCGCCGGGAACTAGGGCATTATCACTTAAATATGGAATTGAACATCAGGACATACACCAGGTCCCGGTTATACATTTGAGGTAGTGTCACCGCACAGATTCACACCAAGCGTTTAAACCTTAGAGCCAGGGATTTGAGAGGCACTAGTTAAGTTGAGCACAACCAACATCTCACCTATATATGCTAAAGGATTGGTGCTTCACTAAGCAGAGCATTTTAATATTCAATTTTCTAATTAAAGAAGCCAGTTAAAAATATTTTTTTAAGCAGTGAAAAAAAACTAACGTACATACTAATTTACATATATAAACGTATATAAAGGTTTTCCATAAAAATGTCACTATCTCTTGTTCTTTCCAAAACAGCTCTGGTGTTCTCAGGTTGAAAGTATCTGTTCCTAGCATATCGGTTTTCTAGAGTATATTATTAAAAATATCAAACATAGTTTGATCTTGACACCCAATAAATATCATGTTTACTTGCCGCCAGCATTGTCTTTAATTACAGTTTTCACTTACGTATTTATCATCAGGCAAATTAGGTGCATTGATAGAATGAACTCAACCTTCTCCTAGGTAATGCAAATGTAAAATTACGTCAAGGTTGCCATCAACCTACAGGTTTAATTAGTAATTATTAGAAAGATAATAGTGGTCTCTTTATCATTGATGGCATCATATACAATTAGGTCCTAGCAGGAAGACGGCTATATATACATATTTTATAAAGAACTAGTTCAATCTATACAATTACAACATATATTTCATGTACCAAGACATCATTGAAAAGCAAAAACAGACTCCTATATCCCCATTCATTTCCTTCTCATACCAATATGTGTCTTTGTAAAAACACAAACCTACATTTATCTCAGCATATGGAACGAAGGTGACAGCTAACCTTGGCACTTCGCATTATAGCAAACTATATTTGTCACTATGTTCGGTCAGCCTGAAAGATAGCTAAGCATCTTGGAGAATATAGTTAACAAATATCTGCTGACTGGGAAAATATATAGAAAATCAGAAAGCCCTTGTTTTTCTTATCAAACTATTAGTTGGTATAGAAAGCATGTGTGGTCATTTAAACAGCTCTTTATAAAAAAAACAAACGGATGAAATGTATATTTGTATGTATATATCCATCTGTGTATATTTCTATAACATATTTATCTATCTATATGTGTTGAGAGAGAATCACTTTATGTATATGTTATAAATGTATCTCAATTCCACTCCTTGTTGGATAATCACACCTCTTTAAAAAAAACAAAAAAACAAAAAACAGAAAGATTCATAACACACAAGATTGTATTGGATGTGGGCACTGCCATCCTGGACATTAGTTTCACATTAGTTTCACATTAGTTTCACATTAGAAAATTGTGATAAAATATAGCAGTGAGAGCATCAGTGTACTCAAGAAAGCATGGGATCATGTACAGGCATGTCTGCCAAATGAGAGTTCTTTTGCAATACCATCAGGGTTATTCACTAAATGGATAATTTAAAGTGACTTTTAATATTAGGGTGAGAATAGCCAAACTGAAAAAAAGTTCTCTAAGTCAGCTGTGCGTTCAGTACAGATACTCTGTCCTTAAATTTGAAATTTACTTTGAATTCTCACTTTAGTATATAACAAAACCTGCTATTGTATTGGTTGCTGATTATGGAGACTTTGTCAGAGGATTCCATTTAGAAGTTTGACCAAGATGGTCTTCTAGAACACAGGTACCAAATTGTGCTTCCACCTCTTTATTGGATTAAAAAGTGCATTATTTAATCGTGTACTAAAGATCTCAACTCTATGCTGTAATCTTCTGCTATTTCTGCATAAGATTTTGGAGAACATCCATATGTTAATGCATGGTAGGAGATTAAGGTGGACATTTTACAACAGACACTTGGCTTGACATATGGTTTATGCACTAGTTGGTAATTGTCTACGTGTTAATTTTTAAAAACAGAGTATTCAAACTTGTATGATTTGATTCGCCATCCCCATCATGCTTGGTCACATTGAGAAACCCAGTATTGATATGTATTTGAGACTGCTGGCACAGAGGGTGTAGATGTGGTGGACCTGTTGAGTGCAGTTCCCATCTGTCAACAATTACAACAAATTGCCACTTACATGTTATACAATCTTATTCTCCCTCATAAACTTTTTTACTCCCAAGTTTATAAACCTTTTTACTCCCAAGATCATTAAAGATGCTCATGACAGATGAGAACCAGCTTCTATCTAAACTTGCATTGGCAGCTAGTAAGCCTTTGGATAAGGGCTGGCTAGAGAGCACCCCTGCTTTATTTCATAAGATTTTCTTTAATGTTTTCAAAACTCAGTTGATTGATAAACTAACAGCACTACTCCACCACACCTCAGCTTCTTAACATTTAACCTAGGGATTATTGATTGTCTACACAAAACACGCCTGAGAGATTATATTCAGATACCCTGGATATACAGTAAAACTCCCTGGAAAAGTAATAGTAGGTATAGCAGGGAGAAAAAATTGTAAATGTTGAGTTGAGATTTTGGTCTTAAACATTAGACACGATTCTTACTAAACAGATATGAGCAGGCCAAAATTTCAGAATCTGGCTTAATATTTTAAAACAGGATCACAATCACAAATTGACATCAAGTATCAATATAAATATAACGACTATACTTTACCAATAATAATTGGCTTTGCTATACTGCAACAATACAGTTATAATAAAACTTATTCAAAATGCTGCAACATTTGAAAAGAAAATAACTTACAGTACTAAAACCTTAGAGCAGCATGTAGTGTAGAATACCCTTTAATCTATGTAACATTATCACTAGAGCTTACTGTGGAAACAAGTGAAACCTGGGGCTGTCTAAGGTTCCTAAAGCGCAACATAAGCCAACAAACAAAACCCTCGAAAGCCTGTCTTTTAAGTATTATGTTAGTCCAATAAAAAAGGTATCACTGCATACTGTAAAAATGTGTTATTGTTGTGTATATATAAATACACACGTACACAGACACCTACCTGTATGGAAACACACATATACTGAATATATAGTGCAGTGAGAGATATGCTTTACAACAAGAACATTTTTATCTTTTTTTATTATTATTACTATTATTATTATTATTATGGTTGGTGTTTTTTTTTTTTTAATGACAGCAAATAACATTGAGGAAGAGAATAGCCCAAGAGCTTACACTTAAATGCACACATAAACACACACTATCATGTTTCTCATTCCTAGACCATGATAACTGGATAATTACTAACACAGTGTGTTTTACTTTGTGGGGTTACTCACTGCTACTGAATGCCAGCCAGGTTATCCAAATCATAGATAATATACGCAACAAGCAAAAAATAACATATTATGGAGGAGATCTCTTTCTTAGATATCCAATAAATGTCACTTACCTGTAGCTGTAAGAAACAGCGATGTAAGAGAGAGTAGAAAAAGCATCCTTGTGTCCTTGCGTGCGCTGTCAGAGACTGAACTCCAAGATTGTATAGAGCAGGAGGGAGAAGGAGGGGGAGTGGTATGAGGCTTTAAACAGTCCTCTTGCAGAATGATACCATCTCTCCCAGGATACAATGAACAGGAAAATGTGACTATATTTATGTAACACCTGCGAATTCCGGGTGAAAAGTTCTTAATCTATACAGTTAATGTCTCTTCTCAGAGATTTATTGATAATAGATAATGGTTGATCTCTGTTGATGTGTTTATTGGATGCTGCAGCAATTTACGTGTGTAATAAAAAAAAAAATAATCAACAACATTAATATAAAGTGATATATTAGAGATCTACTTGAGAAGAGAAATGGAAATAGCTTTCAGCATCAAGTAGACTCTGGAGTCTGAAAAAGATTAACTCAGATAAAAGGAAACATTCCAATGGATTTTCTGCTACAAGATTGACAGACTGTGATTTGATTCATAAAGGTTTTCCAGTCTCATATTTTTTTTAATATATATTTTTTTTTTTCACAATTGTAATGCATGAGATAGTGCTTATTAAGGTTAAAGTAATCATGGTTATAGTTTAAGGGTAGGATTGTAACCAGTACCAAGGTCCCTGTGAAAGCATGTTCCAATCTAGACATTGTATCTCATATAATTGAAGTGCTTATAGTGTCTGGAGTCCCCTTCCATTCAGTGCTAAACCATTTTTAGTTGTGGAACATTAAACGAGAAAGCCAGCAGCTTATCCCCTCTGTGCTGCTTATGCGAATGATTGGCTGTGAGTGTCGTATGGCTAAGGGTGAGTGTAAATTTCTGACCTTGGCAATACATCAAGTGGGATCTAGTCTATGGACGCCCGTCTTGCTCCTCTTTTTCTATTCATTGATTTGTACTGCTTGAGATCTCTTCCATGAGTTTGATACTATTGTTTCCAGAATGCCATCATTTGAACAGAGAGACGTCAGTTACTCCATTCCTAAACTCTCTAGCCAATGCTAGCAGCACCAACTAGAGAGTATACATAGCAACCACAGCGCATGCGCTATGATTACTATGGGTGGAAAGCAGAAAGGCCACCTATTGGAAGTCTATTCTGCTCTCCTTCATCAATCAATTCCTTGGCATAAAGTCTATGCCAAGTAATTGACTGACAGGGGGGAGTAAAAAAATTATACATTTGCTAGCACAATATATTTATTAAATATAGTGGTCTTTATAAAGAGCTAAAGTTGTTTGGGGAATAACAGATGCCATTTAAAGGCACACTATAGTCACTAGAAAAACTACAGCTTAATGTAGTTGTTCTGGTGTCTGTAGCCTGTCCCTGAAGGCTTTTCAATTAAAAGCCTTCAGGGATATTGCTGCCTAGAACACCTCTACTCATTAAGCCAGCCACTGGAGGTGATCCTAGGGCAGTGCCGCACATTGTTCAGCGTCTCCACGCCCTGCATGGAGAAACTGAATGTTCCTCGTAGAAATGCATTGATTTAATACATCTCTATGGGGTGATGCTGATTACTACAACACAGCATTTTGTTGCACATGCACAATAGGTCCATCGCAATGGCCTCCCAATTGGGCCAGGCGCGACGGACCTGTGCGGTACTGAAAAAAAAGGTGAGTAAAATCATTTCTCACTTTGCTGAAAGGAGGGCCAGAGACCTAGAATGTGTTTTCATAATTATAGTGTCACTATAGTGTTCATTGAATGTGGCATGTTCATTACTCAGGTCCAGTACCCTCTGTGACTTATATTACATGAGTAGTTTTCACAAGCGGATTTCCTCGCTATGAGCAAAAGTGAAGTTTGCCAACGGAATATGTATTGACATAATGATCTATGACACCTATGCATTGCTTTTATGCTATATTCTGCTTTGTTCTAGACAGAAATATAATAAAGAATAAAAAAATTAAAAAGTCCTGTTATATGGAACACACTAATCAATATGGTGATGCATCAGTAGAGAGAGATACAGCGATCAGAAATGGAAAATGTCCCTCTCTGTGGGAAAAATGTCCTTGGAGATTTGTGTGACTTGTTCTAGTCCTAAGAAGCCTAGCTATAATGTAATAGTTACTATCAAATTCAAAATTGTATTCCTCAGTTTATTTATGACCATAAAGCAAGGATTCTTTGCTACACCATTACATGGATTCTAACAGTATCACAGATGTCAACATTAAAGGACCACTCTAGGCACCCAGACCACTTCAGCTTAATGAAGTGGTCTGGGTGCCAGGTCCCTCTAGGGTTAACCCATTTTTTTTATAAACATAGCAGTTTCAGAGAATCCTTCCTCCAATTCCTCTAGTGGCTGTCTCATTGACAGCCACTAGAGGCATTTGCGTGATTCTCATTGTGAAAATCACAGTGAGAACACGCCAGCGTCCATAGGAAAGCATTATGAATGCTTTCCTATGAGACTGGCTGAATGCGCGCGCAGCTCCTGCCGCGCGTGCGCAGTCAGCCGAAGGGGAGGAGAGGAGGCGGAGAGGAGGCGGAGAGGAGGCGGAGAGGAGGAGGAGAGCTCCCCGCCCGGCGCTGGAAAAAATGTAAGTTTAACCCCTTTTTCTCCCCAGAGCCGGACGGGAGGGGGTCCCTGAGGGTGGGGGCACCCTCAGGGCACTATAGAGCCAGGAAAACGAGTATGTTTTCCTGGCACTATAGTGGTCCTTTAACTGTAATACTGTTATTCTTAGTAAGTTGTTTGTGATTATGATCCCTTTAAGGGAATGCTCTGGGCACCCAAACAAGCTTGATAGTTTATATGATCAAATATTTCCTGGGATTTTTTCCCCTTTCCTCTCAAACTTACAGTGCCTTGCAAAAGTATTCACCCCCTTGACGTTTTACCTATTTTGTTACATTACAGCCTTAAGTTTAATGTTTTATTAACCCCTTAAGGACACATGACATGATTCCCTTTTATTCCAGAAGTTTGGTCCTTAAGGGGTTAATCTGAATTTTATGTGATGGATCAGAACACAATAGTCTAAGTTGGTGAAGTGAAATGAGAACAATATATACATAAAACTATTTTTTAGAAATAGAAAACAGAAAACTGTCATGTGCGTATGTATTCACCCCCTTTGTTATGAAGCCCATAAAATGCTCTGGTGCAACCAATTACTTCAGAAGTCACATAATTAGTGAAATGATGCTCACTTGTGTGCAATCTAAGTGTCACATGATCTGTCATTACATATACATACCTTTTTTGAAAGGCCCAAGAGGCTGCAACACCTAAGCAAGAGGCACCACTAACCAAACACTGCCACGAAGACCAAGGAACTCTCCAAACAAGTAAGGGACAATGTTGTTGGGAAGTACAAGTCAGGGTTAGGTTATAAAACAAATCTCCAAATCTTTGATGATCCCCAGGAGCACCATCAAATCTATCATAACCAAATGGAAAGAACATGGCACAACAGCAAACCTGCCAAGAGACTGCCGCCCACCAAAACTCACGGACCGGGCAAGGAGGGCATTAATCAGAGAGGCAGCACAGAGACCTAAGGTAACCCTGCAGAGTTCCACAGCAGAGACTGGAGTATCTGTACATAGGCCGACAATAAACCGTACGCTCCATAGAGTTGGGCTTTATGGCAGAGTGGCCAGGAGAAAGCCATTACTTTCAGCAAAAAACAAAATGGCACATTTTGAGTTTGGGAAAAGGCATGTGGGAGACTCCCAAAATGTGTGGAGGAAGGTGCTCTGGTCTGATGAGACTAAAATTGAACTTTTTGGCCATCAAAGAAAACGCTATCTCTGGCACAAACCCAACACATCACATCACCCAAAGAACACCATCCCCTCAGTGAAACATGGTGGTGGCAGCATCATGCCGTGGGGATGTTTTTCAGCAGCCAGGACTGGGAAACTGGTCAGAGTTAAGGGAAAGATGGATGGTGCTAAATACAGGGATATTCTTGAGCAAAACCTGTACCACTCTGTGCGTGATATGAGGCTAGGACGGAGGTTCACCTTCCAGCAGGACAATGACCCCAAACACACTGTTAAAGCAACACTTTGGATCAACAGCAAAAAACAAATGTGAGGTAGGCTGAACTTGATGGACGCAAGTCTCTTTTCAGCTATGTAACTATGTAACTATGTAACACTTGAGTGGTTTAAGGGGAAACATGTAAATGTGTTGGAATGGCCTAGTCAAAGCCCAGACCTCAATCCAATTAAAAATCTGTGGTCAGACTTAAAGATTGCTGTTCACAAGCGCAAACCATCCAACTTGAAGGAGCTGGAGCAGTTTTGCAAGGAGGAATGGGCAAAAATCCCAGTGGTAAGATGTGGCAAGCTCATAGAGACTTATCCAAAGCGACTTGGAGCTGTGATTGCCGCAAAAGGTGGCTATACAAAGTATTAACTTGGGGGGGAATAGTTATGCACATTGACTTTTTCTGTTATTTTGTCCTTTTTGTTTTTGCTTCACAATAAAAAAAAAAATCTTCAAAGTTGTGGACATGTTCTGTAAATTAAATGATGCAAATCGACAAACAATCCATGTTAATTCCAGGTTGAAAGGCAACAAAACACGAAAAATGCCAAGGGGGGGGGGGTGAATACTTTTGCAAGGCATTTCCATCTTTAGCCATGACCCCTTTTATGTTTCGATATCTACTTGATTGGCAGCCTCAGAAAAGTACATACCTTTGTAAGCCAATGAAATCTGAAGCACGTCTTTACTGGTCAGAAAGCTTATCGACAGCTACCATGCCATGTTCCCTCTGCTCATTCATCCTTATCTTCACTGCTGATCATCTTAATCAGACCCCATCAGCCACCATGCCATACAGCCTCTCTTCAGTTTTGGGGAAAAAAAATATAGAAAGAAAATGTAAAAAATTAACATTGTGCATGAGATGAACTAATTAGTAAAGGCAAATAGAACACACAACCCAACTGTATGCTCATACATAGAAACATAGAATGTGACGGCAGATAAGAACAATTCGGCCCATCTAGTCTGCCCAATTTTCTAAATACTTTTATTAGTCCCTGGCCTTATCTTATAGCTGGGATAGCCTTTTGCCTATCCTACGCATGCTTAAACTCCTTCACTGTGTTAACCTCTACCACTTCAGCTGGAAGGCTATTCCATGCATCCACTACCCTCTCAGTAAAGTAATACTTCCAGATATTATTTTTAAACCTTTGCCCCTCTAATTTAAGACTATGTCAGCTTGTTGTGGTAGTTTTTCTTCTTTTAAATATAGTCTCCTGCTTTACTGTATGATCCCCTTTACGTATTTAAATGTTTCTATAATGTCCCCCGTCTCGATTTTCCTCCAAGCTATACATATTAAGCTCCTTTAACCTTTCCTTGTAAGTTTTGTCCTGTAATCCATGAACTAGTTTAGTAGCCCTTCTGTGAACTCTCTCCAAAGTATCAATATCCTTCAGGAGATACGGTCTCCAGTACTGCGTACAATACTCCAAGTGAGGTCTCACCAGTGTTCTGTACAATGGCACGATCACTTCCCTCTTTCTACTGCTAATACCTCTCCCTATACAACCAAGCATTCTGCTAGCATTTCCTGCTGCTCTATTACACTGTCTGCCAACCTTTAAGTCATCAGAAATAATCACCCCTAAATCCCTTTCCTCAGATGTTGAAGTTAGGACTCTATCAAATATTCTGTACTCTGCCCTTGGGTTTTTATGTCCCAGATGCATTATCTTGCACTTACCCACATTAAATGTCAGCTGCCACAGCTCTGACCATTTTTCTAGTCTACCTAAATTATTTGCCATTTTTTCTTATCCCTCCTGGAACATCAAATCTGTTACATCTTCAGCAAAAATACATACTTTACCATCAAGACCTTCTGCAATATCACTAATAAAAATATTAAAGAGTAAAGATCCCTGAGGTACCCCACTGGTAACAACCCCATGCTTCGAATATACTCCATTGATTACAACCCTCTGTTGCCTGTCACTCAGTCACTGCCATACCCAATTAACAATACTGGAATCCAAACTTAAATATTGCAGTTTATTGATAAGCCTTCTATGTGCAACATAGTGTGCAGAAATAATACTAATCAGCTATAGTTGGTTTACGAAATTGTTATTCTAATAAGTTTTTTATTATTAGTCAATATGGTATAAACAGTACCAACAATACAACCCTTAGCAAAAATGTTACGTGCTACAGAAAATGTCCATGGTTTAATTTTTAAATGGATAAATGCTCAGCTTAGACTTATTTCAAATGTCAACCATACATCGATGGAAAGCAATTAATCATAGATATCAGAAATGTGAAAAATAGAAAAAGTAAAACTTTATTAATGAGCAAAACTTAAATTTTCCTCCAATTGTTGATTTGAATTATATATATATATATATATATATATATATATATATATATATATACACACACACACACACATAGTATCTCACAAAAGTGAGTACACCCCTCACATTTTAGTAAATATTTTATAATATCTTTTCATGTGTCAACACTGAAGGAATGACACTCTGCTACAATGTGAAGTAGTAAGTGTACAGCCTGTATAACAGTGTAAATTTGCTGTCCCCTCAAAATAACTCAACACACAGCCATTAATGTCTAAACCGTTGGCAACAAAAGTGAGCAGAGTGTCATTTCTTCATTGTTTTTTTTTTCTAAATCTGTTTTTATTGAGAAGTAGTTCAAACAGTCAATACATACGTTAAGAAGATTTGCAGATTGGGACACGCAGGTCTCCAACATACCATCAATTTGAGGATAGTAATCACATCGTGTTAAGGTTCTCGGTTGTGTCGGGAATCAAAGCTGTAATTTGGTCCACAGGTTTTTTGTTTTTTGGGGGGGGGCTTATTAGCCGAACCTTATCCATGTTTCCCATTCCGTACCTCTCCGAGGGGCACAGAGTACCTATCTCCGAAACTAGTGTTTGTTCTCAACATGCGATCCTGCCTTATCCGTTAGTTATGCTTTGGGTTCGGAGCCTGTGCTGCCGATGTTTGGCGTTTTGTCGTCCCCGTTAATTTATTATGTGCCAATTTAATATGTTCCCTTTTATTTGGTCTAATGGGGAAGCGGTTTTTGCTGTTATTTGGGGAGTTATGTGACTGATTTCTAGGATGGTCAAAGGTGGTGTTCCAAGGCTGTTAGGCATTTTCCCTGCTGCGTTTTGCGATCTGTGTGTTATGTGTGTATGATATGTGCCGACTGGTGGTGGGAGGGTTCTGTTGCGTGAGTTGTATAATGTGTTGCGTCAACTATATGATGTTTCGTGTTTTCGGTGGGAAATAGTTCTCTCTTCTGTGCGTCAGGTTTTCCTCAGTCTTTCCTAATCAAAGTATGGGTGTGAGGAGATCAGGGGTAGATGTAGGATGAAGATAAAGATAGGGGGGAGAAGAGGAGATAGAGCTGGGGGAGCAGTGTATGGTCTATGCTATGGGGAAGTCGGGGCCCGTGCGCCGTTCCCGCACCAGGGGTCCCCCCCTGTCCGCGGGTACTGAGAAATATACATAAACCAGTGTTGCCATGCTTTCTGTTTGGCATCTCCAGCACGTTGGTGGGGTTGTTGGGAAGATTCGGTGTATCACGGTTGGCGTTCTATACCAGAAGGAAATCAGTTTATAGTTGACCTCCTGGTAGTAGGAGCTCATTGAGCTCTTATGTTGCCATAGGAGCGCTTTGTCCCATTGTGGTGGTGTGAATGTTCTACCAAGCGATTCCTCCCACTGCCTTCGGAATGTGTTATTGTCCGTGCAGCCATTCATGACTAAATGTTGGTATAGTATGGATATTGTGTGATCCAGTTCAGAGCCTTGCTCACAGAGCCCCTCGAACCATGTTAGCTCCCTATTTAATCGTTCTCTATGTGTGAGAGTAGTATAGTATTGTTTTAGTTGCATGTATCGGAGCGTAGTGAGTGCGGTCCGTGGTCTACCCTCCAACATCGCTTCCAGATCTTGGAGCCCACTATCCCCCAGGGCCCTTCATATGGGAAGATAGTCTCCGTCGCCCAGGAAGCTCCAAGCTCTAGCTGGCAGGCCTCCACCTATTCTGCTATTATGTGTCACCGGTAGAAGGGGACTGGGTGTTGGCGAGATGTGTGGCTGTTCCCTTAGTGATTTCCAGCCGCGTAACGTTTGTGCCACCGGTCCGTCGCCCACTGCTCGGTCTCCCGGGCCCTGTCCCCCCCCTCCCCAGATCATAGTTTTCAGTGTCTTTTCATTAATTGCTTTGTCTAAAGATACCCATTGCTACTGTGTGGGTTCCGTATGCCAGTCAAGAATGCGTTGCATTGATGATATTTTTTAAAATCCGGCAGTGCCAGTCCCCCGTTGCATCTGGGGAGGCAGAGTATGTCGTGCCGTAATCGGGATCGTTCGCCTCGCCACGTGTAGCGTATGACTGCTATTTTCAGGGAGGAGAAGAATGTTAATGGTGGCGTGATGGGTATGGTTTGCATGAGATATAGGACTCTAGGGAGAACATTCATTTTGAGCACCGCTATGTGCCCGTGCCAGGTTATGTGAGGGAGAGCCCATCTAGTCAGGTCTGCAGTTATTGATTTTAGTAGGGGTTGAAAGTTATGCGCATACAGTTGTCTGGGATCCGTGGGCACCCAGATATTTCATTTTACCATGACACCATCGGAACTCGAATTGTGGTTCCAGGGCGATATATTCGTCAGTGGGCATCGTCAGGTTCAATACTTCACATTTCGTCAGATTTAGTTTGAACCCGGACAGGTTACCGAAGCGTTTGAACTCCGCGAGGAGGTTTGGTAGGGTCAGACGGGGTTGTTTGATGAAAAAAAGCAAATCGTCTGCGTAAGCCGCAACTTTATGGGTCATTCCCTGTCCCTCATAACCCCGAATATCTGGGTTCAGGCGGATCGCCTGCAGGAGTGGTTCGAGAGACAGTGCGAACAGCAGTGGGGAGAGTGGACACCCCTGCCGCATTCTGTTTCTAATCTCAAAGTCGTCTGTCCGTGCCCCGTTGACCCTCACCGCTGCCCTCGGGTTGCTGTATATGGCAGATATCCAAGTTAAGAGTTTGTGTCCCAGTCCCATCTCCCTCAGTGTGGATGTCATGTACTGCCAATTGACTCGGTCGAATGCCTTCTCCGCGTCGGTTGATAGCAGCAGAAGGCGCTCTCCCGTTCTCCTCGCCTGATGCTGGATGGAAAAGAGTCGCAGAGTGCTATCCCTCGCCTCGCGTCCAGGAATGAAGCCCGTCTGGTCTGCGTGTATTAGGGATGGGAGGAGAGGCTGCAGTCTGGCCGCAAGTGCTTTCGTGAATAATTTTGTATCGACATTTATGAGGGAGATTGGGCGATAGCTGCCGCAATTCATTGGGTCTTTTCCCGGTTTGAGTAGTACGGTGATGGTCGCGGACAGGGATTCTGGTCCAAAGCTTCCACCGTCGGCCACAGCGTTTAGAGCTTTTGTGAGCCAGGGTAGGAGCTTTCCTGCAAATATCTTATAGTATCCTGTGGAGAAGCCGTCTGATCCCGGTGCTTTTTCAGTTTTGGTATTTTTGAGGGCCGCTGCCAATTCCTCTGAGCTGATAGGTGCATCCAAGGCCGATGCGGAGTCCAGGTCGACCTTCTCCTTGACATTAGTGTGTAGATAGTTGGTTATTGCTGGGGTTCTGTCCAGGTTGCGAGCGTTCTCTCCGGGTGCGGGGAGATTGTAGAGGGCCTGGTAGAAGTTCTTGAACTCCTTCGCTATCTCCTGTGGGAAGGGGGAGATGTTGCCCGTCTTAAGACGTAATTTACGTATCTGGGTGCGAGGCACCATGCCCTTCAGGAGACGTGCCAGATGTTTGCCTCCTTTGTTAGCATGGGCATAGTAAAAGCCTTTGGAGTGTTGTAATGAGCGAATGTGTTTTTTCAGTATGAGATCCCTCAATTTTCTTCTGGCCTCCGTGAGTTCGCCATATATCGTGTTGAGGTGGGATCTTTTGTGTTGTTGCTCCAACGTCGAGATGGATTTATGGAGCTTTGCGATCTCCTGGGTAGCCGCCTTCTTCTTCTGAGATGCGATATGTATAAGCGTACCGTGAATTACGCTCTTGTGGGCCTCCCATAGTCTGATAGGTGAGGTTTCTGTTGAGTCGTTTTCTCGGATAGAGAGATCGAGATCTTGGTCAATCTGTTCCCGTGTCAACGGGTCTAAGAGCAGTGCTTCGTTCAGTCTCCAGGTCCAGGTGGAGGGTGGGAACAGAGGTGATTTCAGGTCTATTCTGACCGGGCCATGGTCTGACCACGTAGCTGGGTCAATGGTGGCCTTTAATAGGCGAGACAGGCCCTCCTGTTTAATGAAGAGGTAGTCAATTCATGCATAACGGTTATGGAGAGCGAAATAATGTGTGTAATCTTTACTAGATGGATTGAGGGTCCTCCAGCAATCAACCAGCCCTAGCCCGTTCAGCGTGCATTGAATAGTTCTGATGCATCGCTGAGGGATACAGCTATGTCCCAAGGAAGAATCCAGTGTTGGGTCTAGGGGGGCATTGAAATCACCCCCCACTATTAGCACGCCCTCTGCAAAGTCCCTTAGTTTAGCTAATGTGCCTTTGAAGAATGAGGCTTGGCGCCTGTTGGGGACATAGATAGTTGCAAGCATGTATATTTTGTCAGCTATAATCCCCTTCAGGAATAGGAAGCGCCCTTGTGTGTCTTGAACTCGGTCCAGTTCCTGGAGTTCTAGGTCTGCTGCTATTACGATGGCCACTCTGGATTCGCGGGCTGTGGGATGGTTGCAGAAATAGTTGTTCGGGTAAGATCTGGGGAGCTGCGCCTTCTTTAAAGTGTGTTTCCTGAAGCATTGCCACTGCGATGTGTTTCTTCTTCAGTTCCCTTAATAGGTGTGTTCTGCGTTCTGGGATATTCAGGCCCCTACAGTTAAGGGTGAGGACAGACAGTGGCGCTCCACGGTATGCCATCCCCACCTATGGGCAATTGGGCTCTTCCCACAAATTTGGGTGTTTGGAGACCCCCGGCTTTACAGCGGTCGCCCTGGGCCGCGCGCACCCGCCACAGACAAAGAGAAAAGGGGGAGGGGAGGGTGAAGAGTTAGAAGTGGGGAGAAGTAGGTGGGGGTGTATTGGGCTGTGTCAGTGGAAGTGGTGTGGCGTGTGTGGTGTGTGTATGTGTTAATGGGTGGTACACCTGTCAGGTGAAGACCTCCCCTGGGATTGTATAAATCCTGTGTCTACCCCCTCTTATCAGGGGAATACTCGTGCAGCAACCAGAGTCGTCAGGGTCCCCCTCCTCCGTCCACCTATGTTGGCCCCCCACGGTTTAGTCGCAAGAGATTTAGCACGAGTGTGTGTTGGGAGACACAACTCCGGCTCCGCCCAAAGATAAGACAATAGATGAGAGGTGGGTCTCTCTGCCCCACCATGCCCCTCTCATAACATGACAAGTATTGCACAGTTACATTTTCAATTAATATGTATACATAAGAAGTCATAAAGAACGGTCATAACATTGTGAAATTCTATAAACAGAACTGATACCAACACTCCCGGAGTCCCCCCTCCCCTCCACCCCCCCACACCCCTCTGGCACCTCAAATTATCTCTTATTGCCTTTACCTCCCCTCCCTCTGGATTCACATCCCCGTCCCCTCCCGGCTAATGATTGTTGCCCTCCATGGACGTCAGTGTGGTTAGAGTACACTATTATTACACTGTCGGTTACCCCCTTGTGTGGTCCTCCCTATCCCGAGTAAGTCTTGACCAGTGCCCTTCTAGCTTAAGCTTCCTGTCCCTTGCCCGTGTGGTGTCCGCTTAGTGGTGTGACGTTCCTGCTCTTCGTATTTGTCCCTGTCCTCTGGCTGTCAGTGCCTAGGGGGGGCCTATCTCTATGTACCCTATGACAAGAGTGATAACCCCGAGCCCTAAACCTCCTCATTTCATACCCCCTCTCCCATTCCCGGTCTCGGTTCGTGAGGAGCGGTCTCCCATGGGTGAGGCCGCGGGGGGGGGGAGCCCGTTGTCATCCCACCACCCCCGTCATCCCCTTGCAGATGACCTCTGCTATGGTAGGTCTGCTATGATACAAGGGCAGTGCTCATTTGAGTTACCATGCTCCCACCCTATCCCCGGCTGTCCCTGCTAGCTCCGTACCCCCCGCCATTTCCGTAGAAACATAGAGTGTCCCCCCGCCCGCCGTGCCCCGCGGTCCCAACACTCCAGAATTTTGAACAACCAGTGTGCAGTTTTGAGCATTAATACATAGTGCGTTAACGTTCGGCAATATTTTAAGATAGGCCTAATACTTGTATACACCAGCAGGAGGAGGCAGGTCAGGGGAGATCCCCTGCATGAGTGATAGTTACGTTTTGTCCCGGGAGGGGGCCATGCAGGTGTTCGGGCCAGAGAGTCCCATCTATCCTACCTCCTTACAAGGGGGGATTTTACCTGGTTCACAACACTAGGCCTCGTGATGTGATACTTTCCCAGGCTGCCCGGGGCCCAGGCTCTTCCTTTAGTCGCAGGGATAGAAGGGAAGACCAAAAGGGTGCCCCCTGAGGGGTAGAGGTATGCTGCAGTAGTGTCGGTCCAGTCCCCCTTTCCAGTAATCCCCCTCCCCAATACATGTCCCTATGCCCTTGTGTCCAGGCAGTGTGGGACCAAGCATGGCATCCCCAGTGGGAAGGTGCATCGTGTGTACTGAGGTCGGGGCTCCCTTCTTTAATATCAGGTCCCTGAACCCCCCTCCCAAATCCCACAAAAAGTGGGTGGTAGTTTGCGGTATGAGTCCATTGGTAGCTCATGTCCGTTGGGGAGCTAAAGGAGTCCCCGTGTGCGTTCCACGTGTGCTCAACCGGAGGGGTCAGCAGTGACGTGCCGGGCATACCGGGGAGGATGTTAGTCATTGTCCCCAGGTGTGTGGGCGTCGTGGGGAGGCTGCAGGTAGCCAAGTGTATTCACTCATTCCTCCGGTGCTGCTGGGTGTCTGTGCCTCTGGGATGAGTGTCCTGCCGGTGAACCCGCTTCTCTCCTCCGATTCGATCTTTGAGGTCTTGGCGGTGGGCCTAGGGGTCCCAGGATCCAGTTGGTGACCTGGACAGGCGTGAGGCCTAGCTCCTCCATAAATCGTGGCACCTCTTCAGGCCAGCGCAATGACACCCATACATTACGGTGGCGTGCCAGTAAGACAAACGGGAAGCCCCACTTGTAGGTGATGTTGCGGTCTCACAAGACGGCCGTCACTGGTCTTAGTGCCCGGCGTGCTTCCAGCATGATGGGGGAGAGGTCGTTATATAGAGATACTTGTGCTCCTCTGTAGGGTCAGGTTGGTCGTTTGCGTGCCTTGCGCATGATGGTCTCCTTTACGGGGAAGGAGTGTAGACAGCACACCAGGTCTCTTGGGCCTTCCTCTAATGACCTCGGTCTCAGCGCTCTGTGTGCCCTCTCGAATTTGAAGCGTTGGGGGGTCGCCGCTTGTAGCAGTGTGTGGAATGGCTGCAGAAATCCGTCCAGGGGGCCTTGTTGTGCGTCCCTCGGTGTCTGGCGGGCCTCCGGGCGTCGGTTGCGGACCATTTACCCTGCGTGGCAGATTATCAGGTGCTGTAAGGGGCCCGGTGGAGCGGAGCACTCCGTTTATGCGGCCATCTTGGTTAGATCCCGAGCCACGCCCCACAGATTTCTTCATTGTTGTCACATGAAAAGATATAAAATATTTACAAAAATGTGAGGGGTATAATCACTTTTGTGAGATACTGAATATATATATATATATATAGTCATAAAATAGTAGGTGCACTCAAAGGTCTTATTTCAAAGTGTTTCTTTTTTTTATTAAAGATTACATATACATTGTCCCGATCTTTAATAAACAAGACTTTGAAAAAAGACCTGTGAGTGCACCTACTATTTTGGAAATATATTTGTATGCTGAGATTGCACCAAGGCAAGATTTCTAACAAGCATCAGTAAAGGGGTGAGTGCCAAGGTTATATACTGTGTATATATAAATATATATGTGCGTGTGTGTATCTATATATTTATATATATAGATACACACACGCACATATATAGCCCATTTAATATGATATTTATGGTTTCTATACAAATGTACATTTTTATTTGCAAAGAAATAGATAATGAAGAGATATAGAATACAGCGAATAGCTTGATGCTTACTCTAAACAAAATTGAATACAGAATTAGATATAGCTTACACTGCATTTACACAGACAATAAAAATATATTAATCGGCCATTACGTGTCATCGTCATCATTATCACACTCCTGATTTATGCATCATGTAGAGATTTATGTTAATGGAAGATAATAATTGGAACATAAATCTTTCAGTCCCTACTACAAATACATTGGTGAAAAATACATATTTTGTTTCATAGTAAATCCAGCACTATTGTATCCTATTCTGTTTGGCAAATTAAAAAAATTTAAGTGTTTTTCATTTTATGCACTTCCATAAAAAATGCACTCCAAAATGGTCAACACCAGGCCAATAAAGCTCTTAATTCGATCCTAAACATGATCATAGAATATATATATATAAAATGGTGGCATGTGAATTATATGAAAAAAAACAAATGTAATCAAGAATATAGCAAGCCTAAAGACCAATGGCATATCTGCTGCTGCCCAAGTGTGTAACTTGTATCAAACTTGGCAGTAAGGTGATGCCTTCACTGTTCATCTGGAATCACACAATGCATTATGTTTTCTAATGAATACATGTGATGTCATCCACTATACAGCATGTGATTTAAAAACATGGTCTGCATGAAAAATGATATAAAATTGTCACGGCTACCCTACCTAACTTGTAAGTATTGGTCAGGAAAAAATAGACAGAAAGGATATATTACTGAACTTAGAATGACCGGGTTTAACGTATAGTTGAGAAAAAGCTTAAAGGTAAAACTAGCCAAGATCAGGTCACCAGGAATATGGACATATATAGATATATAAAACTCAGAAGAGTCAGTATAACGAGCAAAAAATCAAAGAACCAGGAAATCAGGGAACAATATAATGCACTATACCAGGACCTTGAGGAAACCATGACGGGGCAATGACAAAAGGAGCTAAAACTTTATTTAATTCCTATGGTGGACACTGACTGGTACACGTCAACTCTGCGACCACACAAAGTGCAGGAACATGGTTGTAGTGGTGAGGTGGCATTGTCAGAATAGGAAATGATGGTAGACATTAGATCATTATGAATAGAAGGGCGCCACAAGCATGCAGCCTCCCTCTCTATGTTCATATGCGGAATAGCAATCATCTCCTCATTGGCATATTCGGGAAGTACGAATGTAAGCTCCGATAGGGAAGGCTGAAGGATACCAGGAGGCAGTACTTTCAGAATTACTAACGCAATGTGCTAAATAAGGCCAGAGAAATGTGTCGATTGGGTAAGTACCATGATAAAAATGTAAGATGTTGTATGCGATAAAACTGCCGTAAGGCGATACCTCCTCCTTTTATCGCATACACCTTTTGTTAGATCGGAATAGAGAGATTCTAGTTTGAGCTGCTTGAGCCGCCTTCAACAATCAACTAAAACCACTAGAAACCTAACGATAGATAGATAGAAAGATAGATAGACACTCACTTACACAAGCATGTTTCTATTGTATGTGTTTTAAACAATTTATTTTTTTTGCTTAAGCTTCATTTAAATTTCATTTTATTTTACTGTGTGGGTATTAGTTTAAACTACAGATTCTTGCATTCACGATTCATACTGTGGTAATTATTTTGATGGGAGGTGAGGTAGGTCACCACAGAGTGCCTGAATTTTTTGTGTGCTACTTGAACATCTCTTCTTATGTGTTTGAGTGTTCATGGCAAACATCTTTTGTTTTATCGCATTAATGATAATTGTGCTGTGATAGTTCAGCAGAATAAGAAACATTTGCCCTTCTTTCTCGCTTTTCTGCTTCATAGTTATTTTTAAATTGCTCAAGTACAAAAGAGAGAAAAAAAACACAAAAAACTTACATCAGTTATTGCTAATGCTTTTCCATTAACCGCTTAAGGATGCAGCTTCAGAAGCTGGGCATACCCTTAAGGACACAATCAATTTTTGCATTTTTTGCTGTTTGTGTTCAACTGCAATTTGCATCTCTCTTGTTTATTGTACCAACACATTTTACATACCGTTTTTTAGACAACAAAAAGGGCTTTAATTTGATGTGACATATAAATATATACATTCTCATTTATTAAAAAAAATGCAAAATAATGGGGAAAAAAACATGTTTTGGCAATAATAATGTGTGCATAATATGTCCAGCTTAGGAAAAGTAATTGAAAATCAATTCATTTATGTGTCTTGATTTACAAAGTACGTAATATGTGTAGGATTTCAGTTTATTTTGAAAGTTACAGGTCAGAAACTACAAGGTCTAAAATAAAATTTAAATGTGAAACAATTTTAGAAGTTGGTATGTTTGTCTTGGAAGTTTAATACCCATTACAGGAAACAAAATTGCCACACAAAAGTATTTATTTATATAAAGTAGACATCACAGGCTATTTACCGAAGGTTATTTTGACACTTTTTATGTAGCCATTTCACCACCAATCTCTGCTAAATATTGGAGTAAAATTGTATTTTTTTCTCTATTTTGGCATATACCCATATAACAAGGTTTTTGTAATGTGTATTTCGTAA
Source organism: Pelobates cultripes (assembly GCA_933207985.1). NCBI lineage: Eukaryota > Metazoa > Chordata > Amphibia > Anura > Pelobatidae > Pelobates > Pelobates cultripes. Next base: position 80,084,736 of record OW240920.1, on the reverse strand, counting down.
ACCTAGTGTGTGCTATCCCTGTACAGAACCCCATAATTGTGTTCAACAACATCTGCTGAATACAACAATACCCCCATTGTATACCTCTGCCCCTTTTCTGTGAAGCTACAATGCCATATAGGAGACCATGCTATTTCAGTTTCTATAGTTAGAATTTTCATAGATGGTCATATGTCTGATTTTGTGGCATTATAGCCATTTGGCTGTTTGAATAACCCCACAAATGCCTTCCATTTGAGAAAGCAGACGCTCCAGGGTTTCTTATTAGGCATATATTATACCTTAACTTGCCACCATTTTTTTCACCAATTTATTTAAAATTTTGTGGTGAGAAAAAACAATTACATTTTTTTTACATACATGTTGCGTTTTCGCTGGGTATTTCTTACATTTGATAAGTGCCACTGTAATAAATTACCCCTAAGTATGCTCAGTTACCTCTTCTGAGTAAAACAATATGCCCAATGTATGACCTAGACACTATTTTGTGAAGTTACAGTGCTGTAAAAGAGACATGACAAGTTCAGGTTTTTAAGTGTGAATTTACATGGAGGGTTTTAATGGGCCGGTATTCTATTTTGAAATATGTTAGCAGGCTGCTTTTTCCAACTACCTTAAAAAAGACATACTATTTTTTAAAGAAGACACCCGATTTTGAACCTTAGCGTGGGATCATATAATGCTACGGCTATATAATACTTCCTATCTTGCTCAGCTTTGTAGTCTGAGTACAGCAATACCCCCATATGTTAAGGATGTTGAAGGGGCACATTTGAGACACAACCATTTAAGTTTTTTCAAACTTTACATTTTTACGCTGTGTCCATACCCCACTTGGGTTTTTTTTTTTGTAGGTTAATTATTCCAGCTACCCCAAACAGGCATACCATTTCTTAAAGAAGACACTGTCACGTATTCATCCGCTTAAAAAATGTGGTTAATGGCATATACTGTCCACACAGGAAAAGTTGTGCCGAGCAGCAACGAAATCCACAGAAGGGTTAATGCTGAGCAGCAATTATGCAAATGGGAACCTGATAACTGCCTTTGGGGTCAAAGGCCGGTTACAGCCTATCAGATCTATAGGAGGGGTATTTAGGCCCGGTTCTCATCCTGCTCAGTGCCCTGTCGTGGTTTCCCTTGTGGTTGTCCGAGAGCGCGTGCCTGATTCAAGTTTCTTCTGTTTTTTTACTTTGGCTTTGATTTTGACTTCCCTGTATTCTGTATCCCTGACTTCTGGCTTTCTTTTATCGCTGTGTATCCCCTGATCTCGGCAAGTATCCTGACTATTCTTCGGTACTTTTGGTACTTTGGTACTTTGGTTAAGTCCGGCCATTCTAAGGCCCGGTAATATGTTACCTATTAGTCATCTGTGTGACACAATTCTACATGCTGGATCAACTAGTAATCCTGACATTACGACAGGGCCTTGCATGATCCTGTAGAATTGTGTCAGCACAGCTGCGTGCGAGAGAAAGCTAGTGGAGAATGATCACCGTATGGATCAGTTTGCCCAGGCTTTCATTACGCTCCTTACTCGAACAGCGCATCTGCAACCTGCGGCTTCTCCAACTGTGTCACCTCCGCCTAATGTACCTCCTGTAGTACATAAGGCACCTACTATCTCCCTATCTCCTCCACAGCATTTTGATGGTAATATTCAAGAATGCCGGGGATTTATTAACCAAATTGAGTATCATTTTGAGGCCTCACCGGGATCTTTTCCCACTGACAGAGCTAAAATTGGTTACCTGATGAACCAACTTAAAGGTAAAGCTTTAGCTTGGGCTAATCCGTTATGGGAGAGTAGTGGTAGCATTGCACACAATTATCAGGAATTCCTTGCGAAATTTAAACTTACATTTGAACCATTAGGCAGGGAGGATGACCCCTCCACTGCGTTTATGCATATTAGTCAAGTAAACTGGTCAATCTCGAAGTAGGCCATAGAATTTCTCAGCTTGGCTTCTGAGGTAGACTGGATTAATCTCAGCATTTAAGAAGGGATTATCTGAGACTATGTTGGATGAGATTGCTGCCAAAGAACTACCCAAAAAACTCAATGAGTTTATTACGTTTATTATGCTAATTGATAATAGACTCAGAACCAGAAATAAAACCAGACGTATGGCTTTGCCAATAGCACCTCATTTCTCCAGACCGGTTGTTCCTGACCTCTCTATACAGTACGAACCCGAACCTATGCAGTTGGGGGTCACTAGACTGTCCGAGGCAGAAAGACAACATTGGAGAAGAGAGGGTCTATGCATAAACTGTGGTGAAAAAGGACATATGAGGAGTACTTGTCCCATAAGTCCGGAAAACTACCGCACTTAAGAACCTTAAGGGGACAGGTCTTAGGTGTAATGGATACGTCCTCTGGGAATAACAATAATAGATTTCTCCATGATATTACAATCATAGTTGACAAAAAGAACTTTTCATGCAAGGCCCTGATGGACTCAGGTGCAGCAGGAAATTTCATTGATATTCATTTTGTTAAAAAGAATGCTATACCTATCAAGGAGAGAATATCACCTCTGGCCGTTGAGGCTATTGGCGGGAGACCACTCTCTCAACCCTTAATTACCCATAAAACCTTGCCCATTAACATGTCTATTGGTGCCTTACATATTAGATATAATATTCCAAGTTATTGCATCTCCTTCTTGCCCTATCATATTAGGCTTTCCTTGGCTTAGTAAGCACAACCCTCATATTGACTGGGCTAATGAAGAAATATTGGAATGGGGCAAGGATTGTAATGGGAAGTGTATGTTACACCTCACCAAGAGAGTGGGTACCATTAAATTACCCACTACTATACCTCAAACCCCCGAAGTTCTCATACAATACTGGGAGGTTAAGGAAGTATTTAGTAAGAGTCAGTCCAATATCTTACCTCCTCACAGGTCATATGAGTGCTCCATAAATCTGTTACCCGGCGCTATACCACCTAAAGGGACAGTATATGCCTTATCGCCACAGGAGTAAAATAATGGAAGAATATATCAAAGACTCACTAAACAAGAGCAATATATGGAAATCCTCCTCACCTGCTGGTGCAGGCTTCTTTTTTGTAGAAAAGAAAGATGGAGAATTACGTCCATGTATTGACTACAGAGCATTAAATAAGATTACTGTTAAGAATGCCTACCCTATTCCTCTCATTTCCAAATTGTTTGATAGACTCCAGGGTGCCAAGATCTTTACCAAACTGGATCTCAGCAGTGCATACAATTTGGTAAGAATCAAGGAAAATCATGAGTGGAAAACGGCATTTAACACTAGATGCGGGTACTATGAGTACCTTGTTATGCCTTTTGGGCTATGTAATGCACCGGCCGTATTCCAGGATTTTATTAATGATGTACTCAGGGATTGTATCTATTCTTTTGTCCTGGTATATTTGGATGATATCCTTATTTATTCCCCTGACCTTTAAACCCACCACAAACAGGTCAAACAAGTATTGCAGACTTTACTGGAAAACAAACTTTATTGTAAATTGGAAAAATGCTTGTTTGATCAGACTGAAGTACAGTTTTTGGGGTATAACATTTCTGCCTCTGGTTTTCAGATGGACCCTAAGAAACTAGAGGCTGTTATACAGTGGCCAGTACCTAGCGGACTAAAAGCCATCCAAAGATTTATTGGGTTTGCAAACTATTACAGAAGATTTATCAAGGGGTTTTCTTCTGTAATAGCCCCCATCACCAATATGACACGTAAGGGGGCTAGTAGTACGGTATGGTCTAAGGAAGCTAGAGAGGCTTTTGAACTTCTTAAACAAAGGTTTGCTTCTGCCGACATACTGAGACACCCTGACACCAGCAAACCCTTCATATTGGAAGTCGATGCCTCCGAAACTGGGGTAGGGGCGGTTCTTTCTCAAACGGAGAGTCAGGACACCCCTTTGCATCCTTGTGGTTACTTTTCCAGAAAGTTGTCTCCCGCTGAGCACAATTATGATATTGGCAACAGAGAATTGTTGGCCATTGTCCTAGCGCTTAAAGAGTGGCGACATCTTGTGGAAGGTTCCAATTACCCCCTTTTGATCATTACAGACCATAAGAATTTGGCATATATAGGGGATGCTAACCGTCTATCTTCAAGACAGGCTAGATGGTCTTTGCTTCTGTCTCGCTTTAATTTCCTTATAACTTACAGACCTGGTTCCAAAAATGTGAAGGCTGATGCCTTGTCTAGACAGTTTGATACTGAGTCTTTACAGGAACACGAGACATCCCCTATCGTGCCTCCTGAATGTATCATCGCTTCTACTGTTCTTTCACTGTCTTCTCCCTTGCTTGGTGCTATAATGGAGGCTCAGTCTCAGACACCATGCAATAAACCACTGGAGAAATTGTTTGTTCCATTAGATGAAAGAAAGAATGTGCTAAGGGTGTTTCACGACAATGTGACTGCTGGACACCCAGGTATCAATAAATCCATACCTGTGATCACAAGATCATTTTGGTGGGATTCCCTTAAAAACGATGTGAAGGACTATGTGCAGGCTTGTTCAGTTTGTGCTGTTTCTAAGGTCCCTCACAAGCTTCCTTGTGGTTTGTTGCAACCACTTCCTGTACCTAGTGTTCCATGGTCCCACTTGTCAATGGACTTCATCGTTGAACTTCCAACAATGGCTATACCACCATTCTTATGGTGGTTGACCGTTTCTCCAAGATGGCTCATTTTATTCCACTTAATAAATTGCCATCCTCTTAAGACCTGGTTTTTATCTTTATACGTGAGATTGTCCGACTGCATGGCATTCCCCACAATATTGTGTCTGATAGGGGCTCTCAGTTTGTGTCTCGGTTATGGAGGGCATTCATTAAACAGTTGGGCATTGAATTGTCTTTTTCTTCCGCTTACCATCCCCAAACTAATGGCACGGCTGAGAGGGCTAACCAGTCATTAGAGTTATATCTGCGTTGTTTTGTAAATAGCACTCAAGATAATTGGTCCGAATTACTACCCTGGGCCGAGTTTGCTAGGAACAATGCCACCAATGACTCTTCTGGTCACAGCCCATTCTTTGTTAATAACGGCCGTCATCCTACTGTCCTGCCGGCTGTTTTCTCCCAGACAACTATCCCTGCATTGGATGATCGCCTTTATTCTATCCGTGATACTTGGACCAAAGTTCATTCCGCTCTCAAAACTGCGGCTTATCGCTTCAAGTTCTATGCGGATAAACGGCGGGATGCCAACCCCGTTTACCAAGTGGGTGACAGGGTATGGTTATCATCGCGCAACATAAAATTGAAAGTTCCTAGTATGAAGCTTGCACCCTTATTCCTGGGCCCCTTTCGTATCCTTCGGAGGATTAACCCTGTGTCATATTCTCTGGCCTTCCCGGCCTCATTACATATTCCAAATACCATTCATGTGTTGCTACTCAAACCTCTTGTTTGCAATAAATATACTGTCTCAAGTGTCCCTTCTCCTCCTTTAGTTGTTTCTGGACAGGAAGAGTATGAGGTCTCTTCCATAATTGATTCCAGGTTTTCTCGGGGCACTTTACAGTACTTGGTGGATTGGAAAGGTTATGGACCAGCCGATCGTTCTTAGGTTTCAGCATCTGACATCAATGCTGGCCGCAAGATTCGCTGTTTTCACGCCAAGTTTCCTCTCAAGCCTGGTCCTGCCCGCCTGGTGGACGTTCTTCAGGTGGGGGGTAATGTCACGTATTCATCCGCTTATAAAAATGTGGTTAATGCTGAGCCGCAATTATGCAAATGTGAACCTGGTAACTGCCTTTGGGGTCAAAGGCCGGTTACAGCCTATCAGATCTAGAGGAGGAGTATTAAGGCCCAGTTCTCATCCTGCTCAGTGCCCTGTTGTGGTTTCCCTTGTGGTTGTCCGAGAGCACGTTCCTGATTCAAGTTTCTTCTGGTTTTTGACTTTGGCTTTGATTTTGACTTCCCTGTATTCTGTATCCCTGACGTCTGGCTTTCTTTTATCGTTGTGTATCCCCTGACCTCGGCAAGTATCCTGACTATTATTTGGTACGTTAAGTCCGGCCATTCTAAGGCCCGGTAATACGTTACCTATTAGTCATCTGTGTGACACAATTCTACATGCTGGATCAACTAGTAATCCTGACAGACACCCTACGGTATTTCAAAAGACGTATTTTGAACCTTAGCGTGAAATAATCTTTCCGCTAGCTTATACCAAGTGTAGTCGTAATAAGCATTTTTTATGCCTTTTTGACACACAGAATGAGTTTGTAATATATATTTTGCAAACCTTATTTGTGCTACAGCAGTATAATACATGATATGTTGCTCCACTATGCCATCTGAGTACAGCAATAACCCCGCATGTACCTTTACCAGGTATATGACAACGTTGAAGGGGCACATTTGTGACACAGCCATTTAAATTTGAATTTTTACGCTGGGTGCATGCCCTACTTTGGAATTTTTTTAATAGGTTGTGTTTTCCAATTACTTCACAAAGACATACAATTTCCTAAAGAAGACACCCCAGGGTGTTTGAAAAGGCATATTTGAAACCTTAGCGTGGTATCATTATTTCGCTAGCCTGTACCAAGTGTAGAGGTAATACGCATTTTCCCCCTTTTTAAACATTTTTTTTAACTTTTTAAAAGTTCTTTAACTTTAAAAAGTTTTATTTAGCTTTTATCAACTTATTTTACTATTTTAAAACTTTTTTAAACTTTTCAAAAGTTTTTTTTTCACTTTTACTTTTTCTTTTAACTTTTAACCCCTAACAGTAAATCCCCCAATTTCCCGACCAACTTCTACCGACCCTAGCTAAATAAATAAATATTTTACAATATTTTAGTAACTAACTAAATAAATGTAACCCCTGAGGATTAAAAAAATAAAATAAAAGTTAACCCTCAGGGGTTAAAAGAAAAAAATCAGATCACAGTGAAATACTGTGATCTGTATTTTGATCACTGCAGACAGTGATCAAAGGGCAGGGAAGGGGTTAAATTTTATTTGAAAGAGGTGAGGGGGGGGGGGGATTGTAACTAACTGGTTTTTTTTTACAGCCAGAGACAGATCAGCATGGATCTGTCTCTTTGCAGTTGACAGCTCACACAGAGCTGCAGGGAAACAGATCTTGTTTCACTGCACCATGTGTAATCGCTCTGACTTCCGGTAAGAGAGAACACATGGGCTGTGAAAGTGAAACTGCCCATGGTAGTGTGCCACTATTTGGGTTAATTTTCATTTTGGACGGAAATTTTCCGTCCAGCATCCTTAACGGGTTAATGTTTAAATCATATTTCATCCGAAACCTTGTCCTGCTTTCTTCATATACCATGAATTTAACATTGCGATGTTCTAGCTATTTAAGTGTTCTGGCATAGCAAGACCACTTAATATTATCTCACATATATATTATTCTTATTAAGTGTTCTTGCATAGTAAGACCACTTAATGTTATCTCACATATATATTATTATTCTTATTATTATAGCCAAATTTACCAACCTAACTCCTCCCACAGTTTTTACACTACATAGACAGTAATAAACCGAAACGTGCGGATTGTTCCCGATCGGATTGCTATTACTTTGTGGAACATTTTGCCGAATGGTTCACGAAATATCGTTGTTTTTGTGGCAAAATTGGTCCCATAGGAATGAATGGCAAAATGTTCAAAGCTAGAGTGGGAGCTGGCAAAAGTTGAAAAATCAGGACATGATTTCTAAACTGCCACCACTCCCTCATTTTCAGGCCCACCTACACAAATCTTATATCAAAACGTTCAGCTATACCTGCTGCCACTAGACATGTCCACGGCTAAGCCATAACCCTGATAGTTTTCACAATTTGACCATTTGTTTGCAACTCACGCCGTCCATTGACATTCATTGAAACTCCACTCTAGCCAGCTCAAATTTGAAGGGCAATTTCTAAACTGCGAATGTGCCTTCATTTTTAACATTTCAGAGGCATGTAGGTCTGGGTCTTGTGATTCTCACAATATAAAGCTCTTCGCTGTAGGATTTATAGTTTTTAAAATACGACCGTTTGAAGATGGCAACCGGCAGTGAAGTGAGCAATTTGGAGCAGTTTGTTTTTGTTCTTCTCTGCCCTATTTGAAATCTATTAGTTCCTGTTGGCAGTTGGTGTAATGTTTGAAGGATTTGAAATGGCGGCTGCAGAAACCCTGTGTAACAAGGCTGCAATATGAAGATGCTGTTATATATATATTAATAAAGTGAGTACTTCGTTATACAGGAATTATTGACTGATTTGTACAAAACATCACAGTGGCAGCTGGTATAGCTGAACATTTTGATATAAATGGCTACATTTATTTATCCCTACATGGCAAGACCACTTACTATTATCTCACATATATATATATATATATATTATTCTTATTGAGCAATTTGGAGCAGTTTGATTTTAACCGCTCTTCTCTGCCCTATTTGAAATCTATTAGTTCCTGTTGGCAGTTGGTGGAATGTTCGAGGGATTTGAAAGATTTGAAAGCTCTTCTCTGCCCTTGCTGTAGAGTGAGTGAACCACACTCCAACCTTTGCACAGTTACTCCAGCCACTCCAACCACACAACAGTTACTCAAGCCACTCCACCCAGTTACTCCGCCCACTCCAGTTGTAGACTACTGGTGTAGGCAAGAACACTTCACACAATTTCCCCAGAAATTGTAGATTTTCTAGTGTAAATATGTTAGGGGTCTCTGATATACAACATTTATTGGGTTGATGATAGGGTTCAGATATATAAGAACATTGAACAGGCCCCTGCAGCCTCACTGCTCAATCCTCTGCCATTTAGGAGTTAAATCCCTTTGTTTATGAACCCTAGTCACACCTCCCTGCATGCGACTTGCACAGCCTTCCATAAACACTTCCTGTAAAGAGAGCCCTATTTAGGCTTTCTTTATTGCAAGTTCTGTTTAATTAAGGTTTTCTTATCCTTTGCTATGTTAATAGCTTGCTAGACCCTACAAGAGCCTCCTGTATGTGATTAACCCCTTCACGACCGAGGACGGTTCAGGACCGTCATCGGCATTTTCCCATTGCCGACCGCTGATGGTCCTGAACCGTCCTAACGGTCTGAGTTACTTACCTGATCGCCGTCGTTCCCCCGGCAGCGATCAGCGTGGCTCCGGTTGTGGGGAGACTGCCTGCAGCCCAGACAGTCTCCCCACACTGGATTAGGACCCCTGTGGCCATGTGATCGCTCAACACAGCGATCACATGGTCACAATAGGTGTCCATAGTGCTGCCTGCAGGGGGACTGTCTGTGCTGACAGGCAGTCTCCCTGCTAGTGTAAAATAAAAAAAAATAAAAAGTTAGTGTTAATAAAAAAAAATAATAATTATATATGTGTATACATGATATATAGACATATATTATATCTATATGATATATGTCTATATATCATATATATAATGCCATACTAAGTGTATTTTTATATTAATATGTACTTATATTAATATAAAAATACACTTATAATTAAATTACACACGTATATATATAATATATATAATAACTATATATATTGTATATATATATTATTATAAAATATAAATAATAAGTAATTTAAATTAATTTTTTAAATAATAATAAAAAATTTTAAAAAATTATATATCTATGTGAAATTTTATTCTAACTGTATTTTAAATTTAAAATATATATATTTATATCAAAATACACTTAGAATGAATTTGTATATATATCTATGTATATATAAATAAATATAATACGAAATATACATATGTCCATATACAAAATTACATAAATAATTATATAAATATACACGTAGACTTCAAATATATAAATATGCATATATATTTAAATTCTACGTGCGTATTTATGTAATATTTTTACATAATTCAGTAATTTTATTGATTGCAATTTGAGGGACCTGCCTGCCAACCCAGGCCGAAATTCCAGAGAATTTAATTTGCTAGCACTGTATTTTACCCTGTAACGTTCTACGACACCCTAAAACCTGTACATGGGGGGTACTGTTTTACTCGGGAGACTTCGCTGAACACAAATATTAGTGATTCAAAACAGTAAAACATATCACAGCGATGATATTGTCAGTGAAAGTGACTTTTTTGCATTTTTCACACACAAACAGCACTTTTACTGATGATATAATTGTTGTGATACGTTTTCCAGTTTTTAAACACTAATATTTGTGTTCAGCGATGTCTCCCGAGTAAAACAGTACACCCATGTACAGGTTTTATAGCATTTTTGAAAGTTACAAGGTCAAATATATGGGTCAAATATTTTTACATTGAAAATGGCCAGGTTGGTTACGTTGCCTTTGAGAGCGTATGGTAGCCCAGGAATGAGAATTACCCCCATGATGGCATACCATTTGCAAAAGAAGACAACCCAAGGTATTGCAAATGGGGTATGTCCAGTCTTTTTTAGTAACCACTTGGTCACAAACACTGGCCAAAATTAGCGTTCAATTTAGTTTTTTTACTTTTTTCACACACAAACAAATATGAATGCTTACTTTGGCCAGTGTGTTCGACTAGATGAGTAAAAGATTGAGTAGATGAGTAAAAGATTTTTCAAGTAAAAGTAAAAAAACATGTATTTTTTTCAATTTTTCATCATATTTTTTTATTTTTTTTAAATTAAAATACATGAGATTATATAAGTAATGGTATGTAAAGAAAGCCCCTTTTGTCCTGAAAAAAACAATATATAATTTGTATGGGAACAGTAAATGAGAAAGCGGAACATTACAGCCAAACACAAACACCACACAAGTGTAAAAATATGCCTGGTCGCAAATGTACAACATCGCAAAAACAGTCCAGTCCTTAAGGGGTTAAAGTTCAATTTAGAGATTGAGATACAATTATGTAAGGTAAATTACATCTGTTTACAAGTGAAACCAGTTTTTTTGTTTTTTTTTCATGCAGGCTCTGTCAATCATAGCCAGGGGAGGTGTGTCTAGGGCTGCATAAACAGAAACAAAGTGATTTAACTCCTAAATGACAGTGAATTGAGCAGTGAAATTGCAGGGAATGATCTATACACTAAAACCGCTTTATTTAGCTAAAGTAATTTAGGTGACTATAGTGTTCCTTTAATATTCTGAGAAATATGCTAGATGTGCATTGTGTTAGTATATTCTGTTTATATGATACACTGAATGTTCCACACAGATTGCTACCCTGTCCAGCTCCCTCACTAAAGCCCAGTTAATGCAGAATGTGAGAAGCTGGGCCAGAGGAGGGATTTTAGTGAATAAAGAAAGTGTTTTAGTATCACTCAGCAGCAGTAAGGGAGTTGAAGTTAACTTGTTACCATATATGGAGTTTTGCACATATCACAGACAAAGATGCTGCTGCTGTCATTGTGACACTGAGTGACAGCAGGGTATAAGACACAGTGACTCACACAGCGATGACACGGAGTACTGACCTCACGCAGGTGGGAACGCCATGATACGTAGATAATAGAGCTATAATCTGTCCTCTCATGCTAGCTACCTGGGCACCATATAATGAATATATATTACTTGCTCCATAAGATAACTATCTTTTCTTATACAGGATACAAAAAATGTTGCCCACAGGTCCAGGAAGGTGTTAAATACCCTTAGTAAGAAAAATCCTAGTGACCTGGTCCTGGTAATTGGAAGTGGGGTGAGTGCGGCTGTAGCCCCTGGTGTCCCTGCTCTCCGCTCATGGCGCTGTTGCATTGAAGCTGTAATAGATGCTGCAGAGCAGTTTGAAGTATTGCACCCTAGCGATGTCGTGGAATTCAGAAAAAAGTTACTGGCTGTCGCACATGATCTGATCAGGAAAATGTCTCAGAGAACCGGTCACAGCAAACCCAGCTTTTTCCAAGACTGCCTAATGGAGGTATTTGATGACCTAGAAAGCCACATCCAGAACCCCACCATTCTCAAGTCAATTATTAGTCTAATGGACAAAGGGGCGAAGGTGCTGACCACAAACTATGATAACCTTTTGGAGCTATATGGGCAGAAGATGGGCAGACCCATGAAATCGTTTGACCTGAATGATAAAGTGAAGGTTTTGCAATAGGTACAAAGCTACATCAATTATGGCGTTTTGCATATCCATGGATTGTACACGGATCCCTGTGGCGTGATTCTGGACCCATGTGGTTATAAAGATGTTGCACAGGACTGTAAACTAATGGATGAGCTGCAGAAATTGTATAGCAACAAATCTTTTGTTTTTCTTGGTTGTGGAGAGACTCTGCGGGATCAGATTTTCCAGGTGCTTTCCCTCTACACCGTGCAGAATACAGCTAGTGTGGAACATTACATGCTGGTGCGGAAGGAGAACGCAGATACTTTTTATAAACTTCAATCTGATTTGCTGCTCAAAGGCATCAAGCTTATGTCCTATGGTGATTCATTCACTAACTGTCCACTATATATAAAAGGGCTGTCTGCACTCATATGCAAAGAGAGGACTGAAAATATTGCACATGTGGAAATTGAAAAGCTGCTTGAGCTTGTTCCTAACGTCCAACCAGCTGCCCAAAAGAGGAAGCTTGATGAAAACACCGAGACTGGAAAGCCAGCAAAATTGAAAGTTTGAAATAAGAGAAACCTGACACCTATTACTAAATCAATAAAGGGCTTCCCAATTTTCAAATACCTGTGTCCAATCAAAGTGTAATTTTGTGTCAAACTCAATTAATGTGGCTATGAGTTGTTTAGATCTTTCGAGGACTGGATGGGTAGTGGCATCGGTTTATGTTTTGTCTCTCTATGAGAATAACACATACAACTTTCAGAAACAGCTGTCCATACACTGACATTAAAGGTTACTGAGAATAAAGAAAACAGAGCCATGTCTATCTTGGGTGGACATTTTAACACATTGATTTGTTTTCGTTTCTTATGGCTGTACAACACTGTGACAATGTTTTATAGAAGGGGACCCCAAAAGAAATGCGGCTTTCGATATCCATTTTAATGGATGGCAAGCAAATTTTAATAACTTTGTTGTTATATTTTGTGACAAAATGCCAGCAAACAAGGGTAAAATTGGATGCTGTGAACTCACTGGGCAATGGGCAATGGTATCTTTTCCTGGGTCCTTTACAGAACACAAGAATGAAGCAAGTCTTAAATACAAACACTTTTGTGAATCTTCAAAAAAAGACACAGTTTTACAACAGTTACAAAAAAATGCTTGACATGGGATGAATGCAAATTTCTTCTCCTTATTTAACATGTTCAATGTGATTATCTCGTACAATCTCAACATACTGTAATAAAGGGAGACAAACCGTAGAGCTCTACCTTTAAACTGACATTCTTTTATAGTTTGACATAACATTTGAAGTATGGTTTTCAGTCACATAGCAGGTATTGGAATTTAAAGGGGACACTATGCACCATAACTACTACAGCCATCTTTAATGGCTTAGGATGTGGGTGCAATCCCATTTTTATTAAACCTTTTGGCAGCAGTTTGACAATAAACAGGAGTCTTCGGCACTGCCCCTGCTTGGCATTCAGCCTATCCGTGACTTCCTGGATGGACACAATTGACATAGACACCCACAATCCTTGCACAGAATAGCTGCACTGGATTGTTGTGATTATAGTGCAGAGTGCCACTTTATTATCGCCGAAGGATTTTACACAGACTGAGGAAAGTGTTTATATGTATGTGACAGGTGTGTTAATTGAGGTAAAACTAAAATTATCTAAGTCCTTTCCGGTGTCACAATATCTGGGAATAGGTTTTGGTGATTGGTTATAGTTCCTCTGGAACTGTCTCTCCATTTAGTGTTAAACCATTTTTGAGCATTTTGACATTGAATGAGGGTCTCTGGAGGTATGGCTAAGGCAGAGATGACACATTTCTATATCCATACTACTATGGCTAGGTCTGATAGGCCGAATGCGGACAGCTGTCATTTTCAGCTAATCGCTGCCACCCATCTCTGCTCATTAGCCCAAACAGCACAGAACAGAAATGGCTGCTAGGAACTCTCATTTAACATGTTTAACCCCTTAAGGACTGAGCCAAATGTACACGTTGTGAACGAAACAAAATGTAAACAAAACCTGGCATTTGCGCTACATGTCTGTCCAACCGTAATTCACCTCTTTCATATTAAATGCACCCACCCTTATTATATATAATTTTATTCAGGGGAAACAGGGCTTTCATTTAATATCAAATATTTAGCTATGAAACATAATTTAATATGAAAAAAATGGGAGAAAATAAGATTTTTTTTGATTTTTTTAGTTCTACATGACATTTTAACGGTCAATGTCATAATACTGTTTGCTTTTACTGCAATAAAATACACATATTTGTATTCAGCAAAGTCTCACGTGTAAAACAGTACCCCCTATGTACAGGTTTTATGGCATTTTAGGAAGTTACAGGGTCAAATATAGCACGTTACATTTGAAATTGAAATTCGCCATATTGGTTACGTTGCCTTTGGGACTTTATAGTAGCCCAGGAATGAAATTTACACCCATATTGGCATACCATTTGCAATAGTAGACAACCCAAGGTATTGCAAATGGGGTATGTCCAGTCTTTTTTAGTAGCCATTTGGTCATAAACACTGGCCAAAGTTAGCGTTAGTATTTGTTTGTGTGAAAAATGCAAAAAAAAACAATTTTGGCCAGTGTTTGTGACTAAGTGGCTACTAAAAAAGACTGGACATACCCCGTTTGCAATACCTTGGGTTGTCTACTATTGCAAATGGTATGCCATCATAGGGGTAATTTTCATTCTTGGGCTACCATAGGGTCTCAAAGGCAACGTAACCAATCTGGCGAATTTTAATGTGAAAAAATGAAACGCAAGCCTTATATTTGACGCTGTAACTTTTGAAAACACCATAAAACCTGTACATGAGGGGTACTGTTGTACTCGGGAGACTTCGCTGAACACAAATATTTGTGTTTCAAAAGAGCAAAAAGTATCACAGCAATAATATCGTCCGTGTAAGTGCTGTTTGTGCATAAAAAATGCAAAAAACACCACTTTTACTGGCGATATCATCGTTGTAATACATTTTACTGTTTTGAAACACTATTATTTGTGTTCAGCGAAGTCTCCCGAGTAGAACAGTACCCCCCATGTACTGGTTTTATGGTCTCTTGGAAAGTTATAGGGTTAAATATAGTGCTAGCAAATTAAATTCCCTTTACTTTCTGCATGGGTTGTCAGGCAGGTCCCGCTAATTGTAATTAATTAAGATACCTAATTATGTAAAAATATTACATAAATATATATGTAGAATTAATATATGTATATATATACGTATGTGAATCTATATGTGTATATATATATATATATAATTTTTTAAAAATATTTTTATTTATATATAGGTATATATATAGTGATATATACGTATATATTTATGTATGTAAATATATATTATTTTGTTATACGTGTATTTTGATATAAATATATATTAATATCACAATACAGTTAGAATGAAATAACACACATCTATATATTTTTTTTTAATTGTTTTTTTAATTAAATTTTTTAACGTATTTACATATTTAATTTTTTTATATTATATATAAATATATATATAACAATAATTATATATATATATATTTAATCAGTATCAGTCTACGTGTAATTTGATATTAATATATATATATATATATATATATATAATTATATATATATTAATAATAAAATACACCTAGACAGTGTATG
The DNA here is from genome assembly GCA_933207985.1 of Pelobates cultripes. Lineage (NCBI taxonomy): Eukaryota > Metazoa > Chordata > Amphibia > Anura > Pelobatidae > Pelobates > Pelobates cultripes. The sequence continues at coordinate 80,069,039 of OW240920.1, read as the reverse complement.
TGTGTATATGTTTATGTGTTGGCCACAAACATCCAAGGATCTTTTACACACTAATACTGTTCAAGATCTATATAACGATTTGTTGAAATTAAAGAAACGAGAAACGGATTTGGACCTCCATGGTGTATTTATCTCAGACTACCATAGGGCAAAAAGGATACCAAGAGGATTTAGGGTTAAAAATGCACCTACAATTGGGAGACAAAACCCGGAATTCTGCAAAAAGTGGATGCAGATATCCAATAAATGCTCTCTGGACTGGATGGTGATTGTGGTGGAGGAGGTAGGTAAAGAGTTAATTTTTGTAAAGCAAACAATTCAAAACCTGGAAACCACAAATATGATAACATTACAAGCATCAACAGCCACTACTCAGATGATCAAACTTCAGGATGAAATTAACAAATACAAACATGATTTGATTCGGTTCAAGAAACAAAAATTGGAGAAGGTGAACAACGATTATAAATATCACCAGGTGTATAGGTGGCTAGGGGGTGCTCAAGAAAATTATGGATCAAGGTTTAGACCCAGGACAAAGATACGTAAACCTCTATTTAACACCATAGATGCCAGTTCAGGCGATTCCACCTCAGATCCAGATTCCAGAGAAGATTTAAGAAGACCAACCCCAGATCCTTTTTTAGGCAGAGGTATACAACAAAACGAACCTCCAGATACAATAAGAGTCAACACCAGAGGCGCCAGAAGAGCCGACCAATACGACGAGGGAAAAGAAATTGGAAAAAATACAAACCCCATGGGCAAACCACCCAGGATGAGGAAATAACGGTTTTTAATTTGTCTAATAAAATACTTAACTCTGATCACTACTCACTTCTAAATAAAGCACTCTCTTTTGTTCCAGTCGCAAAGCCTGATTTGTTTCAGACGGAGGTTGAATTATACAAGATTCAAAGAATACTATATAGTAACGAGATCAAGAAACATCCAACAAAAAAACCTACTCATGTTTTTCCAATGAAAAACAAAAGGGATATTCGGACTGCTAACTCATCCATTAAAGCATTTATCCAGACGGTTAAAATGGATATAGAAAAAATTGTTAAAAATCCACCTCTGTCCCATCAGAATCTAAGTCCGGGAGAAAAAACAGCATTGAAGGACCTCAGTCAAGACCCTAATATAGTAATCCGTGGGGCTGATAAAGGGGGAGCAACGGTGATACAATCATACGACCAATACCGGAAAGAAATACTGAGACAACTCAGTGATACCTCTGTGTATACGAAGCTTACGTTCGATCCAACGGTTAAATTCCAAAAAAGAATAAAAAATCATGTTGAATTGGGATTACAATTGGAGTACCTGGATACTCACACAGCTCAGTACCTCACAGTTGAGCACCCCAGATATCCGGTACTGTACACGCTACCCAAGATTCATAAAGACCCACTACAACCACCAGGAAGACCCATAGTTTCGGCTAGAGATGGCATAATCGAACCAATTGCCAAATATATTGATACTTTTTATTAAAGATAGCATTATGGCTTTGCCTACATGCTTACGAGACACACGGGACTTTATGTCCAGAATCCTACAAACACCACATGTGGAGTCGACATCCTTATTAGTTACGATGGATGTCCAGAGCCTGTACACCATCATACCTCATAGGGAGGGTGTACAGGCTTTGAGGGAGATCCTGATCAAATCTACCATATATGAAGGTCCGCCAATTGAATTCTTGTTGGAATTTCTAATGATTGCACTTACATGCAACTATTTTAAATTTGAAAACCAATTCTATGTGCAAGTATCCGGCACTGCGATGGGGGCGGCAATGGCACCATCATATGCTAATGCCTTCATGTACATTTTTGAATGTGATCATATTTTGGAAAAATTTGGACAACATATTCAACATTATTATCGGTTTGTAGATGACCTGTTCATGATTTGGACAGGTACCAGGATAGATCTGGAACAAATGATTCATGAGATAAATCAATCTTCTACACCTGTTATACTGAGTCATCAAATTGATGAAAAATCAATTCAATTTTTGGATGTCACCATCTATAAAAAAGAAAACAAATTGGAATTTACCTTATACCGTAAAAATACGGATCGTAATACTCTCTTATCTGCCTCCAGTTTTCATCCACAACAACTTAAGAAATCACTCCCGGTCTCCCAATTCTTAAGGACATTAAGATATAATACAGAAACCGAAAAACGAAGAGCCCAATTGGAAGAGATGTGGGATAGATTTCGTATGCGAGGTTATCGTCCACAAACTCTCCAAATAGCACAAACTAAAGCTTTGAATATATGGAATCAAGAAAGATTGAATGATAAAACTAAGAAGGTACCAAAAGAACCAAAAATTTATCTTCCCATGACTTTTCACACTGGAACATCGAAAATTAGACAATCTATCCAAAGACATTGGGATATATTACGTTCAGATAAATCACTACCTCATACATTCATGAGTTCCCCTGTTATCAGTTACAGAAGAAACAAAAACTTAAAGGACCTTCTGGTGAAGAGTGACCCAGAAATTTGCTACCGTAAACCGAGGAGTATTGTGAAGAAAGGTTGCTATAAATGCAGTGGATGTGTGACATGTAGTCACATGGTCAGTGGCACGACCTTTGCTCATCCCCACAGCGGTCAGAGAATTAAAATATCTCATTATATCACTTGTACCACTGACCATGTGATATACATGATCACATGTCCCTGCGGACTTTCGTACGTTGGCAAAACCGACTTGACGTTGAGAGACCGCATAAGGGGACATCGGTCGACCATAACAACAGCATTTAGAGATCAATATAGCGATAAGCCAGTCGCTAAACATTTCCTACATATGCAACATAGACTTCCTCTGTTACGTTTCACGGCTATTGATCATGTCCCCCCAATGTCCAGAGGGGGTGACAGATCAAAGAAACTACTTCAACGTGAGGCACAATGGATCCATCGGCTGGACACAGTGACACCAAGAGGACTCAACGAAAACATTGTGCTCTCTATGTTTCTTTAATAATAATGTTCTTTGAATAATTATATGGTTTCCTTTTTCTCTAAGTATATTTGTGATCCTTATTGGTTTTTTGGAGCCTTTATTCTAATGGCTTTTTTCCCTTTTTTAGCCTGCTAGTTTTTTGATGTTATAGATTGCTTCAGCTAAATGCCTTCTAAACTTGACATGGTTGGTGAAATGTTTTTAACATAACATTCTTTATTTTTTTGATCACTTCTTTAGATATATGGTGACACTTTACACAGTATATTTGATCTTATGATCTTTGCTCACTTTTTTATATTAGGCTGCATTTTTGCGGATTTATGCACTCTGCACTTTAATCAGATTTCATCAATAGATTGATATTAGACATTTCACTTGCACATCTATGAGATATTTACCGATCTTATAATTAATTGTTTTCCTATCGGTATCTTAGCAACACCACATGATCACTTATGCATGGATCATGTGATCGCGGGTTCTATTTCCGGTTTCACTTCCGGGTGTGCACGGAGGGATTCAGGGTTTTTTTCACAGATTGGTGAGTACTTCTTTTTATGTCCTATATAAATGGCTTGTAAGCACAGGTACATTGACCTTGAGAAAGACCCGAATGGGTCGAAACGTCGGCAAACTTTGATGTTATACCTGCTGGAATAAATTAACTATTTTTTCAAGTCCTGAGAGTGCATCTCTTTATCCTCTATATATTTTATCTACATGGGATTGCACCCAGGCGATATTGAGCTACACATTTGAAAGGGTGAGTGCCAAGAAAAACATTGTTTTATTAGAGAAAATTTATTGATACTTACCGTAATTTTCTTTTCCTGGCTATTATTCATGGCAGCATTTAACATATGGGTTTAGCTCCTCCCTCCAACCCTCAGGACAGGAAACACAATCAATTAAACAATTAAGCCTACCTTCCCCTAGTATATTAGGTACCCCAGTATCCCCCATACCTCAGTCTAGTAACAAGACAAATAAACCAAGAGAGGGTGGGAGACCAAATGCTGCCATGAATAATAGCCAGGAAAAGAAAATTACGGTAAGTATCAATAAATTTTCTCTATTCCTGGCTAATCATGGCAGCATTTAACATATGGGATTACCAAAGCAATAACCACTCAGGGAGGGTAAGTCATGCTACAAAAACTGTTTAATATCCACTTAAGGCTTATAAGAGTTCAGGACCGATAGGCCAAACTCTGAATCAGAACGAGATGAGATATCCACTCTGTAGTGGTGTACAAAGGTTTTTAAAGATGACCAATTGGCAGCTTTACAGATGCTCTCTGCAGGAACTCCTGACTCTGCAGCCCATGAAGTAGCAATGGACCTTGTGGAATGTGCCTTGATGTCCTTGGGAACAGGAACCTGTTTAGCTCTGTAAGCTTTAGAAATAGCCTGAACCGTCCAAGAACGAAGGCTTGCGACAGAGGCAGCTTCACCTTTACGAGAACCCCAAGGTATCACAAACAATTGGGTAGACTTCCTCCAATCAGCTGAGCATGAAATATATGTGGAAAGACACCTCCTTAGGTCTAGCGTATGACATCTTTCTTCCTCAGGAGACGATGGCTCCTGAAAATACCCTGGCAGGACAATCTCTTGATTCAGATGAAAGGATGTAACCACCTTAGGAAGGAACTCAGGTCTAGGCCGTAGCACAACCCTATCATCGAAGAAGGTAGTGAATGGTTCTTCAGACGACAGTGCTCTAATATCTGACATTCTCCTAGCAGATACCAAGGCCGGTAACAACAGGGTCTTGAGAGAAAGAACCTGCATAGAGACCTCATCAATAGGTTCGAAGGGATGTTCCGTCAAGGCCTGCAGAACCAGAGGCAAATTCCAAGGAGCAGAGAAAACCTTGATAGGAGGTCTGATCCTAATCACTGCTTTGAAGAAGCGAATTACAATAGGATTCAATGCCCAACGAATACCGGAAAGAGCTGAAAGAGCAGAGCAGTGCACTTTAAGAGTGTTAAGTTGAAGGCCCCTCTCCAGGCCTGCTTGCAGGAAACCCAAAACCTGAGACACGGAAGGGGAACCTAATTCTTGAACCGTGGAATTACACCATCGAGCAAAGGTTTCCCATACCTTATGGTACGTAGAAGAAGTAGAAGGATTCCTGGAACGTAACAGGGTAGAGATAACCTGGTCCGAAAGGCCATGTTCAACTAGAGACTTCCTCTCAATAGCCATGCATGAAGCCTGAATTTGTGAGGCTCCGGATGAAACACTGGACCCTGAATCAGCAGGTCTTCTGAGACTGGAAGTTCCCAAGGCAGGTCCACTGATAACCTCTGTAACAGGGGAAACCAAGGGCGACGAGGCCAGAATGGAAGTACAGCTATCACCTTGCAATGTTCCTTGGAGATCTTTCTCAGAACAGCGTGGATGAGGGGAATTGGAGGAAAAAGTAAGCCAGATCGAATACCCAATTGATGGATAGAGCATCCTGAGCAACCGCCTTTGGATGGTATCTCCTCGACACAAAGCATGGAACCTGCGCATTCCGAAAGGTCGCCATGAGGTCTACTTGGGGAAGACCCCACTTCTGGACCAACCGAGCGAAGATCCTCCTGGAAAGTTGCCATTCTGAAGCCTCTATCCGATGTCTGCTGAGGAAATCCGCTATTACATTCTCCTTCCCTGGGAGATAGATGGCACACAGGCCTTCCACATGATTCTGAGCCCAGGTCATAATGGGAACTATCTCTCTCATCAGGGCTACACTCCTTGTTCCGCCTTGATGGTTTATGTAGGCAGCCGCCGCTTTGTTGTCCACTCTCAACTTGACCCAGCAATGCCTGATGAGATGCTGAAAATGAAGAAGCGCCAGAAAGGTTGCTCTTAGCTCCCTGATGTTGGAAGGCAAGCATTGAGTTCTTGGAGGCCAATTTGCTTGAAAAAATTGATTGCCTAAATGTGCCCCCCAACCTGTCAGACTGGCATCTGTCGTAATGACCACCCAATCTATTTCCCGCAAGGGGAACCCCCTGGAGAGATTTTCCCACGACATCCACCAAAGGAGCTTCTGCTTCAGAATCAAAGGAATGCGAATCAGCGTCTCCCACTCCCTCGAGTCGGTCCTGAAATTTTTTAGGAAAAATTGTTGAAGAGGGCGAAGGTTCCACTGAGCCCATCTGACAAGTTCTATCGTAGAGGAAAGAGTCCCCAGAAGCCTCATAAACTCTCTTGCCGAGGCTGAAGTCTTTAGTCTGAAGTCCCTTATCCGATCTCGAAGTCTGATCTTTCTGTCGTGTGAGAGGGATACAATCGCTGTGTCTGTATTGAAATTTGCTCCCAGGAATATCAGTTCTCTTGAAGGATTCAAGTGACTCTTCTCGTAATTGATGAGCCAACCGAAATGAGATAGAGTGTCTAGGACTAATTGCCTGTGTTGGAATATTGATGCTAGGTCCGGAGCCACTACCAGGATGTCGTCCAGGTAGTGAAACACCGCTACACCTTCTTTTCTGAGCAAAGCAATGATGGTGACCAGAACCTTCAAGAAGGTCCTCGGGGCCGTACTTATACCAAAAGGAAGGGCCTGAAATTAAAAGTGTTCCTTCCGGACACAAAACCTGAGAAACCTTTGATGGGTGAACGTGATAGGGACATGAAAATATGCATCCCTGAGGTCTACTGATATCATCCAATCTTGGTGATGAACAACCGGAATGATGGAGTGAATGGATTCCATGCGAAATTTTCTGACTCTCAGATAAAGGTTGAGCTGGTGGAGATCTAAAATAGGCCTCCATTTTCCCTCTGGCTTCTTGACCAAGAACAGGGGGGAATAATATCCCTGGAATCTTTCTTTTATGGGTACAGGTATGATGGCTTCTTCCGTAAGAAGATTGTTGACATAAAGAGTCAAAACCTCTCTTTTTTGGATGTTGGCTGGAAGCCTTGTGCGAATAAATCTTGGTGGAGGTGGATATTCGTCGAATTCCAGATGATAACCTCCGGTGATAATGGATCTTACCCAAGCATCTGGAATTATTTCCCAGGCCCTCTGAAAGAATGAAAGACGTGCTCCCACTCGAGGAACCTGGAGTAAGCCACCTTCAGAATTGCTTGTTGGGGCGAAAGGAAGAGGTCTGCCTCTTGCCCCTAGAGGATTTCCCATTCAGGCCGCTCTTCCAATTGGAATTCCTTGAGAATTCTCTACCTGGCCTGTAAGTCTTACTTTCCCTAAAGTAGCCTTGATCCCTAAAAGGTCTACGGTCCAGACGAGGTCTCTTTGGACGCCTATCTTGTGGCAGCATGACCTGTTTAACCTCGGCCGCCTTTTTAATCGCTTCATCCAGAGGTTTCCCAAAAAGCACTTCTCCCATAAAGGGAAGTGAGCATAAATTATTCTTGGATGACAGGTCTGCTCCCCAGGATCTCAGCCAAAGCGCCCTTCTAGCGGTGACTGAATGTGCCATAACCTTAGAAAGAATTCTAATGAGGTCAGTGGAGGATTCCAAAAGCCAGTCACTGGCAAGTTTGATATCCCTTAAGGATTCCGCCATCTGACGTCTACTGACCCCTTTATCTATGTCATCCTCCAAGTCAAGCAACCAGGAACGCATGGCTCTAGACAAAGCCGAAATGGACACAGCTGGATGGCAACCTAAACCCGCTGTCATGAAAGCTTTAGATAAATCAGCATCAATCCTTTTATCCATGGGCTCCTTAAGGGAAGCATTGCTATCAATTGGTAGCGTGGATCTTTTAGCAACCTTAATGATAGGAGCATCAACTTTGGGGACCGTAGTCCACAATCTGGAATCCTCCTCTTTAATCGGATATAACTTCGAAATCCGACCCTGACTAGTAATCCTCTTACTAGGAATTTGCCACTCATTCCTCATCAGGTCTTTAATAGAGCTGTGGACTGGAAAGGAAGGTCTTTTCTTATGTAAATCTCCAAAGTGTCTGTCAGAAGCTGAACATTCTCTGGTTTCTTCCGGCAAATCCAATGTTCTTCTAACAGCCATAATCAAATGCTCCATAGCTTTGGAGTCCAAGGAGCAAGGTTGTTCCATATACTCCTCTTCACTGGACGAGATTGGCTCCAAATCCAGGTAAGATGAAGTTTGTCTGTATTCATCGTCAGACTGATCTGAATCCATGCTGAAGTTTTCCCCTCTTGATCTCTTAATCTTGTGGGATTCAGCAATTCCTTCAACCACTGCCTGCTTAATCCAATAAGCAATATCCTTGGCTGAGGAGGTAGAGGCTTGCGGTGACCTCTGGCGATCAGATTCTCCTGCGGCCATGTTTAAGCATTTTCTGCAGAGCCTGCAGTTATCCAAAGGCCTTGCTCCACATCCAGGGCAGGCTGCCGGCTTCTCCCTTCTCCTCGATGGGGATCTGGGACAGGACCGGTCACGAGGGCTGTAAGATACAGAAGTCATAAGACTGTACCCTCTGTGCACTCTTTTTAGTAACGTGAAGAAACCAAGAAAAAATATTGCTCACCTATGACCTATAGCAGATCTCGTTGATCTTGCAGAAGGGGATGAAGGATCCATACTGACTGTAGGGCTAAGAATGTTAAAATAATAAGAAAAGTATTCCCAGCCCAATATTATGCTGATTTTAAAATATAAGTAATTCTCTTACCTGCAGAGCTTTAAGAACAGTCTACTAGAGCACTGTATCTTTAAAGGGAACGGAAACGAGCGTTTTTTAAGCTAAATACCGCCATTTCAAATTTCCCGCTCTGTACCTTTAAATGATCGCGCATGCGCACTTCGGTCGCGAGATCGCTAAACCGCCATTTTGGAAAGGGGCAAACTTCACTCTGGGTCCGGTCGGATGCATTGCGCATGCGCGGGCGTCTTACCGTTATGCTGATCGTCTGATCGAGGTCTGCAGCACACACTGGACGGCAGAGGATTCCCATAGCCTGTGGAACTAACCACCCAGGCTCCCAGGGGTTCCCAACTCCATGGAGATTGGGCTACATGTGCCTGGGCTTCCTGAGGAGGGAGGCTGACCTCCAAAGGGACAAGACCATATAAAACATGGTCAGGTGAGCAAAAAATAAAAAATAATTCAGAAGAAACTGAAAAAAGAAAAAAAAAATATTTAAACTGTCCTAGGGCTAGGAGGACAGGAAAAGACTGAGGTATGGGGGATACTGGGGTACCTAATATACTAGGGGAAGGTAGGCTTAATTGTTTAATTGATTGTGTTTCCTGTCCTGAGGGTTGGAGGGAGGAGCTAAACCCATATGTTAAATGCTGCCATGATTAGCCAGGAAATATATATATATACTTGATATGATATATATATGATCTAAGTATAATTTTTTTTTTTTTACACTTATTAATTTTATTTAAATTTTATTTCCAGCCAGCAGGGGGACTACCTGTCATTACAGACAGTCCACCTGCTGGCAATGCAGCAGCCAGCTATCCCAGCCATGTGATTGTGAGGTCTTAGCAAGGACCTCACTCTCACATGGCCGGTGGAGCTGCCAGGAGGAAGATCTGCTGCGGGGGGGCTCCCTGGGAGTCCCCCCAACCGCGATCACCGACGTGGGACCGCTGGCGACCAGATAAGTAATGAAAGACCGGAGGGCGTACTATTACGCCCGGCGGCGTTTAGAGCTGCCTAAAATAGGGTGTAATAGTACGCCCTCCGATCTTAAGGGGTTAAAAATACATTTAAGAAAATATAAAAATTAAAATAAAAGGAAACAAGGGACCATGAAGTACCCGTATTTACCTGTGGGGAAGTTGAAAAAATAACCAGCGGGGTCAAATCATCAATTTTCTTTTCCCATGGGTTTATTATAGCAAAATAATATTGCATGAAAAACCTGTGGATGGATGGATAGATAGATAGATATATTATTTCAAATTGCATACATAATTCTGCTTTGATATAGAAATACACATTCATGGGGTTTACGCATATTTCTATCTAACTCAATTAGAGAAAGTTGGTTGAGGAGGCCAATGCAAAAAATTGTTTACAGGTCAAAGTGTGGCAGCTAAATAAACCAAATTTAGCATATAGCAGATTCACTTATATTGAAAAGATATTCTGCTTATCTCAATATACACTGCTCAAAAAAATAAAGGGAACACTTAAACAACACAATGTAACTCCAAGTCAATCACACTTCTGTGAAATCAAACCTTCCACTTAGGAAGCAACACTGAGTGACAATCAATTTCACATGCTGTTGTGCAAATGGGATAGACAACAGGTGGAAATTATAGGAAATTAGCAAGATACCCCCAATAAAGGAGTGGTTCTGCAGGTGGTTACCACAGACCACTTCTCAGTTCCTATGCTTCCTGGCTGATGTTTTGGTCACTTTTGAATGCTGTCGGTGCTTTCACTCTAGTGGTAGCATGAGACGGAGTCTACAACCCACACAAATGGCTCAGGTAGTGCAGCTCATCCAGGATGGCACATCAATGTGAGCTGTGGCAAGAAGGTTTGCTGTGTCTGTCAGTGTAGTGTCCAGAGCATGGAGGCGATACCAGGAGACAGGCCAGTACATCAGGAGACGTGGAGGAGGCCGTAGGAGGGCAACAACCCAGCAGCAGGACCGCTACGTGCGCCTTTGTGCAAGGAGGAACAGGAGGAGCACTGCCAGAGCCCTGCAAAATGACCTCCAGCAGGCCACAAATGTGCATGTGTCTGTTCAAACGGTCAGAAACAGACTCCATGAGGGTGGTATGAGGGCCCGACGTCCACAGGTGGGGGTTGTGCTTACAGCCCAACACTGTGCAGGACGTTTGGCATTTGACAGAGAACACCAAGATTGGCAAATTCGCCACTGGCACCCTGTGCTCTTCACAGATGAAAGCAGGTTCACACTGAGCACATGTGACAGATGTGACAGAGTCTGGAGATGCCGTGGATTACGTTCTGCTGCCTTCAACATCCTCCAGCATGACCAGTTTGGCAGTGGGGCAATAATGGTGTGGGGTGGCATTTCTTTGGGGGCCGCACAGCTCTCCATGTGCTCGCCAGAGGTAGCCTGACTGCCATTAGGTACCGAGATGAGATCCTCAGACCCCTTGTGAGACCATATTCTGGTGCGGTTGGCCCTGGGTGTTCCTCTTGTCTCGCTCCATCCACCAACGTCACGTTGCCCCACAGACTGTCCATGAGTTGGCAGATGCTTTAGTCCAGGTCTGGGTGGAGATCCCTCCGGAGACCATCCGCCACCTCATCAGGAGCATGCACAGGCATTGTAGGGAGGTAATACAGGCACGTAGAGGCCACACACTACTGAGCCTCATATTGACTTGTTTTAAGGACATTACATCAAAGTTGGATCAGCCTGTAGTGTGTTTTTTCATTTTAATTTTGAGTGTGACTCAAAATCCAGACCTCCATGGGTTGAAAAATTTGATTTCCATTTTTTAATTTTTGTGTGATTTTGTTGTCAGCACATTCAACTATGTAAAGAACAAAGTATTCCAGAAGAATATTTCATTCATTCAGATATAGGATGTGTTATTTTTGTGTTCCCTTTCTTTTTTTGAGCAGTGTACATACCTGTGTAAGGGCACGGAGAATGCAACAATAATGATTTCTGTTCCTTACATAAGACATAAAAACTTTAGAATATGTGTGCCCAACATGTTCATCCAGCAACAAAAACCAAAACCAAAACCAAAGGGAATGGGTAGAAAACCCCTACGTCAAGCATGTCAAACTCAAAGTCTGGCACAGGCCACATAAACAAGGTTTAAGTTTATGTGGGCCACAAAAAAGAAACACCTTTAATTTTCATAGAAAAGTATATTTTAAAAAGTACAGTATATAAAAAAAAAACAGCATCCACCTCTACTAAACCACAGCACTCCCCTCTACTAAATCCCAGTCCCCCCTCTAATAAACCACAGCACCCCCTTTACCTCTCTGTGCCATATCTAATCCTCCCGCTACTTCTTGAAACCCTGTGGAGCACGTCAATGTAACGTGGCGTTGCGTGCCTCCATGCACCTCCAGGTACTCCACTGTGCAGTCGCAACCAATGCAACACTGACCAACACACACACAGACATACAGACACACACACACAAACCCACTGACAGACACACAGACAGACACACACACTGACAGACACACACACACACACACATCATTAAGTGTTCTTGCATAGCAAGACCACTTAATGTTATCTCACATATATATTATTATTATTATAGCCAATAATGAGGCTGGCCGTGGTGTCACCCGGGGGGCGGGCGCGCAAGGGAGCACTCTCCCTGGCTGAGTGCTTCCTCTTCAGCTCCCTTGCGCACCGCACTGATGCCGGAGCCAGAAGAGGACGTCATCTTCCGGCGCCGGCATCAGTACGCGGCGCGCGAGGAAACTGAAGAGGGATCACTCAGCCACGCGCGCCCGCCCACAGGACCGGCCGCCGGGTGACACCACTGGACCCAAGGGAATCCCCTCAGCACTCCTACAGGTAGGGAGGCACAGAAATTCGAAAAAAGAAACATATGTGAAGAGAATTTGACAGAAAAAAGTTGGGGAGAAAGGGAAAGTATGGGGGGAAAAGAAGGCTGTAGATGAGAAAGAAGGAAATTGGAGAAGGGAGAAGAAGAGAGTGGAGAGGGAGGGAGAAGAAAGGAAGTTAGAGGAGGGAGAAGCAGAGAGGGGAGAAGAAATTGGAGAGGAGAGGGGGAAAGAAAGGGAAGTTGGAAGGTAGGGGAAATAGAGGGAGGGGGAGAAAGAAGAAGTGAGAGAAGGGGAAGGGAGAAGGAAAGTGGAAGGGAAAGGGAGAAAGAAATTGGAGAAGGGGAAGGGGAGAAGAAGTGGAGAGAGAGGAGGGGAAAGAAGGAAATTGGAAAGGAGGGGAGAAAGAAGAAAGTGGAGAGGAGGGTTGAAAGAAAGGAGATTTGGAGAGAGGGGAGGTAGAAGAAGAGAAGCTAGAAGGAGGAGAAAGGAAATAGAGAGGGAGGAGAAAAGCTTCGAAGAGAGTAAAAGAAATAGAGGGAGGAGAAAAGAAGGAAATTGGGAGGGAAAGGAGGTGGAGAGGAGGAAAAGGAAAGGAAATTGGGGGGAGAAAGGTAATTGAAGGAGAGAAGAAGTGATGGGAGGGAGGAGTGAGAAAGAAGGAAATTGGCAGAGGGAAAAGGAAATTAGCAGGAGGAGGGTGTGACATCCATCACACACATACACACACACACACACACACACAATGCACCCCCTGCACACAGAAAAACACACAATGCATTACATACAGACACACATACACAAGCAATGCATTCCTTACACACAGCAACACACAATGCACCCCTTAAACACACTTAATGCATCCGTTACAGATGCACACACTGCATCCCATACATACACAAACACACCTTGCAGCCCTTACACATACAAACACAGATTTACACAATGCATTCCTTACACACATCAGGACATCCCCCACACACACACTCTACCCCCTGTGAACAAACTCATTGGTGGAACATG
>OW240920.1:79990721-80045743 GCA_933207985.1 Pelobates cultripes | reverse complement strand
AGTGACCCTATGTAGGAGGAACAGTCCCTATTCTGCTCTGTGTCAGTGTGTATCAGGGATCCTTAGGACAGGTGTCAGTCCATATCTGCCAAGTGACCCTATGTAGGGGGACCAGTCTCTATTCTGCTCTGTGTCCGTGTGCATCAGGGGCTCTGAGGACAGGTGTCAATCCATATGTCAAGGTGTCAAAATGTCATATGTCAGGTGTCAATCCATATTGATTGTGATTTAGGAATGTTAGGTGATTTCTGCCCTTTATGGATTAAAACCAGACTCTGTATCAACTGTGTAATTTTTCCATGGGAGTTTTGCCATGGATCCCCCTCCGGCATGCCACAGTCCAGGTGTTAGTCCCCTTGAAACAACTTTTCCATCACTATTGTGGCCAGAAAGAGTCCCTGTGTGTTTTAAAATTCGCCTGCCCATTGAAGTCTATGGCAGTTCGCCCGGTTCGCGAACATTTGCGGAAGTTCGCGTTCGCCGACCGAAAATTTCGGGTTCGCGACATCACTACTCTTTACATGCTCTTGCTTAACTATTGAAACTTAAGAGGGATGTAGGGGAACAAAACTTATGTGGACAGTCTGACAATAAAATTAGTTAAGGTAGAGCTGACTTTGTGCACTATGCAAATGCTCTTGCTGCTGCTTTGGTCTTTCTAATACTGTGGCATGTTCCCTTTCTACTACACTAATACATACACCTTTTCTCTGTCCCAACCTTTTACCCCGCCCACCGACATCCTGCTTCACTGGACACTGCTGTTAGGGGAAATGGATTAACTTGAAAGATGAAAGCGAGAGATTACCATAGGATATGTGTTTTCTTATATCTATATCCTGTGAGTTTCCGCTCCAGCACAACCTCCACCAGATGTCGCTTGGGAGGTATGACTGTGTTAGTGTTTTCTGTCGATAAGATTCTGTAATTAGGAGCATGAGAATTGTCAGCACCAAGCCCAATGGGCTCTTAATTTGGTCCTGTCTATAAGCTTTACCATCAGGGATCTGATCTACCCTCTCAGGCAGCTAGGTAAGCCATCTGTACAGGTCCTTCGTATAAAGAAGCTTCCAAGACGCAGACAAGTTTTGAATATGCTTCCAAATGTCTATATTTATAGACAATTCAGAGTCAAATTGGCATTTTATAAAATTCAGAATTCCTATGAATTGAATGCTATTTTTCAGCAGACAAATAATTTCTCAGAATTGTGTTGCTAGTCACCATATTACTTTTGCTGAATACATGAATTGTATTTAGGGTGGGGTTTCCTCAACTTTGCAATTGGGAGCACATGCTAAGTAAAAAAAAAATATGCAAATATTAGCTTAGTTGCAAGGATTGCTGGTCATTCCTAGAGGAACTGTAATAACTAGACATGTGCATTTGTTGCATTCATCTTTCTAATTGAATCGTGTGACAAAGCATTGATTTGTCCAGAACAAAAACCTATTAATTAATTCTGAAAAAAAAATTGATTAATTGTCAAAGGAGCTAATTTGTTTAAAGATGTGTGCAATCTGGACAACTGGTGTCTCATGGCTGAGAACAGTACATAGCATAAGCGAACTATCACATGGTCTGCCGGCACTTACCTGTTACAGGGCGCCAGCATCATTCTGAAGGCAGCTCCCTAAAGGACTTGGGCTCCCGCTCCTCCTATTCATCTCCCTGCTTAGGCACTCCTGGGGCAAGATGACACAGTGGAATTCAGAGGGGATTGGGGACAGAGGACTTAGAGGAGGGACTGTGGTTTAGCCAAGGTGGTGCCCACTCCCATCTCCTCCTTTCATCATCGGCAGCTGTGCCTGTATGGGATGAGAACCAGTCATGTGACTAGCTCTATCTATAAATACTGAAGCACTGCACTTGATGCTTGCCAAGCATCCTAGTGTCCTGGTTCCTGATCCCTGATCCTAGTTTATGGTTCTTGTTCTTGTTCCTGGTTCTCAGTAAACCTGTTGGCTATTGACCTTTGGCCTTTAGAGGACCACTCCAAAGGACCACTCCAAAGGTCTAAACACCCCCCCCAAAAAATAAATAAAACACCATACAGTTTAGTAGACATACCCCCAATAAATACATGCATGCATAGTTTCATGTATTTATTCATTGGAAGCATAGTCTAAAAGAGATTACAAAAGCTGCAGTTCTTATCTAAACCAATCCCCCTTTTCCTGGAAGAGACTTTCAGTCTCTTCACAGGAAAATAACCAATAAGAGGCTTCTGACTGAGAAGCATTTAAAAATGGTCTTCACATGCACACACGCGCCGGATTGTGCACGCACACAGTTGCGTGCACACACACACCGCTCCATGCATGCACGCCCACCCCGTCGTGTGGGCACTTGAGTCTGAGGAGCTGATCTAAAGTAGAGCATGCCTGCCACTTCCGTTAGCTCAGGGGAGCTAACTGAAGTAGGAAGGAATCCTCCCTGGATGTTTCATTGACAGCCAGAGGGTAATTTCCAAGTTAATTTAGAAAAGTGCTGATTTCTATGAGAAATCAGCACTTTTATAATCTGGGGTTAAATGAGGGCACTACTCACCCATAAAGCACTTCAGTAAGCTAAAGTGCTTTTGGGCTGTGGCATGGTCCTTTAACCCTGACCACTCTTCCTGTTTCTGACCTTTGACCTCTGGCATCCTGCTCCCAATACGTGGGTTTACTGGCTTCTGACCTGTTTGACTCTTGACTTCCAACCTCTGCTTCCAGTCTTGACCATTGGACCGCCTCAGGGCCGCCATCAGGGGGTGACAACCATAACGTTTGTCATGGGCCCGGCAGTCCTGGGGGGCCCGGCGGTCCTGGGGGGCCCGGCGGTCCTGGGGGGCCCAGACTGCTTTGGCAGTCCCGGGCCCCATATTCCCTCTCGGCACATATATATAGCGATGATCGCTATATATATGTGCAGCCGCGGGCCCCTGACTCCCTGTATTTGCAGAGGGGGCCCAGCAGACTTCAGCAGTCCTATAAATAAGGGTACCAAAATAAAAGTTTTTATTGTTAAATTACACAGTAAAAAAACATTTGACGCGTTTCACCTCATGGGCTTTATCAAAAATGGCTAAAGAGGTTTTAAATGTTTTTTTACTGTGTAATTTAACAATAAAAACTTTTATTTTGGTACCCTTATTTATAGGACCAATCCTGTTTTATTGTATAAACACATTTTTTATTTCTCCTGGCATTTTACTGTTCCTGCTTAAAGCAATCCACAGGTGGGGATTATTCCACCAGCGCAATACCAATAGAGCAGTATTCCCTGCTCTATCATTGTGAGTATATTTTATTTTATTTCATATTCTGTTATCTCTTCCTACTGAGAGCACTATTACTGTTTTTATATATCTTGCGGAATCCTACGAAACCCAAGCCGGACGGACGGACCCATTTCCACTGTAAATCCATTAGCGAGGATTATACCGCTAAGTGCCCTTCATCCAAGAGCTGGTCCAAAGCTCCAACAAATGTGAGTGTATTATCCTCCATTTTTTCCACTTACTCTCTCAGTACATACTATACCATTGGAAGCTTGTTGTGTTCTTATTTTCACATATATGGATTTCCTGAAACTTGGAAGGATTAACCTTTGAGGACTGTATACACAGCTTATCCACATATAAGTGAGAGGTTTCTTATGCATTTTATTCGACTTTTAAAGTTTTTTATGCATTTTATTGGACTTTCAAAGTTTGATCTCCACTAGTGCACGGACTCTGCTTTACTGTGTATATTATATTATTTTATTATTCGCTTATTATTCATTTTTTATTACCTTTTTATTTGGCGCAGCCCTTTACCTCTTCTTTCTTTTCCTATATCTTACTGAGGGTTCTTGAGGGATTCCCTTCTAAGGGTTGCAGCTCTTATCTTTGCTGTCTAGCGCAGACTCCTCCCCCCTTTTTTCTTTTGATGATAAGGCCCTGCTGGGATACAACAGATGGCCAAATAAGCTCCCCTCCCCCGCTGTTGACCAACAGCTGCACATACAGACACATACACTGATCTGTATATAATACAGACACACAATACAGAGATGCCTTGTACATGGAAAACAGTCACAAAATTGGCGCCGCTAGCTTGTGGCTTGCGCCAAACTAATCAGGCCATCCATCACATATCTCCCCCATAGAAATAGACAGACTTGTTGCCAGACCCACGACGGGCCTGCAACAAGTCTGTTGGACCCCCCTGAGTCCACAGTCCAAGTCCTTGGGGGGTCCAATGTGACTGGACACGTGGGTGTAAGACAGTCCCTGGTCTCTTTGGGTGTGTGGGCAAAATGGTAGCCATTCCCCCCTCCCAACTCCCCTCTCCTATGGCAGAATCAGTCCAAGGGAAAACACAAGGGCACACCATAACAATACATTAACGGATCTGGAAACATTGCGGAGAAGCTCAGGTGGATATATAAACAGTGTTCCTTGATGTTGGCCCACCCCAAGATCAAGGAACCCTTCCCAGGGAGAAAAAAATGGAGAAGCCTCCTTGCTGGCCTCCTAGTCAGGCAATTGGGTCTTTGTCTGGCCATCTGGGCCTGGAACCCTGGGCATCGCTGGTGGGATCTAATCTCCCCTTTGCTTAATTATGGCTAGCCCAACCCAAAACAACTTCTCCATCACCTCCCCAACAAGTTGTAGAGTTGGGACCACGTCCCCCATGACCGTTCCCAGAAAAAACTATGCTGGCTGCGCAATCGTGGCCTCCTCACCTGATCGGGCATCACTAGGTGATAGGGACTCTGGCCTGTCTGCCGCTTCTTTCTGCCCCTCTGACACCAATGCAGAGCTGGGATCACATCCTCCTGGATCGGCCCCCAAACAAAGCTCTGTTTGTGGTGTGATCGTGGCCCCCATGTTTGATTGCACAGCCCTTGGCGACTGGGACTTTGCCTAATCCCTCTGAGAACACTGCAGATCTCTCTCTCTCTCTCTCTCTCTCTCTCTCTCTCTCATATATATATATATATATATATATATATATATATATATATATATATATATATATATACACACACAAGTATAGTGGCACTCACCCTTTCAATGAATCAGTAAAAGACTGCCTTGGTGCAATCCCACGCTGGATATGTAAAGCAAAAAGGAAAGAGATGCACTCTCAGGTCTTTGTAAAAAAACTCGATATTATTTAATAACAGGTAACATACATCTGATCGACGTTTCAACCTCTTCAGGTCTTCCTCAAGATCCTGAGGAAGACCTGAAGAGGTCGAAACGTCGATCAGATGTATGTTACCTGTTATTAAATAATATCGAGTTTTTTTACAAAGACCTGAGAGTGCATCTCTTTCCTTTTTGCTATATATATATATATATATATATATATATATATATATATATATATATATATATATATATACATTTACGCACACACATATATAGACATTTTATAACTGCCCACTAATTTTGTCCCTGTCCCCTTATGTGCCCCCCATATGTATGAATCCTGGACACGCCGCTGAGGGGGGGAGGGGGGCTCTGCATCTTATGTCATGTTAAACATTTAAGTCTCTTTTTGTCACAGGTGATAATCAATTTTTTGAAAGCTTTAGATTGCATGGAGAAAATTTACTGTTTTAAAGATAAAACTTTGAAAGAATCTGGTATGCTGGAACTACAATTTTAGTATTAGAAGTCACTAAACCAAGCCAACAGAATTTTTTGTGTGTGTTAAAAAGGGAGCCCTTACCTAGGTGCATTTTTACATTTTTCATGTACCGGTAACTATTTTATCACTAACGCTTGCCAAAACAATCAATCACAAAACTGCATTTTACAAGCCCAGAGTACAATAATTCTACAATTGTAGTTTGCCATCTGTTTTGGGAAAGCTATGTATTATTGATCTATCTGTTTCAAACGTCAGACATGCAGCCAATGCTTACAGGAGTATGGAGACTCACTGATAATCTGTTACCAGATCAGCACACCTTACGGCACCTCACACCCCTACTACAGGAGTACATTAAATCTAAAGTGTCCCATGAGAATTTATGGTTAGCACTTATCGTAGCTTTTCATGGACACTTTAATAAGCTAGCCTCTGCTATAGTTATGGTGAAGCAAGTCCTTCTGCACCAACAACTTTGTTGAAACAGCTTTGACCAAAGTGACCAATGATTTAATTGCTGCAAAATTGATGGGTCACAGCTCCTTGACCTCCCTGACTAACTAACCATATACTATCCTCAGGTAGTAAGGGATCTCTGAGATGAGAATATGATATGGCCTATTTTAGAAGAATAAGGGTAAAATATTTTAGTACCAATGAAAGACACATTTGTCTCAATTTATTAGCGCGTATAAAACAATCATAAGCAAGAAAACACTTATTATTTGAAAAGATCCTTGAGATTAACCAGTCTGTTTCACAGCATTAGAAAATAGCGTTAATATAAAGGTTAACAAATTTAAACCTATTTAGTTTAGAAAAACGTTGCCTGAGAGGGGATATGATAATATTATACAAATATATTCGGGGCTAATACAAACCATTGTGTGGAAATCTATACACAAACCGGACTTTACATAGAACACGAGGTCATGCGTTTAGACTGGAAGAAAGAAGTTTTTGTCTAAGGCAAAGGAAAGGTTTTTTTACTGTAAGAACAATACGGATGTGGAATTCTCTGCCTGAAGAAGTGGTTTTATCAGAGTCCATACAGATGTTCAAACAGCTACTAGATGCATACTTGCAAAAACAGAATATTTAAGCATATAATCTTTCAATGTAGGGTAATAACTGCCATTCTGGGGTCAAGAAGGAATTTTTATTCCTAGCTTGTTGCAAAATTGGAAGTGCTTTAAACTGGTTTTTTTTTTTTTGCCTTCTTTTGGATCAACAGCAAAAAACAAATGTGAGGAAGGCTGAACTTGATGGACGCAAGTCTCTTTTCAGCTATGTAACTATGTAACTATGGAACTATGTACTGCGTGAACTATATCCTGTCATAAAGCCTTCAACATAGCAGCAATATTACAAATGCATAGAAAAAACAGCTCTATGTTCAATACTGAAAGACTACGAATCCTCCTTTACTACTTTGCCAAAAGCGTGATTGCACAAATATTATCAACTAGTCAATGAATTTGGAGGCTTAGAAGCAGCTGATAAAGGTAGCAGCAGGACTGGAATAATTTGTGTCATTTTTCCTATTGAGAGGACCATGCTACAGTAAGGCATCTACACATTGGGTTTACAGTTAGTAATGCTGCGTGCTTTTTTTAAAATGAACCATTTAATGAATGAGCCAAATGTACATGTTTTGATAAAAAAAGTAACCAAAACTTGGAATTTGCCTAAATGTCTGTTCAACCGTAATTCACCTCTTTCATATTAATTGCACCCACACTTATTATATATCATTTTATTCAGAAGAAATAGGGCTTTCATTTGAAATCAAATATTTAGCTATAAAACATAAGTTAATATGAATAAAATATGAAAAAGGGAGAAAATTAAGAATTTTTTTATTTTAGTTCTGCATGACATTTTAAATGTGAATGTCATAATACTGTTTGCTTTTACTGCTTTATCGCTGTATTCAGCGAAGTCTCACATGTAAAACAGTACTCTCTATGTACAGGTTTTATGTTTTTTTGGTAAGTTACAGGGTCAAATATTGCATGTTACATTTTTCACATTCAAATTTGCCAGATTGGTTACATGTGAAAAATGCAAAAAACTAATTTGAATGACAATTTTGGCCAGTGTTTGTGACTAAGTGGCTACTAAAAAAGACTGGACATTCTCCATTTGCAATACCTTGGGTGTCTACTTTTGCAAATGGTATGCCATCATGGGGGTAATACACATTCCTGGGCTATCATACGGTCTCAAAAGCAAAGTAATCTGTACAACGCAATGTAATCTGGCAAATTTAAATGTGAAAAAACTGAAAAACATGCCTTATATTTAACTCTGTAACTTTTGAAAACATCATAAAACATGTACTTGAGGGGCATTGTTATACTCAGGAGACTTCGCTGAACACAAATATTCATGTTTCAAAACCGCAAAATATATCACAAGAATTATATCGTCAGTGTGCCGTTTGTGTGTGAAAAATTTGTTTGTGTGTCACTTTCACTGATGACATCATTGTTGTAACACATTTTACTGTTTTGAATCACTAATATTTGTGTTCAGCGAAGTCTCTCGAGTAAAACAGTACCCCCCATGTACAGGTTTTATGGTGTCTTGGAAAGTTACATGGTTAAATATAGTGCTTGCAAATTAAATTCTCTGGACTTTCTGCCTGGGTTATCAGGCAGGTCATGCAAATTGTTATTAATAAAATAACTTAGTTATGTAAAAATATTACATAAATATATATGTAGAATTAATATATATATATATATATATATATATATATATATATATATAAATTTAAAATGATTTATATATATAGATGAAAATTTATCCATACTTACCGTAATTTTCCTTTCCTGGTCATAGGCCATGGCAGCACAACAATGGGTTAGCTCCTCCCTATCCCTAATTAGACAGGAACAGAATTAAAATCAGGGGTATAAATACCCCCTCCCACCAATGGTCCCTTAGTCTTGTTAACAGCAATATCCCAGGGCGGGATCTAAGTGCTGCCATGGCCTATGACCAGGAAAGGAAAATTACGGTAAGTATGGATACATTTTCATCTTTCCTGGCCATATCCATGGCAGCACAACAATGGGTAATACCCAAGCAATAACCAAGGGAGGGAATAAAGAAACACAGACTCAAGAACATTTTAAATGCTGGTGTATTAGAAATCACACGTGCAATATAAATCAATCAAGAAGAGCTGACTGCAGATAAGACTGATTTGCCAAAAGAGTCTGATTGGCTGGCTTTGACGTCAATCTGGTAATGCTTAATAAACGTGTTTGGAGAAGACCAAGTGGCTGCTTTGCAAATCAGCTCGGGTGACAAATTAGCAGCTGCTGCCCAAGATGAGGAAAGGGCCCTCGTGGAGTGAGCCTTGAGCCCCTCAGGAACCTTCATCTTTGAAGCTTGGTAAGCCTGAACGATGGCGGCAACAATCCATCTACTGATGGCCATCTTAGAAGCCTGAAGGCCTCTTCTGGGGCCGTTGGGGATGACGAATAGCCTTTGAGAGATCCGCCAGGCTCTGAAGATCTTTGTAGATAGACAGACAGACAACAAACAAGATCCAACGGAGAAGGCAGAGATTCATCATCCTCAGTAGGAGACTCTGAATGAAGAGCCGGGAGTACTATCTCTTTGTTGATGTGAAAAGCTGATACAACTTTAGGACGGAATTCGGGAACAGTTCGTAAAATAACTCTGTCCTTATGAAAAACTGTAAAGGGCTCTTTAAAAGATAAGGCATGGAGTTCAGACACTCGTCTGCCTGAGGCTAAGGCCACCAATAGAACCGTCTTAATGGTGAGTAACTGAGGAGAGATGGATTCAAGAGGTTCAAAAGGAGAATTGCTCAGAGCTTTTAATACCAAGGGAAGATCCCATGGTGGAGCGAAGGGCTTGATAGGAGGCTTGATTTTCAAAACTGCTGCCATAAATCTGATCACATCTGTGTTCAAGGCCCATCTTTGGTCTGTAAGGGCCGAAAGAGCTGAAATATGTACCTTCAGGGTATTGTTGCTTAAACCCTTATCAAGACCGGATTGTAGAAATTCAAGGATCTCCTTGGTGGAGATAGACTGAATATTCCTGTGGTTGGATGCAGCCCAGGAAGAAAAAACGTCCCAGATTCTGTAGTAAGTGGAAGATGTAGAGCGTTTCCTTGCTTGCAGTAGAGTTTCAATGACCGAATGGGAAAATCCCTTGCAGTTCAACCTTTCCCTTTCAATTTCCATGCCATCAGCTTGAGGGAGGCCGGGTCTGGATGGAGGACAGGACCCTGATGTAGAAGGGAAGGAATATTTGGAAGCTGCCAGGGGTCTGTGCTGCAGAGGCTCAACAACAGAGGAAACCACGGCCTGCGAGGCCAAAAGGGGGCTATGAGGATGATGGATACCTTCTCCTGCCTCAATCGTCTCAGAAGAGGAAAGATGAGGGGCGTAGGAGGAAATGCGTAACCCAGGTGAAATTCCCAATCGATTGAAAGAGCATCCCTTCCTGATGCTTGGGGATTGATGTTCTTTGAAAAGAAGTGTTGCACCTTCCTGTTCTTGCGCGTTGCCATAAGGTCGACTTGTGGCATGCCCCATACTTGAGAGATGTCTTCGAACACCTTGTTTGACAGACTCCATTCTCCTGGATCTAATTCCACTCTGCTCAGGTAATCCGCTATGGAATTCTGGACTCCCGGAAGATGGATCGCCGATAGGCCCGCTAGATGCTTCTGGGAGAAGGACATTAGGGGCTTCATAATGGACATCATTTTCCGACTCCTTGTTCCCCCTTGATGGTTTATGTAGGCAACTACAGTGGAATTGTCTGATCTGATCTTGATCCATTTGAAGCGAATGAGGGGAAGGAAATTCTCTAGAGCTTTTAGAACTGCCAGAAGCTCTAATTGGTTGGAGGGAGTCTCTGTTACTGAAAAGGACCATTTCCCCTGGATAAACTGATTTTGCAGGTGGGCACCCCATCCCCACTGGCTTGCGTCCGTGGTAATAACTGTCCATGTGATGTTCCCCAATGGAAACCCTCTGAACAGGGATTTCTTCTGTAACCACCAAATCAGAGATTGATGGACCTGAGGGGGAATCTTGATAGGCTGAAGCGGACTTTTCGATCTGAATTGAAGGATGAAATTCTTCTGGAAAATCCTCATCCTCCATTGGGCCCATCTTGTCAGTCCGATGGTGGAGGACATTGATCCTAATAGGCTCAAGCATTTTTCTGCTGAGGTCACATTGGATGCCAACATGTCTTTGACCTTGTTCATCATCTTTGTACCTCTTTCTGGAGACAGTTGCACTGTGCCTGCTAGAGTGTTGAATATGGCACCCAAATATTTCATCTCCTGAACCGGCTGTAATTGGCTCTTGTTCTCATTTATCTTCCAACCATGACGGCGTAGAAAATGTAGACAAACCTGCCCATGGGTCTGAAGGGTATCTGTGTCTTCTGCCAAGATGAGGATGTCGTCTAAGTAATGGTAAATGGCTATGCCCTTTTTCCTGAGCTCCGCAATCAAAACAACCAAAACCTTGGAGAATGTTCTTGGAGCTGTGCTGAGACCAAAATGCCCTTGTTCCACCGCAAACCGAAGGAATTTCTGATGTTCTGGAGCGATGGGGATGTGGAAATAAGCATCTGCCAAGTCTATAGAAATCATCCATTGGTGTGGAAAGACGACCTTTATGATGGATTGAATAGATTCCATCTTGAACTTTCGGATGAGGAGATGCTGATTTAGTCTGCTTAAGTCTAAGATAGGTCTCCAACCACCTGAAGCCTTTCTGGTGAGAAACAGGTGAGAGTAAAACCCTTGACCTTGTTGTTGCTGAGGAACTGGAATGATGACATTTCCTTCCTGGAGTGTCGAGATGAAATCTTTCAAGGCCTGTCTTTTTGCTGCGTCTCCTGGCCATTTGGTTGTTTGAAAGGAGTAAGCTGGAGGGGGTCTGAAAAATTCTAAACGATATCCCCTTCTTATGATATCCAACACCCATCTGTCTGTGGTGGATAATTCCCATACGTCTTGGAAGAGTAACAGACGTGCCCCCACACCTACTGACTGGGGGGAGGACCAGTCATAAAGATCTGGGGTTCTTGTGGAACGAGGAGCCTCTAGATTTACCGCCTCTGGATGACTGTCCACCTCTCCAAGGCTGGGATCTTCCATGCTCTCTTCCTGGCTTGTAAGATCTGGCATCTCGAAAGGAAGAATAGTCTGGATATCTTTTGGATCGAAAGGAACCTCTGGGTTTACGATCCTGCGGGAGAAAAGCTCTTTTGCCTTCGGCTGCTCTCTTAATACATTCATCCAAGTTTTTTCCAAACAACATGTCGCCGTGGAAAGGTAAGGCACATAAACTAGATTTAGAAGAGGTATCTGCTATCCAGGACCTTAACCATAAAGCCCTTCTGGCTGAAACGGAGAGGGCCATATTTCTGGCAAAGGCCTTAACCAGATCCACCGAAGCGTCAGACGTAAAGTCTACTGCAAATTTTGTATCTTTTAGACTTTCCAGGAGACTGGATCTGCTCCTGTCTCTTTGGATGTCCGCCTCTAGATTTTCCATCCAGATCTTTAAAGCTCTGGAAACTGAGGTGAGAGCGACTGCTGGGTGGAGGCCTGTGCCTGCAGCGACGTAAGCTTTGGCGAGGTTCAGATCCATCTTTCTATCCATGGGATCTCTGAATGAACCTGCGTCGTCAATCGGTAGAGTAGTGTGTTTGGCCAGTCTTACTATGGCCGCATCTACCTTAGGAGCCGAATCCCAACAGCTGGAGTCTTTTCTCTCAAATGGATAAAGACGAGCAACTCTGCCTTGAGAGGTCAGTTTTCTACGAGTATTTGACCACTCGTCTTCAATCAATTCCTTGATTGTCTCATGAGCTGGAAACGTGGCTCTCTTTTTCTTCAGGTCAGCAAAATATCTACTGAAAGTGGAAGGTTGCTCAGAGGAAATTTTCTTGAGACTCAAGGATTTGCGCACTCTGGATATTAAATGATCAACTTGAGCAGGCTCCATGAATTCTGGGGCAAAAGATTCTTCTTCAGAGGAGGATAGCCCGTCCCTGTAGGAGTCTACTCTCATCTGAGGATTCTTCCTGAGAAAACCCCAAGGGTTCAGTGAATCTTGGCCTCTTGTGGGACTTCCCAGCTTTTCTGATGCCCTGGGAGACCGCCTGCTTGATAAATTCCATCATATCTGGAGTAGGGGCAGTAGAGGAAGTGCCTGCGGCTGTAGAGAGGCATTCTGCACAGAGACGTTTGCCTTCCAGTGGTTTATTGCTGCAGGCTTCCCATCTCTTCTTCATAGGCGACTTGCCTTTGGAAGTTCTGGATGCTTTAATTCCCGTAGAGCTGACATAATAGGGAAATATAATTAAACCAGGCACTCTTTTGTTTGGTATAGATAGAGAGAGGGGAAAATAATGGCTTACCTATAACCTTTGGATTGTGACCTTTGTTTATGAATGGAAGCCTCAGAATCTGATGAGAAAGATTTGTCCATCTTCCCTGTCATAATATAGGAAGGAATTGAAATATTTATACCCAAAAAAAGCATAAAAATTCAATCTGTGAAAAAAAAGGGGAATGTGCCTTTAAGAAATAAACCCATACCTGAGTTACAGAAAATTGGAGGCTTGAAAAATCGAACAAAACTGGAACAAAAGATGCTGCAAGAGCTCCCCAGAGTCCAGGTAACCTGAAACAGGTAAGAAAATTCAAATTTGGCGCCTATTTAAAGGTGGCGAGTGACGTCACCGATGACGTCACCGCGAACCCGGAAGAACACTCCGCGCATGTGCACAAATACTCCACATGCGCGGAAGTCCGTGTGACATGCCCCCTAATCCGCGCATGCGCGGAGGCGTCCCAGACGCAGCCACCGGTCCGCGCATGCGCGTAAGAAGCTATGACGCGGCTGCCGGACCGCACATGCGCGGGAATGACGCGCCCACGGTCCGCGCAGGCGCAGAGCACCAGGAAGACGCCGACAAGATGGCTGCAAGCCCGGTAAAATTAAAATTAAAAAGGGAAAAGGGGAGAGAGAAGAGGAAAAGAGGAAAAAAAAATATATATACAAAATCCTATGGCACAAGCAAAGAGGTGGAAGGGGGAAAAACCTGACAGCCATAAGTAAAATAATACATAAGAAATGCATTAAAACTTACTGTGCCTGCCAGGTAGAGGTAAGAAGAATCTTCTGTAGATGAGGTTCTTCTGCCACTTCCTGCTACCGCTTGGTTACTGCAGGGAATGTTCCTTACTGGCAATATTTGCTTGCTACCCCTAGGGTCACTGCAAGTGGCTCCCGGTCACTAAAGGAGCATCTCCAGGGGGATATCCTTTGCGCAGGGCCACGTACTGGAGACTTCCCAAGGAAGAGAGGCTGAACTCCCTTGAGGCCGAAGGTAAAAACCCTCAGGTAAGCCAAAAACAAAAGAGTATGTTCACAGTCTATAATGACTGGAGTCCTATAGGGATAGGACAGGAAAAAAAAGACTAAGGGGCCATTGGTGGGAGGGGGTATTTATACCCCTGATTTTAATTCTGTTCCTGTCTAATTAGTGATAGGGAGGAGCTAACCCATTGTTGTGCTGCCATGGATATGGCCAGGAAATATATATACACACACATATATATAGTGATATATACATATATATTTATGTATTTGGATATATATATATATAATTTCGTTCTAAGTGTATTTTGATATCTATCTATCTATCTATCTATCTATCTATATATATATATATATATTAATTTTAAAACAGTTACAAAATTACATATATATTTTTAATTATTTATGTATTTTTTCATTTTTAGAGTTTATATATTTATTTTATATTATATATACATATATAATTATATATATTTAATTAATATCATTTTATGTGTATTTTGATATTCATATATATAATTATATATGTATTAATATTAAAATACACTTTGACAGTGTATGTGTGTGTATGTGTAAGTGTATATATATACTTAGATCATATATCATAATATATATGTATATGATCTAAGCATATATTGTTTTAATTTACAATGTTTTCAAACTATTTAACTTTATTACAGGCAGCAGGGGGACTACCTATCGTTCCAGGCACTCAACCTGCTGGAATTGCTATGGACGGCTATTCTGTCCATGTGATCGTGAGGTCCTCGCGAGCACCTCGCGATCACATGGCCCAGGAGGGCCGGATCGGCAACAGGGGGACTCCCTGGGATACCAGGTAAGTCCCCACATTGTGATTGCAGGCGTGGGATGGCTGGCGAGCAGGTAAGTCCTGCCGTCCTTAAGGGGTTAATTTACCTTCTTTAGTTTTTTTGAAAAAAATAATCAGTAGTCTGTCATAAACTCACCTCAGGTTTCTCTTTGTGCTTCATAAATACTACAGTGTATGGTTTTATTATTATTATTGCCATTTATATAGCGCCAACAGATTCCGTAGAGTTTCACAATATTATGAGAGGGGGGATGTAACTATAAATAGGACAATTACAAGAAAACTTACAGGAACAATAGGTTGAAGAGGACCCTGCTCAAAGCTTACAGTCTATAACTCAACATAGTTTCTGGGTATTGTAGTTTAGCTAGTTTCTACAATAGCTATGTCCATAAAGCACACACACGGGGCAATTGCCCACCCTCCGAGAAAATACTGCAGCTCCAAGGCGGCACTACAGCTGCACCAAGGTCGCTGTGTTGGGGCCCATCGGGTATCTGTGTGTGTGTGTGTGTGTATGTATAGGTATGAGTGTCAGTGTGTGTTATAGTGTGTATCTGTATGTGTTCTAGTGTGTATATGTGTAGGTATATGTGTGTATCAGTGTGGGTGTGTGCATCTGTGTAGGTGTGCCGATGTGTGTGTGTGCCTATGTAGGTATATGTTTGTATCTGTGTGTGTCAGTGTGCGTACATATGTGTATCTGTGTGTTAGTATGTTTCTGTGTCACTGTGAATGGCTGCATTCAGAAGTATCGTATATAATCGAGTATAAGTCGAGTTTTTCAGCACATTTTTTGTGCTGAAAAACCTCCACTCGACTTATACTTGAGTCAATATCTGTATTATGGCAACTTACATTGCCATAATACAAACCAGGACCACCGGGCTCATTACAAGCTCGGCGGTCCTGTTGGGGGCTGGGAGCAAGCTGTTACTTACCTTTACAGCAGCTCCTGTCAGCTCCCTTCTCCTGCATTCCGGTCAGCTCCCTTCTCCTCCACTGTTAGTCTCGCGAGAGCCGCGGCAT
The DNA here is from genome assembly GCA_933207985.1 of Pelobates cultripes. Classification (NCBI taxonomy): domain Eukaryota; kingdom Metazoa; phylum Chordata; class Amphibia; order Anura; family Pelobatidae; genus Pelobates; species Pelobates cultripes. The sequence continues at coordinate 80,029,847 of OW240920.1, read as the reverse complement.
CAGAGCGTTGCCATGGGTAACCCGTGGCAACGCTCCGCACGGCACGCAGACCGCGAGATTTACACTGTGAGTGGAAGGGAACGGAGGTGAAGGGAGCTGACAGGAGCTGCAGGAAAGGTAAGTAACAGCTTGCTCCCAGCCTCCCTCCTGCACAGCCCATCCACTGGACCACCAGGGAATGAGAGCCCCCCTCCCTGGCCATGTATCAAGCAGGGAGGGGGGACAAAAAAAAATAATAATATTAAAATTAAAAAAAATTAAAATATTAAAATTAAAATATTAAAATAGGGGGGGCGTGGCTTAACGCTCGGCGCGAACGGACGCATGTGAGGCGAGCTCCGTTCTGTTTTGGCCTAAACAGCGACATTACCAGCGACAGTGACCAGCACTAACCTCCAAACCAAGCCTCAAGCATGGCACAACCCAAAGGGAAGAAGATCCCCGACAAAGCCGAAAAAAACGCTTTTTTCTCCGCCCGCAATCCGCCACCTAAGGCCCAAGGCACAGGAGAGTACAGCCAAGATGGCGACGACACGCTGCCGCTGCAGGAATCCCCTGGGGGAAGAGATTTGCCGGTCACACAGAACATACTCCAGGCTTGCCTAGGAGAAATGTCTGACAAACTTCTACACAGCCTCAACAAGTCCATCTCAGACCTGAGAAGGGACGTGCAGGAGCTGGGTGATAGAACAGCCCGCATGGAGAACCGCATGGGCGAGTATGCAGACGCACACAATGACATGGCAGACCATGTCCACAACCTGGAACAGGCGCTGGAATCCTGCCAATATAAAATCATGGACCTAGAAGATAGGTCAAGGAGACAGAATATACGGATCAGGGGGATCCCTGAGACGGTGAAGCAGCCCGAAATAGCGGCATACCTCACGGCTTACTTCAAAACATTAGCCCCAGACCTCCCAGCAGATGTCTTGCTCTTGGACAGGGCGCACAGAGTCGCTAAACCAAGCTTTCTCCCAGCTGAAGCGCCAAGGGATGTACTGACGCACCTTCACTATTATCATGCGAAAGAAGCACTGATGAGAGCGTCAAGGCTCCGCAAAGACCTTCCAGCCCAATACAACACCATTCAACTATATGCAGATCTCTCTGCCCAGACCTTGAAAAAAAGAAAGGAGTATAAAGAAATAACCGATGCCCTCCGTTCCCATGAGGTGCCCTACCGCTGGGGCCACCCAGTGCGTCTCCTCATACATAAAAATGGAGCTATGCACGTTATCACCTCTCTGGCGGATGGACGGAAAACACTGCAGAAATGGGGTATACAACCCCAGAACCAAGCAAGAAGCGACAACGACCCACAACCGAGTAAGCTTACAGCCGACTGGAAAAGAGTACGTAACTAAAGCCCTGAGGCCCTGACGGAGGAGCACACACTTGCAACACATTCAGCAGCAAAGATGGCGTGAGATGCCATACGCTACCTCCAATAACCACGACTAACAGAAGCGGGACTGTTTAAAGGCCACGAAGAAGGACTATTGATTTCAAGCAGGTGACTATGGCACTATAACTCCCCATGCTGCCCTTGCAACACTGGCAGCGCCCCATGCGTCAACAAAACACATTCACTTGCAACACACACACTGCATGCACACTGGAGGCTAACAACACACAACACGTGCCAATCTCAGGGACAATAAAGCGACACAAAATGACACACTACGCTGCCACGGGAACTTTTAGAGCCGTAGGCTCAGGCAGAAGCACACTCACAGCTGCAGCCTGCGGGGAGGCAAACAGCCTCAGCATCCTTGGAAGCAATCACCAGAAGGCTGCAGGGGACCCCCCCAGAGGATGACGCAACACAGCTCAGGGGAAGTCGCCACGCTCGGGGGAGCTGGGGCAGCGGGAAGGCACCATGGGGAAGGGTAATTGTGAATATGATTTAATGCATTGTACACGCCTTGAATATCTGAACAATTTGTGGGACACAGTTGCAAGTCTAGCTCACATGAGAATAGGACAACCCCATTCAGAGCGGGGGGAGCGGGGGGAGCGGGGAGGCATCACGGAGAATGGTAATATTGTTCCAAGTGTCACAATGGGATTGTTTCAGGCATTGAATAATGTATGAGGCATAGTTGCCAATTCAGAGTATATGTGAATGGGACAGCCCGTTCAGGGCCCGGAGGGAGCGGGATTGTACCACGGGAGACGATAATGGTGCCTCTTATGTATTGCAATATGTTTGGTTTGGATGTTTGCATAATATGTGGGGGACAGTTGCAAATCAAGCGTATAGGCCAATGGGATAGCCCCGACACATACAACGCCCTCCCCTCCACGAGGCCCCCAAGGAGAAGTAACTCCACCGGGGGACAGAAGAGGCGCCCACTGAACCGCCCCGCCACAACTAGACCATAGCGTGACCCTCCCGACCTCCTACACACCTTAGGCGACCGAGCCAATGCGTCACGCCAGGTAGCAACCACAGTCATGTACCGCCAACCTATGCCCCCTACTGTCCTGGACCCCCCCCCCGTCGGCAAGAGCCCCAAGCTGAAACTTAACACAATACAAAAAAAAAAAAAACCCAATGTTGAAGCATGCAGCGTGAACCCAAGGGACAACCGCAGCCCCAAGTTACTGTACCCTACCGCAAAGTCGACAGCCGCAAAGAGGCACCCCACTGGCCAACCGCCGGTCACAACGGACTGACACAGGCCAATCTTCCTACTGTTCTTTTCTTCACACCAACCACGCTCTCATGGTACCGCTAGCCGGAACCAAAGCCCGCCAAAGGGCTATAGTTTTTACCCCCCCCAAGTTCATACCCTCACAGTATGACCCCCCTACTCCCTTCCCCCCCTCTCCCCCCTCGACACTACTCCAAGAGACAGATGCACCCATAGAACAAGAAGGTGACGTCCACCTGCATAAAATGACAACCCCTGGGCCCACCAAAAGCCAGGCGCAATTCGCCATCACCACCACTAACCACACAACTCAGGCCCACACTACTGCCCAGCATTGTGGGAACAAATCCAATGCACTATCAGCCACAAGTTCAGACTACCCCATAAGTAGATCACATAAACGAATCCTAGCGCTTCACGACACTGACCTATAGTATGAAAATACAAAGCTATAATGTTAGAGGGTTAAATACCCCATATAAGCGACATTGCCTCTTTCGAGATCTCAAGAGAGATCAGCCTGACATAATCTGCCTCCAGGAAACACACTTCAAAACGCCACCGACCCTAAAACCATCCTTGTACCCACACCAATACCACGCTACGGCAGGAACAAAAACGAAGGGGACATCAATACTAATTAGCAACACAGTATCCTTCCAGCACCACTACTCACAGACAGACAAGGAAGGAAGATACACGATAATAGTATGCACAATCAACAACACTAAATACACCCTAGCAAATGTATATGCCCCGAACACGAATCAAAGAGACTTCCTACACAGAATCTTAGCCATATTGCGACCAGTACAGGAGGGCATACTGGTATTGTGTGGGGACTTTAACCACATCATAGATCCCATCAACGACACAACGTCCCATGCAGGCAGGGAGGTTCACGCGAAACATCGCAGGACCTGTGCATCATACCTTAAATTGCTGGACATTAATAAATTATATGACGTATGGCGAGTCCTACACCCTCAAGAAAAGGATTACACGTATCACTCAAACACACACAATACATACACTAGAATAGATAGAATCCATATGGAAAGCACACACCTGGACCAGGTTCTAGAATGCTCTATCGGCCAAATCACATGGTCGGACCATGCCCCACTAACACTGACCCTTAAAGACAACTACGACTACAAACACAAGAGCCCCTGGAGACTCAACGAATCACTACTGACAGACATACCCTTTTCCAACCAATTAGAAGAAGCCATAACAGAATACTTCATGCTCAACAGCACAGGAGACACATCTGCATGCACCCTATGGCAGGCACACAAGGCAGTAGTTAGAGGAATCTTGCTAAAGCGAGCAGCATCTTTGAAACAAAGTAACCAGACCCAATGGATAAATTGGAACAAACAGTTAATAGACCTCTCAAACAAAAACAAAACGCATCCCACAGAGGCAATACGAAAAAGCATCACGGAAGTAGCAGACAAAATTAGACTACACACGCTGCAGCGAGTAGGCTTTAACTTACGCAAACTCAAAGCAACATACTATGCCCAGGGAAATAGAGCAAGCAAAGTGTTGGCAGCCCGCTTAAAGCGAGCAGAAACGAACGCGAAAATATCACATCTGTACACACACGACAACACAAAAGTGATCTCCCCCATAGATATTAGCAATGCTTTTGCTAACTACTATAATAAACTCTACAACTTGGCTCAGTCCGAGCGAGCACCTGACCCGACAGAACATAACATACAATCCTACCTACAGGAGGTCCCCCTACCCACGCTAACAAAAGAGCAAATTACTTCTTTGCAAAAATTAATCACTCCAGACGAAGTGAAGGATGCAATACAAACCTTACCTAAAAACAAAGCGCCAGGCCCGGATGGCTTCACAAACAGGTACTACAAAAGATTCGCGACCGCTTTAGCCCCACACTTGGCATCTCTCTTTAACTCCGCTACCCAAACCAAATCACTACCAGAAGAGCTACTGCTCGCCCATATCGTCACCCTACCAAAACCAGGGAAGCCCCCAACACACTGCCCAAACTTCAGACCAATATCCCTCCTCAATACAGACGCCAAACTATACGCCAAAATATATGCCCGGCGATTGGGCCCACTTCTCCCATCCCTTATTCACAATGACCAAGTGGGATTTATAGCAGGGAGGCAGGGAACAGACAACACCCGGAAGGTTTTAGACCTAATACACAGCATCAGACGGAAGGGGACAAGTAGCCTACTAATGTCTTTAGATGCGGAGAAAGCCTTCGATCGATTAAATTGGCGCTTCCTGAAGGCAGTACTGATGAAATATGGCTTTCCCTCCCAATTCACAGACACAGTAGAGGCTCTATATAGCTGCCCCACGGCTAAAGTCCTAAACGCAGGATTCTGCTCGGACAAATTCAGAATCTCTAATGGCTCCCGCCAGGGTTGTCCACTTTCCCCGCTGCTCTATGTCCTGGCATTGGAGCCTCTGGCTGCCAAGATCAGGATGGAATCGGCAATCCACGGGGTAACCCTTCGTCAGAAAGAATACAAATTAAGCCTATTCGCTGACGACATATTCCTCACTCTCACGCAACCACACATATCCTTACCTAATCTCATGCACCACATCACGGAATATGGACGAGTGTCATATTATAAGCTAAACGTCACTAAGACACAGGCACTAAGTATCAATCTCCCCGCAACACAACTGGTGAACCTTAAGAGCTCGTTCCCTCTAGACTGGAGAGAGGATCACCTCACCTTCTTGGGAACTAAAATGACCAAAAACCCCATGTCTCTCTTCAAGACGAATTACCAACCATTGCTAGAAACTTTTAAGTCCCTGCTGAGTTCCTGGGAGGGGAAATACTTGTCCTGGGTGGGGCGGATCGCGGCCATAAAAATGTCACTACTACCCAAACTCCAATACCTATACAGAACACTACAAATTCCAGTACCAGATAAGTACATCAAAGCACTCACGAAAATGCTAACACACTTCACATGGCAAAATAAAAAACCCAGAGTAGCGACCAACCTACTACAAAGGTCAATAAATCAGGGCGGACTAGGCTTCCCCGACCTAAAAGCATATTGCAAAGCGGCAACATTGATGCTGGTGCCACAATTTCTACAACATCCCACAGCCCCACAGTGGCTGGAAATAGAAAATAGCTGGGCCCACCCAACGACACTACATTCCATCCTGTGGACACCTAAATCACATAGGACGGACACTAGCCACCTTTTACCCACGACTCAATACACCCTACATGTTTGGGACTCAACGAAGCACCTAATGACGCGATACCACCCACTACCTTTGGCTGCCCCAACCAGCACCCTAGCACATGTAATACGACCCTGAATACACAACCATGGCTACAGATGGGCATCCAAGAAATAGGGCAGCTATACAACGACAAAGGGCTAAAACTATTTCCAGACCTACAACAAGAATTTCAATTACCCCACAGGCTAGGCTTCGCATACCTTCAAATTAAATCCTACTTAGCTAAAAACAAACCTAACGGACCGGCTGCTACAGCCACAAAACCGATGACTGAGTTTGAACAGATATGCACACGTAGAAAACCACTGAAAAAACTTATTTCCATCAGCTATAAAGCTCTGACCCAAGCATCAGATCAGGGCAAAGAAACACACATCCAATCATGGCATAGAGAATTAGGCAGCACAATCCCACTGACAGACTGGACTAAGGCTTACTCCTCGTACAAGGGGGTAACATCTTGTGCTACTCACATTGAGATGCAGCGCAAACTGTTATACCGTTGGTACTTGGTACCAACCAGACTCCACCAGATGTGGCCGCGATCCTCCGACACCTGCTGGAGATGTGGTCAGAGTAAAGGCACCATGTCTCACGTTTGGTGGACATGCCCCATCATCCAATCCTATTGGCTAGTGGTACAAAAGATCATAACTGCCACCATACAAACGCAAATCTCACTAACACTGGAACTGTGCATACTATTCATACCACCAGACTCTCTTACTAAAGATAAGTGGGCAGCCACATACCACATCCTTATCTCTGCAGTCACATGCATTGCTAGGCTATGGAAACAAACGACAATCCCATCACGAGAGGCTCTCATAAACCAAATAAAACTGAACTGGGCCTACGAGATGGTATATGCACGACAATTTGGAGAAAAGAAACACATGACTTTAGCACATAACAGGTGGAATGACTTTCTACGATCAGAAGGATTACAAACAGAACCGACATAAACCACGCAACCAGTCTCTTACACCCCCCCCCCCAGTTCTCTCTCCCCATCCCCACTCCACATCTACCCTCTATCCTACCTACTTGTTTCCCCGAAAAGTACGATGCTTGACAATGAGACGTACAGAGCATCAGGCCACTGGTGGCCGAAGGTAACCTAGCACAGATATGCACGATACACCCTTGCATGACCACCTACAGCCCTGAACCCCCAGAGGGATAGGGGAGAATAAAAACGAATTCATATTGTCTGTAACACCTACCAAGAATGTGGGGAATTGTGTAATCTGCATATGATGTAACTTAAATTTTTTTTTAAATATTAAAATTAAAAAAAATTAAATATTAAAATTAAAATATTAAAATAAAAAAATTAAAAATACCCTCCCCCCACCCAGTTCACAAACACTACACACACACTACACACACACACTCATACAAACACACACTCTGCATTATATACACACACTCATACAAACACACACTCATTATATACACACACTCATACAAACACACACTCTGCATTATATACACACACACTCTGCATTCACACAAACACACACACTCTGCATTATATACACACAGAGTGTGCGTATATAATGCAGAGTGTGTGTTTGTATGAGTGTGTGTGTATAATGCAGAGTGTGTGTTTGTATGAGTGTGTGTGTATAATGCAGAGTGTGTGTTTGTATGAGTGGGTGTGTTTGTATGAGTGTGTGTGTATAAAATTATAAAAATCGCAGAATTTCATAGCCCCAAGTTTTACCCTCGATTTATCCACGAGGCATAGCATATTTCACAACTGTTGGTCACAAAACTGCACTCAACTTATACATGAGATCGACTTATACATTAGTATATACGGTAAATACAAACACACTCCTACTTTAAAATGTCAACACGACATGAAAACACACCACTGCAATACAATTTCAACACTACATACAAACACTCCTGTATTAAAACACCAAAATTATATAGAAACACCAAATCTACACACAAATAAGCACCTGCATTGAAACACCAACACTACATACAAACACACTCCAGCATTCAAACATGCTTCACATGTATACCACTACTTTTAAGTAGCAACAGTACATATTCAAATGCCAATACTAAACACATATAGACCCATTCATTTCACACGACATACTCCATAAATAAACATGCTTACTTTTAAACACAAATAACTGATCACAAGTAAAACCCTGCAAGGATGAGCAAATGGTAGATCTCCAGCTGGCAATGCATCATGGGATATGCACAACAGATGGGAATCTATCTTTTGGTCAAGCTTGTGCTTTGGGAGGCCTAAAATAATTTCTTGCACCGGGACCTTCTCTGCATTAGTTCTGGCACTGCCCGCCTCGCTGAGCACAGGTGACGTCACGCCAGCACTCAGCGTAGTTTACTGTTGTGGAAGAAACATGCTTGCAGCTAGAGTGTGTTCCCTAAAAAAAACCTCCTACACCCAGTAAAGATCCACTATACATACCACTAGGGTAATCAATAAATGACTGTGGGGAATCTGTGGGGTTGGCAGGTGGCTTTCTGTAACTAAGCTTATCTTCACTGATCATGGTTAGCCTTTTAAAATATATACTATTATTTATAATATTGTGTACTATGAATCCAATGAGCCTCAAACAGCATCACATGAGACATTAGGCTGCCAGAGCATCACATGAATTGTAATTCAAAGAAGATGTAATTTAATCTAATTAGAGCCTCTACCCCCAACACAGCACAATATACCCAACTAAAAGCCCCTCTCCCCCCACTACAGCTCCCTAACCCTACCCTTCAGCCCCAAACCCACCACACTACAGTCCCCTGTCCCCTACCCTACAGCTTCCTATCCATCTGTTACCAGTGCCCCTTCCGAGATTTGGTTCTGGATTCGCCCCTGACACACACACACACACACACCTTTCATTCAGTGCATTTATCTACGCAGTAAATTGCAACTTTGAATATTATATACAAAATGAGAAAAAAATGCACCTTTAGCTGAACAAATTCCAGCCAAAAGGATACACAGAAAATGGATTAATGGGGTACTAAAAAGGGCCTAACCCTTATATTAACCAATACACACAGGGCCGGACTGGGGATACGAAGCAGCCCTGGAAAAAAATCTATGCCAGCCCCATAAGTCATTGTGCTATGTAGGAGGGTGTATATATATATATATATATATATATATATATATATACATATACATATATACAATTGAAATAGTTGGCTGCACTCTCGGATTTCCTGAAAATGTAACTTTTATTGAAATATTTAAGAGAAGATCAATGTTTCAGTCCCTCTTGTGGACTTTCGTCAGGATCATGACAAAAGTCCACAAGAGGGACTGAAACGTTATATATATATGCAATTGAAATAGTTGGCTGCACACTCATGCTTACTACAGACAAGCTCACTGTACACACATGCTCACCACAGACAGGCTCCGACACACCCATGCTCCTTACAGACAAGCTCACTAACACACACACACACACACACATATGATCCCTACAGACAAGTTCACTGACACACATACAAGCTCACTCACTAGCAGGCACACACACACAAACTCACTAGCAGGCACACACACACACACACACAGGCTCCCTCACTAGCAGATGCGCGCACACACACACAGAGGCAGACAGTCACTGACATCCAGGCAGACAGCCACACATACACACAGGCAGACAGTCATTGACACCGAGGCAAGCACCCACACATACAAAGACAGGCAGACAGCCACACACTCACACACAGGCAGACAGTCACACACACAGGCAGACAGTCACACACAGACAGTCACACACTCACAGACAGTCACACACAGATAGTCACACACTCACAGTCACACACTCAGTCAGACAGTCACACACAGACAGTCACACACTCACAGGCAGTCACACACAGACAGTCACACAGTCACAGGCAGTCACACAGAGACAGTCACACACTCACACAGAGACAGTCACAGACTCACAGGCAGTCACACAGAGACAGTCACACACTCACACACAGTCACACACTCACACAGAGACAGTCACACACTCACACAGAGACAGTCACACAGAGACAGTCACACACTCACAGGCAGTCACACAGAGACAGTCACACACTCACAGGCAGTCACACACTCACACAGAGACAGTCCCACACTCACAGGCAGTCACACACTCACACAGAGACAGTCCCACACTCACAGGCAGTCCCACACTCACAGGCAGTCCCACACTCACAAGCAGTCACACACTCACACAGAGACAGTCCCACACTCACAGGCAGTCACACACTCACACAGAGACAGTCACACACTCACAGGCAGTCACACAGAGACAGTCACACACTCACAGGCAGTCACACACAGACAGTCACACACTCACACAGGCAGTCACACACTCACACAGAGACAGTCGCACACTCACAGGCAGTCACACACAGACAGTCACACATTCACACAGGCAGTCACACACTCACACAGAGCAGGCGATAGTGGAGTTTCAGCTGCAGCACGCACGGGTCTGTCGCTCTGCGGAACAGCACCACTTCACCACCAATGAGTGGGCCTCCATGCGAGACCTGTGTGCCATGTTGCGCTGTTTCGAGTACTCCACCAACATGGCCAGTGCTGATGACGCCGTTCTCAGCCTTACTATCCAGCCGTTGAACAGTTTGGCAGAGAAAAGCAAGGCAGAGAAGTAGTGGCAAAACTAAGTCAAAATAAGTAGCTGCTTCTGATCTAAGCCAAGAGAGAGCGACAGTTACAGAACCAAGCTGTGGTGATAAGATAGGCACGTCCGCACCTAAGCCCGACCAAGGCGAAAGTTACAAAGTAGGTGACAGTGGCGTAGCAGAATTAAATATTTCAAAGACATCTGGTATTGCTACAAAGACTTTGAATGATTGTCCGGGAGCCGTAGAACTAGATCTGCTGGCAAAGACTACTGCTACAAGGCCTGGGCGCACTGACTACCGGGAACAGCTGCCAGATTCTGGGAACACAGTCATGGAATTAAAGGCGGGACTCGGAATGCCTGACCGGCTGTTTGATACCAGGGCTGTAATGACCCAGCGAGAGGCCATGACTGCGTCTCTGGACACCCCCCATAGGGAGCAAGGCAGGTTCCCAGGGATTCGCAGAACAGATGGAGGATGTTGTGGAGCCCTTCGCGGAGGGACTTGTTCCAGTGGAGTATGAGCTGGTGACAGAACCAGGTCTTGAAGAGGTTGAGCACCTGGAAAATTCAGCTCATGAAGGAATTGGACGTATAGCTACATGCCAAGCCTTTGCAAAGTTTGCTTTTGAAAGTTACTCTAACTTTGAGAGATTATCAAATCAGAAGCTGTGGATGTGGAAGCAGATGATTGAGAGGAACTTGGCTGCTAAGGAGCCACATCATATTCATCCTCAGCCTAGATCCGCTAGCAACCAGATAAGCGGGGAAAATGGAAAGAAAGGACAAAACCTGATACTGAGCCTGGGACAATATAACTATGCTGGCGAGACCAGACTGAGAAAAACCTCTGATGCTTCAACTGCCACATGCAAGGACATATTGCATATAACTGTCCTGAGACTGAAGAGCCAATACAATGTGACATAGGAATAAGGGCTCTGTATAGGATAGTATTGACTTGCTTAAAGATGTGTATGGTGACTGGTGGTGGTGTTACAGCACAGCTAAAAGTCGTGATGGTGGTAGGGAAGAGTGCACTGACAGATTCAGGGAGTGAGGTTACTCTGATGAAAAGTGTTCTGTTCCAGCCAGAGTATGCAGCTGCCTACCTTGATGTGGTGTTTCACATGGTGGACTGCGTAGCACACCTGATGAAGGTCCGGTTAGTTGTGAATAATGTAAGGGCTACCGGTTTGACCGCTAACACTGCTAACTATTTGGGTTATCCTACTGGGTGGGGGCTCCTTAAACTACAAGGGAGCAAGGTAGCCGCTATCTACAATAGGCCACTTCCTGTAACTGAGAAGCTAGTCAGGGCTGGTAGAGCCCTAGGTGTTATGAATGTTCATGGTTTGTGTTCTAAGGCCGCTCGACCCGATGGGTCTGAGCTGGGGAGGAGGATATGTGATAAAGTGAAGGCAGATAGGCCTTTTAACCCCAGGGGAAGTACGTGTAGTTTGTGTGTTGCACAACACAAACCTTTGTTTAGTTATGGGCCCCTGGGGTGGAGCATTTGGAGAGAAGGGTGGGCCAGTGCTCCACTCCACAGTTTAGTGGTTTTCTGGGGAGACATAGATCCAGGCCAGGGTTTTTTGGACCGTCTCCAACCCACTGCTCAGCTGCAGTTAATGAGCTGTTGCAGTGGGAATGAACCCCTCCCGGCTAGGCAGGAAAAGGAGAGGGATTGCTGGCTTCCTCCCAGGAAGCAGGTAGGAGAGAGGCTGTTCTCTCCATATAGAGAGTCAAGGAGACTAGGCACTGGGAGTGCAGAAAGGAAGCAGTCAAGGCTGGCTTGGAGCACTGGGTGTGCAGAAAGGAAAGCAGTCAGGGCAAGGCTGGCTTGGAGCACTGGGAGTGCAGAAAGGAAAGCAACAGGCTAGCTAGCAGAGTGTTGCTATCTAATAAGGTTGGTACAATATTGTTTTGTTTAGTTTAACCCTGAGAGATAGGGAACCTAATGTCAGTTAGTGCTCAGACGAGCTAGGTTTTTGTTTATAGGGTTTTCTGTTACATTTATGTTTTCATTTACTGCTGTATCCTGTGTGGATTTACAAATAAAGTGCCTGAGTATATGCAATTACAAGGACTGTGCATGTTTTTGCCCTAGAGGACCGTGCTACCTGCTGACAAGGATCACTATATATATATATATATATGCAATTGAAATAGTTGGCTGCACTCTCGGATTTCCTGAAAATGTAACTTTTATTGAAATATTTAAGAGAAGATCAATGTTTCAGTCCCTCTTGTGGACTTTCGTCAGGATCAGTTGATCTTCTCTTAAATATTTCAATAAAAGTTACATTTTCAGGAAATCCGAGAGTGCAGCCAACTATTTCAATTGCCTATATATATATATATAAATATAGGCAATTGAAATAGTTGGCTGCACACTCATGCTTACTACAGACAAGCTCACTGTACACACATGCTCACCACAGACAGGCTCCGACACACCCATGCTCCTTACAGACAAGCTCACTAACACACACACACATATGATCCCTACAGACAAGTTCACTGACACACATACAAGCTCACTCACTAGCAGGCACACACACACAAACTCACTAGCACGCACACACACACACACACACACACACACACACACAGGCTCCCTCACTAGCAGATGCGCGCGCACACACACACAGAGGCAGACAGTCACTGACACCCAGGCAGACAGCCACACACACACACACAGGCAGACAGTCATTGACACTGAGGCAAACACCCACACATACAAAGACAGGCAGACAGCCACACACTCACACACAGGCAGACAGTCACACACATACACAGACAGTCACACACTCACACAGGCAGACAGTCACACACACAGGCAGACAGTCACACACTCACAGACAGTCACACACTCAGTCAGACAGTCACACACAGACAGTCACACACTCACAGGCAGTCACACACAGACAGTCACACACTCACACAAACAGTCACACACTCACACAGACAGTCACACAGACAGTCACACACTCACACACGCAGTCACACACAGACAGTCACACACTCACAGGCAGTCACACACTCACACACAGTCACACACTCACAGTAACACACTCACAGGCAGTCACACACTCACACAGAGACAGTCCCACACTCACAGGCAGTCACACACTCACAGGCAGTCACACACTCACACAGAGACATTCCCACACTCACAGGCAGTCACACACTCACAGGCAGTCACACACTCACACAGAGACAGTCACACACTCACAGGCAGTCACAGACAGACAGTCACACACTCACAGACAGTCCCACACTCACAGGCAGTCACACACTCACACAGAGACAGTCACACACTCACACAGAGACAGTCACACACTCACACACAGTCACACACTCACAGTAACACACTCACAGGCAGTCACACACTCACACAGAGACAGTCCCACACTCACAGGCAGTCACACACTCACAGGCAGTCACACACTCACACAGAGACATTCCCACACTCACAGGCAGTCACACACTCACAGGCAGTCACACACTCACACAGAGACAGTCACTGTCTGTGAGTGTGTGACTGCCTCTGTGTGACTGCCTGTGAGTGTGTGACTGTCTCTGTGTGAGTGTGTGACTGCCTGTGTGAGTGTGTGACTGTCTGTGTGTGACTGTCTGTGTGTGTGTGACTGTCTCTGTGTGAGTGTGTGACTGCCTGTGTGAGTGTGTGACTGCCTGTGTGAGTGTGTGACTGTCTGTGTGAGTGTGTGACTGCCTGTGAGTGTGCGACTGTCTCTGTGTGAGTGTGCGACTGTCTCTGTGTGAGTGTGTGACTGCCTGTGTGAGTGTGTGACTGCCTGTGTGAGTGTGTTACTGTCTCTGTGTGAGTGTGTGACTGTCTCTGTGTGAGACAGTCACACACTCACACAGGCAGTCACACACTCACACAGAGACAGTCAGTCACACACTCACACAGGCAGTCACACACTCACACAGGCAGTCACACAGAGACAGTCACACAGTCACACAGAGACAGTCACACATTCACACAGAGACAGTCACAGAGAGACAGTCACACATTCACACAGAGACATTCACACAGGCAGTCACACAGAGACAGTCACACATTCACACAGAGACAGTCACACACTCACACAGAGACAGTCACACACTCACACAGGCAGTCACACACTCACACAGAGACAGTCACACACTCACAGGCAGATACAAAAAGATATGGAAGGGCTGCACCAAATAAGGGTAGATAGTCCAGTAAAGTATTGCTAGGGTGCCAATAGATGGTCTAGGATACTTGATAGAGTTCCTCTGTGGATGCGTCTGGTGTAGACCGTTCCGTATATGTAAATACAAGAGAGGTAGAGGCAACTAATGGTATAGTATGAAAGTTCAGGGTGTGATAGGTAACAAAAAGTAAAGAAGTCACATTCAAGAGAGCTATGGCCAGCTCTGGTGTGGATTGCGTACAGCGGTATAATCCCCGCTTATGGGATATGTAGGGAGGGGGTCTCCGTCAACACCGTCTGGTAGTCCAGAACTCGTAAAAGAAAGACAGAAAGCAACAATAGTGCTCTCAATTTTGATGTGGTTCAATGTGCAGATAAGAAGAGGTAAAAAACTCACATTTGAGGGAGCTATGGCCAGCTCTGGTGTGGATAGCGTACAGCGGTATAATCACACAGAGACATTCACACACTCACACAGGCAGTCACACACTCACACAGAGACAGTCACACACTCACAGGCAGTCACACACTCACACAGAGACAGTCACACATTCACACAGAGACAGTCACACATTCACACAGAGACAGTCACACACTCACACAGAGACAGTCACACACTCACACAGACACACTGACCTCCTTCTTCCCTCCTGCTTGGAGCTCCTGGAGGCTGGTTGTTGGGGAAGCAGGGACTCCTTCCTGCTTCCCATGCTGCAGTCAGCCGGGCCACGCCGCAGGTAAGCCCCGCCCCTGCCCCTGCTAAGCCCCGCCCCTGTCGCACTAAGCTCCGCCCCGCCGCAAATTTATTTTATTTTTTATGATCCCGGCCGGCCGTGTGTGAGCTGTGCCGGCCGGCTCCCCCTGCTCCCATGGGGCTCTGTGCGGCCGGAGCTGTCAGCCCAATGATTAGGGCTGTCAGACCGGCCCCAGGTGCCGTGGCCCACCGGGAAATTTCCCGGCATCCCGGTGGGCCAGTCCGGCCCTGATTCTAACTTGTGATGATTACTGGGTGGCCACAAGGACAACGTGCCGTCCTTAATGCCCTCACTGGAGCGTGATCGGAAGATGCATGACTACAAGCGCACGCTGGTAGACGTGCTGCTGAGGGTATTCCCAACTGACACCGGGGGCTCAGTGGAAGCACAAGGCGAAGGCAGAGGAGGAGGAAGAGGTTGCCAATGCAGCTGGGGCACCACCAGCACCTCAGAAGGGAGGGTTAGCATGGCCGAAATGTGGAAAAGCTTTGTCAGCATGCCACAACAACCAGCACCACCAGCTGATATGGAACGTCTTAGCAGGAGGCATTTCAGCAACATGGTGGAACAGTACGCGTGCACACGCCTACACGTACTGACTGATGGGTCTGCCCCATTCAACTTCTGGGTCTCCAAATTGGGCACATGGCCTGAGCTTGTCCTTTATGGCTTGGAGGTGCTGGCCTGCCCTGCAGCCAATGTATTGTCTGAATGTGTGTTTAGCACGGCAGGGGGCATTATCACAGACAAGGGCAGCCGCCTGTCCACAGCCAACGTGGACAAGCTCACATTTATTAAAATGAACCAGGCATGGATCCCACCAGACTTGTCTGTACCTTGTGCAGAATAGACATTTATACTGGCCTCACCAGCCATTGTTATACTCAAGTGCACTTATTCTTTGTTTTCTTTTTTTATATGTCCCAATATTTTGGGGGCTACCCCAAATTAAAAAACAAAAAAACAAAACAAACAGTTAAAAAACAGTGTTGGCTACCTCCTCCACCGCCGCTTCCACCTACAACGCCACGGTCACCGCCTCCTCAACCTCCTACTCCACATCCACCTCCTCCTCCTAGTTCAAGATTATTTTTTTTTTTTTTTATGTATCCACATTTGTTCTTACCCCCATTTTACTTCATTTTGCAGCCCTCTAGCCCTTTCCAGGACTTTTTTAGAGCCATTTTAGTGCCCAAAAGTTTGGATCCCCATTGACTTCAATGGGGTTCGGGTTCGGGGTCAAGCTCGGGTCAAGTTCGAGTCCTGAACTTGAACATTTTGCCGAAGTTCGTCCGAACCCGGCGAACTCGAACATCCAGGTGTCCGCTCAACTCAAGCTGTGAGTTAGACCTCTGAGAATGCAAAAGGAGGACTACCATTTAGACTATCACCCATTTTTGCATTTAATACCCAGGGATTTGATTAAACAGGAAAGCATTATTCCATATAGAAATGCTACATTTCACCAATACATGCTTAGTCAGAACAAAATGGGATATGGGGGAGGGGGAGTCTATCCTACCTGGGTTGTGCTGCATAAAACAGCATATCTGGAAGTATCTAAAAGATACTTTATGTGATAAAGCAGTGCGTTAGTGAAGTTCACTAAATGTATCTAAATTAGGCGGAACCCCAGAACCCTACAACGTTAGCAGGGTTTATTTCCTTCTTGTTCCAATGAATACAGAAGGAATCCTACACTCAAAGCTTTCTAATGGAGTTTAGCCAGTAAAATTAGCTACTGATGAGAAAGGTTATCATGTTCCATACCCTGAGCGATAGTTGGGAGGTAGGTATTAGTATTTGCAGGTTGGGTCTAGAGGCCCTTGGAGTGGATAGCATAAACTGGATTCTCCATGGGTTCATAACCAAATCCTCCATATCAACTTATTGCAACATACCAAATGGAGCAAATAAGAGAATGCTATGAGCTAGTTGAGAGACACATTCTATTGTATTCTTGTGATTCAGATTGTAATTTTGCAATTATATTACCACTTTTTATTATTATTATTTTGTTCTTGTGTTTTTCCTTACTCCCCTTATCCCCTATATATACGCCCTAGGCATCATATGTTGTTTACTTTGTCTGTCGTAGTTAGACAGCTAATCTATTCTGCATTATTGTGTTAGGGATAGTTTATTTTAGGAAACATTTTTTGGAATTATAAAGTATCTTCTAGATTTTTAACAATTTCCCATTCTAGGGACAGACTCCCTTCTCTCTTTTTTCGTATTTGGTGATATATTTTAGGTAAGTGGTGAAGGAAATTATCCAAAATATCGGAAAAAAGAGCACACCATATTATAGGAATTAAAGAGCACACCAAGGCAATTTGCCTGCGGGGTAGAGGTTACGATAATCCATATACCTTAAGGGAAACAGGCACAGACATAGCTTTAGAGGGATAAAAGACAGAGTTCGGTCTTAAAGAGGTTGAGTTTTAGGAATATAGAAATATATAGTCAAAAATAGAGGACAGACAGCCTGTGACACGTTCCAGCAGAGGAGGAGACAGATCAGGTAATGATACTGGGTATCATCAGTGTACAGGTGATATTGAAAACCATAGGATGATATCAAAATACCATGAGTGGCAGTGTAACTTGAGAAGAGAAGAAGTCCCAGTACAGAGCCTTGATAAAAACATGAGACCAGGCAACCTTCTTCCATTGCTCCGTGGTTCAGTTATGACGCTTGCATCCCCACTAAATGCGCTATCAGTGGTGGACTGGGATTATCATGGGCACTCTGCTTAACATGCAGCAAACTGTGTTTTGACACCTCTCTTTCATGGCCAGCATTAAGTTTTTCATCAATTTGCGCTACAGTAGCTCTTGTGTGATCGGTCCAGGTGGCTAGGCTTCGTTTCCCATGTGCATTAATGAGGCTTCGTTTCCCATGTGCATTAATGATCATTTCTTTGTCAGTGGGCAAATGTTCAAAATCAGCAGGGGATTGTAGCGGAGAGCTGGTATTACACAGCCTATCTCCACTTTAGATCCCAGGGCGGTTCAGGAACAAGCAATTATAAATCCATAGGGTAAAGTATCCAGCAGGCAAAATAACAGCAGTATCCCACTGCTGCCACCAATGTAGCGGAGAGTTGGTCTCTCACAGACTATCTCCGCTGGTAATCCAAGTGAGGCTCAGGAACAAGTAGTAAAAACCAAGAGAATAGTATCCACAGTGAATAAAGTAATCCAAGAATATCCCATCACCTTTCCCAATGACTGGACGACACACAGCATCAGGAGCAGAACTGAACTTTTATTGCACACATCCTTCTTTTAAGCATTTCTCCCATGCAAAGGAGGTACCTACAGTAATTATTACAGTGACCAATCATTTACCCGTTACCTCCCACACATCTCTTCCCCTCAGTATGACACATAATCCACTTATACAGTATATAGTTTTACCCGGTTTTCAGATGTACCCCAAATATGCTAGATACAATTATACGTTTTATATCCCCTGGTAACCCTGATCTGGGTGAGCAACATATTCAAAAATCACCCAGATTGGACCAGGGGTTCGGGAGTTAGGTGGAAGTAGTTATTTGACCGACCGTACACGAGGCAGTAGCCGAAAACACTTCCATGTAGTCGACAAGCCCACTCTGCGTGCAAGTCTTTTTACGCTTTCTTTAGCTCCCTCTGGTGTGATGGCATACCAAGCCAATATGACTTCTTTTACCCGACTGTAGTTACGGATTTCTTCGTCGGATACAGTGCGGTAAGCTTCTGCTGCTCTCCCGGTTAGTCGTTCAGCTAGGATGGGGACCCAATCCTCTGAGCTGATCTTATGTAGAGCAGACAGTCTTTCAAAGTCTTGGAGGAATGCATCTTTGTCTTCCTCTGCCTCTATACATTTTGAACGCTTGGTAGGGTATCTTTGGCTTACCCTCTTGTAACATGGTCACTGCTGGGCTTCGTTCTGGGGTTGACGGTATCCTTTGTCGCATTACAATGACTTTACATGACTTCTGTCATTATCCTGGAGATTATATCTGCGGGTGGATTTTCCACATAAAAGGACAGCCTAAACTGTAGCTGCATGAAACTCGGCTTGCTCTTGTCTGTCCACCGAATCATTTCGTTCGGGAACCAAACCACCATCTGCTCGGTATTCCGCCATGACTTCTGTGATGAGAACAACTTTAGTCTTATTGCTGGCTGAAATATCCCTTTCTTCCAGGAGATCTTTTGACGTGGACTGTTTTAGTGTAAAATAGCCAATCTCCATCCGTACTCCATTGGTACTTGTTCCTCTGTGAGTCTGGATCCCGGCGCTGCCAACCAATGTAGCGGAGAGCTGGTATTACACAGTGTGACGAAACCGACCTCGCCACTGGACATTGGAGAAGACTGATTGCCAGCCTCCTGCCATGTGACTATGGCCCCTGGGATGTATTGCCCTTTAAAGACATGAATTGGGCATAAGGCATTTGTGTTGTGCTGCTGCTTGCCCTTTAAGAACCATCTGGGGACATACTGTGGAGTTACTGGGTGGCCACCATTTCCTGTATCAGAGGCACATGGTGAGAACAATGGATGAAGCACATGGTGAGACACTGTTTGGACTTTTCAACACGGTGCCATCTCGCCAGTATTTGGTGCACAGAGATATCGTGCAGTGGTTTTGGACTATACAGCAGGGGACACATTATACAGTGATTGTTTTTCATTTAGCCTGTATATGTTCTGCAGAATCTGCATTAAACTGTATCTTCCAAAGTACTGAACGGATCTGGGTGAATTTTGGATATGTGGTTCACCCAGATCCCCCGGTTCCAAGGATATGGGGCTTTTATGGGGTTATTCCATGTTTTGGGGTCCCTGTGATGTGTGTTATGAAACTGTATTTCTCTGTCTGTGATAATTAGATTACCCATTGTGTAAGGTAATTGTATTACAGGCAGAGGGGAGGATTTTGTGTGGGAGTGTCTGTGTGTATTGTACAGATTGATTGGTTGTTCTGTAAAATCCTGTGGGCAGTACTAAGTTTGTGGATTGGGAATAAAAGAGGCTGTATGTGCCAGAACAGTGAGTTCCTGTTTTAACCCTCAAAGTGAAGTGTCGTCTCATTATTGGGGGAAGGATTTATTGTATGCTGTTCCAGTTTGACTGCTAGGAGAGTAAACCTATTCATATGGTTCCTATTCAACTGTCTACAGCATTCATATGCTTGGGAGAATTTATTTGTTTCTCCGGTTCGGTGATTGTGGTGTCTGCCAGAGTGCTTGGAGTCCTCAGGAAGCGCTAGGAGCATCCTTCAATGGAGGTACCCAGTCGGGGTGCCAGGCGATCCGTTACACACAGCCTATCTCCACTTTAGATCCCAGGGCGGTTCAGGAACAAGCAATTATAAATCCATAGGGTAAAGTATCCAGCAGGCAAAATAACAGCAGTATCCCAACAGCAATCCCAATAACTGGACGACACACAGTTTCTGGAGCATAACTAAAGCTTTATTCAGACAGTGGCCTTTTAAAGCCTGCTCCCATGCAAGGTAGGGATTTTCATTCATTAGTACAGTAGCCAATCCTGCTCTGGTAACCTCCCACACATCTCCTCCCCTCAGCCTGCATCATAATCCTCTTATCCAGCACACCAATTCCCCCCGTTTCTGGATGTACCCCTAAACTTAGGGGTACCACTTTAAATCATACATCCCCTGGTAGCCCTGATCTGGGTGAACAACATATCCAAAAATCATCCAGATCAGACCAGGGGTTCGGGAAATTTATGGAGGGAATAAAATGACCAACCGCACTGGGTGAAACAGCCGAATGAGGTTCCATGTGAATGGGCCCTGCAGTCGGTCCTGGAGTCAAGGAATAAACAGCACGAAAACCTCTAGCTACAGAGGCTAGGGAGGGTTCGCCTGAATTCCTCGTTCGGTTCTTTCTATCTACCGAACGAGGAGCTGTTCGGTAGTTGGAAACCGAACGGACCGGGCTTGTGGAGGTTTCAGCGGTGTTCACCTAGTCGAGTGTCCGATTTGAGTTCCAGACACTCGACGGCAAAACACCGCTGTTCAGGAGGTTTAAAATGGCCGCCACGTGTTCGTTTTTCGAATGGCGGCCACCCCTGAGAACAAAGGACGGCTATTTAGCTTGTCAATTACCCGTTCGCAACGGATAATTGAAGACACACTTCACACAGGGGAGGTCTGACTGTTCGGTAGTTTCATTCGAACAAACTAAGGGAATGAAACTACCTAACATTCAGACGAATACAATACATTAAATACATAGACTTTGCTGTTTTCACACGAATGCATTAACATACATGAAATTCTCAGGACAGCCCAGTGCCATCCGCTACAGGGATCAAATACTTTTTTCCCTCACTGTACATACTGGCTATATCCCACAAGACTTGCCATTTTGGAGATCCTCTGACCCAGTTGTCTACCCATTACTATTTGGCTCTTGTCATAGTCGCTATCTAATTTTTCTGCTTCCAACATATGAAATTCAAGAACTGACTGTTCACTTACTGCCTAATATATCCCACCTGTTGACCGGTGGCTGAGGTTGGTGAGGGAGGATGCTTGCAGAGCCTGACCCAGCGCCGAGAGATATCGGCGCTGGATTCAGGTAAGTGACTGAAAGGGCTTTAACCCCTTCAGCACTGTGGGCAGGGGGAAAAGGGGGAGGGGGGCAATGTAGGATTCTATAGTGCCAGGAAAACAGCTTTGTTTTCCTGGCACTATAGAATCCCTTTAATGTACAAAATATATTTCCTTATGATTTATTTTTAAAAGGTGCTACAGATCTTAATTCTCTAAATTAATTATTACTATGCAGTTATAATTTGTTACTCTAACAGTTGATTGACTTATCATTTCGTAGATAGCAATAGAAAACGGTCAGTAGTTATATCATGTACAAATTGAAAAGAACATTATAGCGCTAGAAATACAAATATTAATTATCTTATTTATTTTATTTTTATTAAGTCTTTTAGTCAACTCCAAATCAAACATATGTATCACTGACAAGTATATATAAATGGGATTAGTACAGTCATACATTTAAAATTAGGTCTGTAGTCCATACTGCTTTGTTTAAAGTTATGCAGAGACACTTATAACATATATATTAAAAGAAAAACATAAAGCAGATAAATTATATAATGTCTACAGCTTCTATATAGTCAATGACACATTTCACATAATTGACTGACAACTGTACTTTGAATTTTGGCTAGAGTGTGGGCATACAATCATTAAAGGGACACTATAGTCACCAGAACAACTATAGCTTATTGAATTTGTTCTGGTGAGTAGAATCATTACCTTCAGGCTTTTTGCTGTAAACACTGTCTTTTCAGAGAAAATAAATGTTGACATTACAGCCTAGTGATAACTTCACTGACCACTCCTCAGATGGCTGTTAGAGATCCTTCCTGGGTCATGGCTGCCTAAAATGCATCCAAGCATTCAGTGTCTCCTCCCTCTGCATGCAGACACTGAACTTTCCTCATAGAGATTCACTGATTCAGTTAATCTCTATGAGGAGATGCTGATTGGCCAGGGCTGTGTTTGAATTGTGCTGGCTTTGCCCCTGATCTGCCTCCTTGTCAGTCTCAGCCAATCCTATGGGGAAGCATTGTGAGGCCACCACTTCTGATGAAGTCAGAGGTCAGAGTAAGTTCAGAGGCAGCAGCTTCAGACTTGAATACAGGTAAGATTTTAATATCTTTAGGGAGGCAAATGGGGCCCAGGGAGCTAGATAGTGGTTTTAACATTGGTTTTAACATTATAGGGTCAGGAATACATGTTTGTGTTCCTGACCCTATAGTGCTCCTTTAATAAAGTGTAGCAGAGCCTTAGTCCTGACCAGGACTCTCTCTCTGCTATGATCAGGAATGCAGGAACTCAGGAACAAGAAATAGCCAAGTGAATAGCCCACCTCCTCCCCAGCAACTGTACGACACACAGTTCTGGTAATATAACTGATTTTATCCAGGCCACACACAGCTTTTATGCACTGACCCCTAGCATGGGGTCTCCACATCCTAAATGCAAGGATTTTTCCCCCAGGATCCTCTGTTCCTGAGAGATAATCGAGTGAGAAAATGATAACTCAATTATCTCTCAGATACAGGAACCATTTATACTATATTATAAATCATAATAGAAATACATTTTAATAACATAGAAATCCCACGAAAGTCATATCACCGAACAGCTTGGGTCTGAGCGCCCACTTTGTCAAATTATTGCTCAGATCCCTTCGGTGGTTCGGGAACACCGTTCGAATTAAGTTTTGACTGGTCGGCCACGAGGTGATGCCCCAAAATAGTTCTATAGAAAACAAGGCAACGACCTGTCATCTTTCGGGGATTCTCACACGAACACCGATGAATGCTCCCCCTGACTGCTAGGGAGCGAATGCTCCCCCTGTTTGGAGGAGCCTATCTCCCAAACATTGTTCGTTTGGGTGGTCGGGAAGTAGGACAGGCACCTTCACAGCCCGGGTTCGCGGAGACGCGAGGCCGAAAACAGTTCCAGGTGTTCAACAACCAAGTACCACTGCCAGCGTTCGGTAGACAAAATGGCCGCCATGCACTGGACCACAACAGTTCCGTTATACGAATGGCGACCACCCAAGGAAAGCACTTGAGTTAATCACCAAATTGCGGTTAACAGCCAGGGGAGGTCAGCGTTCGAATGGTTATAACAGGGGAGACCACACACCGTCCTTTCGGGAGATGAACAAGGGGGTACGGACAACCGAACACCAGGAAAGGGAGTTATGATACCTGAAAAAATAGGCCAGGTATTTGAGGATTACTATAAAATTCTATATAATCTCCGAATAACATCAAATATAAAAGATATAGAAGAATTCTTGGGAAAATATCAACAAATATAAACAATTGAACACATTAAATACCCCTATCAATAACGAGGAGATTGAAAGAGTAATAGGAAAACTCCAATCAAATAAAGATTTTCAAATAAATTTTATAAAAATTTTAAGGACAATGTTAAAACACAACTCCTTAAAGTATTTAATTACTTTTGTAGAAATAACCCTATTACACTGGTGATGTTACAATCCAATCTAGTTCCTATTTTAAAACAAGGAAAAAACAACCTAGTAGTTTGTAATTATCGGCCAATAGCATTACAGAATGCCGGTATAAACTGTATTCTGCAATCTTGGAGGTCAGGTTAAAAACTACTATTAAGGATATTATACACCCAGATCAGGTGGGATTTGTACAGGGTAGATCTTCAACACATAACATACGGTGTCTAATAGATACAATGGATGCGGCTCAGGGACAAACGGCTCAGTTTTTAGCCCTGTTATTAGATACTGAAAAAGCATTTGACAAGGTTAGATGGAGCTATTTACAAACCTCACTAAAATAATTTGGAGTTGACTGACTTATTTTGGATGCTATCATGGCATTGTATACAAACCCGACAGCAAGGGTGGTGGTTCAGCTCTGGGTGGTTTCCGTTGTAAAACGGTACCAGACAGGGCTGCCCACTGTCCCCACTGCTTTATATAGTATCCGTAGAACCACTTGCAATTATCAGACACATTCTAAGTTAAATTTATACACGGATGACGTGTTTCTAACCCTTCAAGAACCAGTAAACTCTATGAAAGCTCTGATGTCCATTATAAGACAATGTTCAGTAAATTCAAGATATAAACTGAGCCTTGAGAAATCTGTTGCGCTGGAGAGATATATACCAGAGAATGAAAATTTATTAAACTACCTTGGTAGTCAATTGAGTACAGATGTCTCTAAAATTATTGAATTAAATTTTCTACCTTTATTAAAACAAACCAAGTAAAATTGGATGGAATGGAAAAATAAGACAATCTCGTGGTGGGGTAGGGTAAATATTTTGGAAGCCTATATCTTGCCCAAGTGGATTTACCTTTTTAGATCAATCCCCCTTAATATACCAATGAGTTGGCTACAAATGATACAGGCAGGATGGCAAGGTAAATCACAGAGAATAAATATTAAAACTATGATGTTAAAACCAATGCAAGGAGGAATAGGAATGCCAAATATATATATGTATATATGGCTGGTAGAATCGCTCATGCGATCAAAACCCAAATAGAAACCTCAAATAAATAAAATTGGTATAAAATCGAATGGTCACTATCAAATGGTAAAAATCCTAGCTCGTTGTTCTGGTAAACAGAGTGGATGAGTGGGACAAAATAAAAAAACTAACAGGAAAAAACAATATCATCTAAAGTTATCCTAGATTTAGTCCAAAATTGGTTAAAAACAAACTGGGTTTGAAAATATAAAGTTATTACTCAAAATAAAATAGAAATCCTCAAATTCAATATTAAAAATATACAGTTAGACACTTGGAAAGAATTGGCTATTGAGAGAATAGAGGATATTGTTCTGAATAATGAAATTATAGCTTTCAACCAATTACAACATAAATATAATCTACCCGATAGAGAAATCGTTAACTTTTTAAGAGTTAAAGGATATATCAATAAAAATCTATACAAAGGGAAAACAACCAAACAGATAGATTAATGAAGCTGTTAAAGGAAAAAGATGATAAAACTACTTACTCAATGTAGAAAATTACTAGAAGATAAGGAAGAGCTGAGCACTATAAAATCTATAGAAAAATGGCAACAAGATCTAAAAATATCAATAGATAAGAAAGACTGGCTTTATTCTTTAAACTATGTTAATAAAATAATACACTGTTTAAGTATAATGGAAACACATTTTAATGTTATGAATGGGTGGTATAGAGTGCCCTCGATACTGGCTAAAATATATCCAATGGTATTGGATATATGTTAGAGATGTGTTACTCATAGGGGAGATTTCCCACATGTGTGGTGGTCTTGTGCACCTTTATATCTTTTTTGGAAGATGATAAAGAAAAAAATACTATTCTATTGGGAGGTAAATCTTTCCCTTAGTCCAAAAATGTTCCTGTTACATATGAAATTGAACAAATTGATAAAGAATAAGCAGGAATTTATAATCCAAATTTTAATAGCTGCAAAATGTTCAATTACCAGACATTCCCCTTTGGTCATGAAGCAGAGTTACAATTGCTCTATCAAATAAAAATGAAGAGAGGAAACTGGACCAATCAGAAGCAATATGAATCATTGGGAAAATACAAAAAAGAGACTTCAGAAAGTCTGGTAAGTCCTTATGAGAGGCAATAGTTAGTTGGGATCCTTCATGTCGTACTATTAGGAATAAAGGATATCCCCAGCAATATTTAGTCTTACAACTTTGTAAAAAGAACGCACGGCCCTTCTGCCTTGTAGCGTAATCCATCATAGATCAGGATATATTTTCAGTTGGGCTGTGTCCATTTGTAATGCTGGTGAGCTTTTAGATTCTTTAAAATTTTCTTCTTTAAGCCTGTAATCGATGCCCTCCGTGTTCCACATCATCTGAGACAATCTGCCTTCAATGGAGTCTTGTTGATTGACCACATTCTGCAGTTTATCTCAGACTGATTTGTTGTCTTCTTCGAGGGTATCCACTCTGTGGCCAATCTGGAATAGGCCAACTGTTTGGAGTTTGTTGGGCTGTGTGGGGGAGAGTCATGAGGCCAAGATAGCGCCGCTTCACTGTCCTCAGCATCTGCCGACAGTATTCTGGTCTTTTCTCTGAAATATATGTGATGGGGTTCCAGTACTGTGACCGAGTACCTCTGCCCAATCCACTTGCAGGGACCCTATAATGCTTCTGCCCCAGTCCCAAGCTTGACTGGGGTCTCTCAGGAGCTCTTCCACTCTTACAATACTTATCAAGTTCGCCTGACTTTTTGGTAGCATATGGGTCTGGATGTTCTTGGGAAGCCGTGGACTTCCTTTGTTCCCCGACTGTATAAGTAGTTTTTGCTGTGGTTTTAGTTAGCACGTCGGGAGCGTTCAGGAGATATGACTGTTCCTACTGAGTGTTAGGCTCCGTCCCCTCTTTCTATTTCTTATTCCATACATCAGTAAAAACACTACATAAAACAAACATTTTGAAAGACAGAAATTAGAAAATAAGAAGTAAACACTTGACTTGCTTGATACATGAAACAGGTAATGAAAGTGTCTTAATAAAATGTTGAATAGATAAAAAAAAGTAACACAATGTATACATTTTTTATGTTCTTGATTAATGTACAGATTTTCATATGCTTGTTCTATAATTCCAATGTACATGACAGTTCAATACTTGCACAATAGAAGATTGAAAAACCTGTATTTCATCATAGAGTGTCTTTAATGAATCACTTCCTATGAGTTTGTAAATAAAATCTCTCTCACACTATGTTCATATGTTGTTATATAAAAAAAAAAAAAAAACTGCTACAAATAGTTTTCTTGTCTGGTCTTTTATCGGGAAGTAGAACTGTACACATGGCAGATGCTAAGCTTTGTCCATGTTCATATTAAATTGCAAGAAAATATTTCAATTCACGCAATTAAATGCGAGAAAAAAAGTTTAAATAAGCAAACATGAAAGTTAATTGAACCCATATGGATCAGAGAGAGTGAGTGAGAAAGAAAGAGATCGTGAAGTGTACTGATTCATTAACTTTTATATAACTGTAAATCTGTGCGTCTAGGAAACAAAGGATGTTTTGCCAACTACGAGGAGACTGTGTGCACAAAGCTGACTCGGGATTGTTTTTTTCTGACAATGACAAGCCTTTTCAAAATATATGTTGTAAATCTCTATGCTAAAAGGGATGTGCACATATTTTTAAATATTTCCTCCTGAACACAGATTACTGATCACAACAAAAAAATCTAGATTCTGCTTAGTTGAAAGAAAATAGATAATGTCCTGTTGCTGCTTGAATTTTTCTATATCAATGTGTGTCTATGCAACCGCATGCGTTCTTGCACTAACAAAGCTTACAACTCCTAAAGGGCTTCGTAGACGTACTGGTATCCTCAGTAATTGTCACAGCCAGTTATTGGCAACATCAGGTGCTGAAACTATGTTGGTGTCGATGAGCCAAATGTTCTGTTCTGCAACTCAAACCTCAATAATGTACAACATACACATTAGAAACCCGCCACAATTTAAGTTTACATGCATGACAGCACCAAAATATTTAACTAGACAAGATAAGAACCAAGATATTCCACTAGCATGTCTTGAAGATAAAGTAGTAGCTTATTAATGACATGTCCACAAGGGTATCTTGCTGTCTAAAAATAATCTGTTCTTAACATTTCATTAGGTTTATGAAGTACAAAAGCAAAAAAAGGAAAAGAACATTATACATTTAACTGTATTTATATGGACATGGTTGAAATCACTTTTTTCTCAGTCTAATCTATTCAGCCTCTCTCACACAAGGCCACACACTTTATCTTCAAACAAAGAAATACAACTATTTATTATACATTACAAGTGCTTGGATGATTCCAAAATTCTTTTGTTTGTTTACCAGCTCTTTAGAATAAGAAGCAAAGTGTAAATATACACCTCAGAGATTATGAGAGCCTTACTAAAGGTTGAACGATAAAGAATATTGATAGTAAATATACTTATGCTCTTTTCTGATCTTTCTGGATAACTGGTGGCTATATATTTTGTTACTTTGCTAACTGATGTCAAAAGCTCTTTTGAGGTAATTCCCAGATTTTACTATTAACATGACGTAAAGTCATGATTTTATTAAAGACACGGAGGCGAGTATTATGCATATCTCTCTCTTTATTACTCTCAGCAGCAAAGAAATAGAGATAAATAAATAACTGAAAGAACAAAAAAATACAGTGTTCAAGTAACCAATCACATAACAGAGGAAGTGACTATAAAATACTTGAAGCACCCACAATCCCCCTCTTTCTTGCGGATAACGAAGACCAAATACAGAACATCCAACTTCGGCTAACGTAGCCAACCGCAGCTCCAATATGGCAAATCACGGAGAATTCAGGCTAAAGGAGACACAGAAAAAGAAAAAAGGTAATGACTGGACTCCAACTGTATGTGCATAACTATAATAAATAGTACAGTACGTCAAACTCAAACTCTACACACCCAAATACGGTAATACAGCTAAAAGGGACATAAATGTAACCCCAATATATAGAGAAAAACGTCAGATACAACACATACAATCAAAAAGTCTAATAGCGAAAAAATCATACTTACCCACCATACCAGCCAATGCCCAACCCCAACCGGGTGGGTGGGTGGGAATAATACTCGCCTCCGTGTCTTTAATAAAATCATGACTTTACGTCATGTTAATAGTAAAATCTGGGAATTTTATTAAAGACACGGAGGCTCCTATTATGCAAGTTTAAAGCTTAGAAACCACTTGAGATGCAAAATGGTCAATCGGCCTGAAGTAGAAATCACGAAAGGTCGATTCCCGTGACCAATCCGCCGCACGTAGAATATCTTCTAGGCGGCAGCCCATAGCCGCCGCCTTGGAGGCCATAGCTCCGCGGACTGAATGAGGGGTGAATCTGGATGTATCGATCCCGGCCAGAGATAACAATTCCCGAACCCATCTCGCCAACGTAGGTGTAGACACCGGAAGGTGTGGGGTTCGAAGCGAGATGAACAAGGGGCATAGCTCCGGGGATCGCAACGGTCGAGTAACCTCGAGGTAGGCCTGAAGGCATTCGACTGGACAGATAGCCGGGTTTCCCTGGAATCTAGGGTAAACAAACACCTTCGAAGCCGACTTCGTTCTTCTGGATATGTTAAAGGAGATGCCCTCCGGAGTGAACGCAATGGCATTCCAGTCCAGTGCCCGAACATCCGACACCCTCTTGCAAGAGATAAGGCATAGCAACATGACCACCTTCGCTGACAGCTGTTTCAGAGTGAAACCCTGATTTGGATACCAAGCCGATAAGAATTGAAGGACCACATTCACGTCCCAGAAGGCAATGAATCTCGCACGGGGCGGTCTGGTGAGACGGATCCCCTTGAGTAGTCGGCATACAAAGGGGTGACGTCCTACAGGCGAACCATCCAAGCCTTGGTGTCCGGCTGATATAGCGGATCGGCATAGATTAATAGTGCGGTACGCCTTCCCAGATTCAAACATCACAGTAAGGAATTCCATGATCACATGTAAAGGGGCAGATATGGGATCCATTGACCGTTCCACGCACCAACTAGACCATATTCTCCAGGCGGATCGGTACGCCACTCGAGTACCTGGTGCCCATGCGTTGTCAAGGAGGTCGAGAGTTGATTGCGGAACCCCTGTGATAGACCAGGGTCCCCTGAAAGAGGCCATGCGATCAGGTGTAGGAGGCCGCGCTCCACCAACTCGTGCGAGTTGCCATCCGGATCCCTCAGGAGATTCGGGAAGGTCGATATCAGGCGTGGGTAATCCGCTGTCAGTTCCAGCAGCCGAGGGAACCACGGTCGAGACCGCCATAGTGGTGTGATCAGTACCAACGAGCCGCTGTGTTGCGTCAGTTTCGACAGCGTGCAAGCTATCATATTGAACGGGGGAAAAGCGTAGAGTCGAGTCTGCGGCCAGTCTTGAAGGAACGCATCCGTTGCTACTGCCGCCGGATCCGGTCTCCAACTGAAGAACTTGGGTACTTGTGCGTTGAGACGGGACGCGAAAAGGTCCATGTCGAAAGGGCCCCAAATGTGGTCCAGACCCTGGAAGGCCGTAGCGTGCAAGCGCCAATCTCCAGAATCTCTCAAATAGCGTGAGTTCCAATCGACGGTAGAGTTGTCCAAACCCGGAATATGTTCCGCCTGCACGGAAATGCTGTTGCGAAGGCAGAATTGCCAGAAGTCCTTCGCCATGAGAGCTAACATGCGCGATTTCGTGCCTCCCAGGTGATTGATGTATCGGACCGCCGATACATTGTCCATCTTGAGCATCACGCAACAATTCGCCCGTTCCGGCGTGAGGCTGCGAATAGCGAATGCACCTGCCAATAGTTCCAGGCAGTTGATATGGAGTGTTCGCTCCTGATTCGACCATCTGCCTCCGGTAGATGCGGCACCACAACGCGCGCCCCAGCCGTGTAAGCTGGCATCTGACTCTATCACGATGTCCGGAACAGAACCGAATATGGCTCTCCCGTTCCAGGCGTCCATGTGGGCCAGCCACCAGGTCAGTTCGTCTCTGGACTCGTCGTCGAGTCTCACTCTCTGTTCGTAAGAGTGGCCGGCACGTAGGTGAGAGCCTTTTAAGCGTTGAAGGGCCCGGTAATGGAGAGGGCCAGGGAAAATTGCCTGTATTGAGGCGGCCAAGAGGCCGATCACCCTCGCCAGATGTCGGATAGAGATGTCGTCTGCACGTAGTGTACGTCTGATTTCCTTCTTGATCGCCTTTGTCTTGGATTCCGGAAGAAACAGGAATTGTTGGACGGAGTCCACTGTAAACCCCAGAAATTCCAGTGTTTGGGTGGGGTCTAATACCGACTTCTCCCAATTGATGAGAAAGCCTAGGTTCTGGAGTAAGGACGTAGTCCATGATACATGAATCGTCAGTAATTCTCGTGACTGGGCCATCAGCAAGATGTCGTCCAAATATATGATCAGACGTACTCCGCGACTCCGCAGGAAGGATACCACCGGTTTCATGACCTTGGTGAAACACCAGGGGGCCGAGGAGAGACCGAATGGGAGACAGGTAAACTTCCAGCGCCTTCCCTTCCAGGTGAAATGGAGGAAATCTCTGTGGGCCGAGGTTATAGGCACCGTAAAATAGGCGTCCTTGAGGTCTAGTTTGGCCAACCAGTCGGACTCTTGAAGGAGGTCTCGAAGGCAATGGATGCCCTCCATCTGGAAGTGGCGATATTGGAGAAAAGCATTGAGGGGGCGGAGGTTGATGACCGGACGCACACCCCCACCTTTCTTCGGGACTAGAAACAGGTTGCTTGTAAAGCCCCGCTGAGTAAACGGGACCTCTTGTATTGCACCTTTGGTGCGTAGTTCCACGATCTCCGAAGAGATCAATTCCTCCTGCTCTCGAGCTAGCGAGAGTTCTCTGGGGACAAAAGTTTGAACAGGAAAAGACACAAAATCTATGTGGTAACCCTTCACTGTTTGAAGAACCCAAGCATCTGCTGTCAGGGCCACCCATGCCTCGTAAAACTGGGCCAATCTGCCCGCCACCCGCTCTCGTGTAAGATGGACAAAAGGGGTACTCACCATAAGGGCGTCTGCCTGATGAGGCACCTCTCGGGTAACGGGGATTCCAGGACCTCCCTCTAGATGGGAAGAACGGAGCCGGTCTGGGCTCTTGGAAGTTTCTGGTAGGGAAAAAGGAGCCTCGCTGGGCTCGATACGAACCCCGGAATCCGCGGCCGGGTGGACGGCTCCTGTTGCGCCCGGCCCCTCCAAAAACTCTAGGGGAAAACACCCTCTTCATATTAGCCTGGGCCTTATCAATGGCTGTGAAGGTTTTAACATAAGAACCCAGGTCTCTTACGAAATTATCTCCGAAGAGCATCCCCTCAGCCGAGGGACCAGGTTCGGAGACGGCCATGGTAGCCAATTTAGGATCAATCTTAAGCAGGATTGCCTTCCTGCGCTCAGCGGAGACGGCCATATTAGCATTGCCTAGTAGGCAAATGGCACGTTGCACCCAACCGATCGCTACATCAATATCAAGCTCCGCGTCACCCGCCTTGGCGGCTTCCAAAACTTCATAGGCCTTAGACAGAGGGCCAATGGTGTCCATAATCTTGTCTTGACAATGTCTCAGGGAAAAATCAAGGCCCTTCTTTTGCTTCCAGCCTGATTTGTTGAGGAACTGGGCAATCTGAGGATCGACCTCTGGCGTCTTACACGCCGATCCTGGGACCAAAGGTCTAGGACATTCAGCCCGTAGCTTACTGCGACTCTCCCTAGAGAGTGGCGTAAGCATCCTAAGTGCGATATATCGGGCGATATGCTCAGGGGGTTCCCACTCAGCGGAACGAGGATGGCGCAAGTCATCCGGATCAAACAGGGGGTTACCCTGCGGATCCAGAATTCCAGCGTCACCACTCGCCCCCTGGGCAGCAGCACCCCTGGCAGGGAAAGCGCCCCCAGTACGGGGTGCTACGGCAGGGGGAGCTCCCTCCTCCGAGCCGGCTTCTTCATCAGAAGCATAGTCTAGTTCCTCATACTCCTCCTCCTCACTCCGGTCGCTCTCCGACCTTTCATCACGGGATCTAGCCCGCTTCCATAACCTGGCCGTTTTTGCCCGACCAGAGGCTCTTTTGCGCGGTGGGAGCACGCCATCTGTGACTGCCTCAGGCGAGTCCGTCAAGACAGGTAAAACCTGCGTCATGGAGTGGGAGGAGAGATGTTTGGCCTTCACCGTGGCCTTACGGGCACCAGATGGTGCAACAGTAATAGGGTCCGTACCCAGTAGGGTAGGATTAGCCACCTGGGGTAGCAAAAGAGACTGCGCTAGAGTCTGGGAAAAGGAGGAGGACATAGCCCCCATAGCAGAGGCGAGCGCTCTCTGGAGAGAGGACGCCATAGTGGAGTCCATCAGAGCCTGGAACTCCTCAGAAATAGCCTGACCCTCAGGTAATTCCTGATGGAAGTCAGTAATGCGGCCCTCAGGGCCATCACCCTTATCCTGCATGACTACAGGAAAGGGTTAGACAGTAGGAGTAACAAATACGACAATCAGATCTGAAATCAAAATGAAAAATTGCAGATAAGTATATAGGAAAAATAATGACAGTAATTAGGGTTTAATAACCCAAAGGGACAGGAACAGAACAGGGTTAAAGATAGCCACAAGAAAAATAAGCACATGGAAACAAAAGAAAAAAAAAAAAAAACACAGTACTGAAATCAAGTCAAGAAATACACATATAAAATACATATACATCTGCTTAATAACAAAATCCTACCCCACAGAGGTAAAAACGAGCCTGCACAGTATGTCCTCAGGGGATGAGAGGTAACCGGCAGGGGAGTGTGGCCGACGGACACAAGATGGCCGCCGCACGAGGAAGGAGGGTAGTCGGGGGTGGGGGAGGGGGCGCACGCGTGAGCACAGCGCGGCCCGACCTGCACACACACCCGGGAGCCGCCGCCTATGTAAGCAGAGGCTCGCCGGCGTGTAAGCAGGCAAATCTCCCGAGACAGGGGAGATCCCCGGCCAGCCGCAGAACGCGGTCGGGATGGGAGGGGGCGGGAGGCGGCACTGCCTAACGCGGCCGCGACGGCCCGCCCGGGAGATAACCCACAGGGGGGAAAAACACAGAAAACAAGTGCAATAAGAAACACACAAGCTCCTAGCAACTACAATAATAACTAGGAGCATACATAAAATAGACAAACCATGTAAACAGTACAGTAA
This sequence comes from Pelobates cultripes, assembly GCA_933207985.1. NCBI lineage: Eukaryota > Metazoa > Chordata > Amphibia > Anura > Pelobatidae > Pelobates > Pelobates cultripes. The sequence continues at coordinate 79,994,993 of OW240920.1, read as the reverse complement.
AACTAATAACCAACAGAACAGAAAAAGTATGTACTTAACTGGTCTGAGAGCAGCAAAGAAAGAGGGGGATTGTGGGTGCTTCAAGTATTTTATAGTCACTTCCTCTGTTATGTGATTGGTTACTTGAACACTGTATTTTTTTGTTCTTTCAGTTATTTATTTATCTCTATTTCTTTGCTGCTGAGAGTAATAAAGAGAGAGATATGCATAATAGGAGCCTCCGTGTCTTTAATAAAATTATGGTAGTTGATAAAAAATGCTGTGAATAGTTACTAAAAAGAGTAATAATATTGACATGTGTAGAACATTTAAACTATAAAATGATAGCTTGTGTTGTAGGATAGAAGTTACACTAATGCTACCATTTATTGAGTTCACACATTCTCAAGTTAAAAATATTGATGGTAGCTATTCAATGAGCATAACCTAGCGTATTTCCTCAACATTCACCTATGTTTTAGATGTCTTCACTAGCATAGATGATGAGTCACTATCATTTAACTCTAGACTCCTTTAATGATTTTGGTACTTTTTAAATGTTTTCTAATAATTTTTCCAGTTCTTACCTGTTATTGTGAAGGGTATGCTTTCAGACTATATGCAGTGTATAAAATATTGTGTCTAATATTGTGTCTAATTGTATTAGAAATGGTATTTACAATATGTTTTCTATCTATGTAGTTTCTCATAAAGCCAAGATGACATCATGGAATCTTTGTGTATCAGAATTACCTTGGTTACATAATGAAGCTGGCAATTGTCTGAGTGCTAACAGACATTTGGAGACATAGGTTGTGTTATACAATATATTTGAGGCTTTTTTTTAGGAGAGAAGTATATGTTTTCTTCAGTAGACTATCACCATTAATGTAAGATAATTATGTACACTAAACTAATGGATACAGTGTGTGTGTATATATATATATATATATATATATATATATATATATATATATATATCTATATCTATATCTATATATATATATAAATATATATATATATAGATATATATATAAAATCTGTTTTTAATGGTACAGTTTTTCATTATTAAATGTATCACCAATATATAAGCGAACAATATTTATGCTACATTAAAGGATCACTATAGTGTCAGGAAAACAAAGTGGTTTTCCTGACACTATATAATCCTTGGGGGACCCTCACCCTCAGGGTCGCCGTCACGTGGCGCTGAAGGGGTTAAAACCCCTTCAGACACTTACCTTATTCCGGCACTGGTGACCTCTCCTCCCCCACCAACATCAGCTCCCACTGCCGACGTCAGCGGAGCCAAATGCAAGTGCCGCGCGCGCATTCAACGTGTCCATAGGAAAGCATTTCTCAATGCTTTCCTATGGACGCTCTGCGAGATGGAGGCATAATATGCCTCCAGCGTCGCAGATGCGCCTCTAGTGGCTTTGTTAAGAAAAAAGAGAGAAAGCACTACCTAAGAACATATATAGTTTAAAATTTAACTTTTAATAGTGAACAAAATATAGAGTGATCATTTCACATATTAAGTCTTGGTAGGTCTGCATATATATGTACATCCAGACACAAAAGAATAATATGAAAAAATGTAAGATTTAAAAACCAAAAAACAAAGTCTGAATATCAAAGAGGTAATCACCAGTGTTAACTGGACTAAAGTATCCAAATTTAAATAAAAACTGTCTACTATTATGAGACTGTTATAATTTGTCAAAGTTGTTCGGTTCAAATTAATCAAACTTTGAAAATAAAAGCATCTGCTGCTATAATTCGTGCAGAATACTTTATTATAGATTGATCGTAGACCAAAAAATAACCAGCTTGAAATAAAAGCTGTCTATTGTTGTGATACTGTTACAATTTATCAAGATAATATTGTTATGGTTAATCACGGAATTGCAACTGAGAGAGCATCTGTGGCCGTAGTTTATAAGGAATACTTAGTTGCAATCTAACCATAGACAAAAGTTAAAAGCTCTAATAGTGTGACAATACATAAGCTCTGTCTAGTTTAACTGTTCGGCTTATAGTTGAAACGTGCCAATATATGATGTAACAAGATTCCGTATAGAATAGTACCTTCTAGGAGTAATCCGTTTTATAAAACCCCAAAATGAATATAGTCAGAAAGTAAAGATATATCTGTGCCTATCAGAGAAAGAAACTGACTGCAAGTGGTGAAGGAAAGAGGAGAAGAAAAGAGTTGTATCTATATCCTTAGTGAATAATTATGCCCTAATAGACACCTCTTAGGTAAGTATAGCAGATTTGTACAACTAACTTGCTAACATCTAAATATAAGAAAGCCTAAATCGGTATCCTGTAGTATGTTATAAAAGGTCACTACAATACGAGCGTTAATAGCCTCGAATAATATGAGCGGCTGAATCTTTTAATTACCCTCCCAAAATACCCAGTGTCTAAGTAGTTCTTAACCAAAATGTAGGTTTAAAGAATAATTCCTGCAGGTGCAGGGTATTTCGAATGTTAGGAGATATCTGAAAAACCCCGACGCGCGTTTCGCCGGTAAGGCGGCTTTTCAAGGGGCAGCCACTAGAGGCTGGCTTAACCCCAAATGTAAACATAGCAGTTTCTCTGAAACTGCTATGTTTACATCTGAAGGGTTAAAACCTGAGGGACCTGGCACCCAGACCACTTAATTGAGCTGAAGTGGTCTGGGTGAGTATAGTGTCCCTTTAATGTATATTTAACACAAGTATGATGAAAGCATAAAGTGGCATTCTCGGATAGGCCCAGCCTCTCCTTTTTAATTTTTTTTATTATTGTTTTAAAATAAGGAACACAACATTATTATTTTAGTGGCATGTTTGCAGATAAAGGAATACAACTCAAATTACATCTGGAACATAAAGTAATAACATAAAACACAAAAGACAAGACATTATCCACATAATAATACTCAATAATTATGCAAAACTAGCAAAACCACACATATAAAACAGAATTTTAAAGACATACAACATATAATAGTACATATTATATATATATATATATATAAATATATAAAAAAAAAGTCTAACAGAAATATATATATTTTTAAAAATAGTGTGTGGTGGGCATATGCAGTAACTTCTGTGAGGGATATATTTGTAAATGTAAAAATGTAAATATATTTTTAGTACATATTTATATGTATGCATGCAAAGTATGATTTTTTTGTTTATAGAATTATTTAATTAACTAGTCTAGCAAATGCATAATCTACAATGCATGAAATCAGAAACTAATGACAAAGAGTTCTGCCTTTGGTCCTCAATCATTTCTTATAGCCCAATTTTTATGTCCTAATGGAGGCATCAAGTTATCATCACAGTTTACTGCCATAACTGCGAGGGAATTCCAAAGCAGTCAACTGATGCCCAAGTAACATTCTAGGCCAGTGATGGCGAACCTTTTTGAGCCCGAGTGCCCAAACCGCAATACATGCCAACATTTTTTCTCCTTAAAGTGCCAACACGGCAATTAAACCCAAATACTGAGGTTTAAGTTTAGAAAAAAACAACTCGTACTGTTGTCCGAACTAATAACTTTTGTTTTAAAAGAACACAGAGAGTTCAATGATACAAATTTTAAATAATGATATAAATAGATAAAATTAAGCTTATATTTATTAGTATCTCCAACAAATGCAATACATACACACACAGACTACTGAATACATACACACAGTCTGCTGAATACACACACACACACACACAAGACTGCTGAATACAGAGACTGATGAATACACATACAGACAGACTGCTGAGTACGCACACACACACACAGACTGCTGAGTACACACACACACACACAGACTGCTGAATACACACACACAGACTGCTGAATACACACACACAGACTGCTGAATACACACACACACACAGACTGCTGAGTACACACACACACACACACAGACTGCTGAATACACACACACAGACTGCTGAATACACACACACAGACTGCTGAGTACACACACACAGACTGCTGAATACACACACACACACTGCTGAGTACACACACACAGACTGCTGAGTACACACACACAGTCCGCTGAGTACACACAGTCCGCTGAATACACGCAAACACACACAGATTGCTGAATACACGCACACACACACACTGCTGAATACACACATACTGCATTGAGGTGGGGGGTGCGTGTGTGTGTGAGTGTTGTATGTGAGGGGTGCTGTGTGTGTGGGGGGGGGTGCTGTGTGTGTGTGCTATATGTGTAAGGGTGCTGCGGGGGGTAGGGGTACTGCTGGGAGGGTAGGGGTACTG
>OW240920.1:79795337-79990621 GCA_933207985.1 Pelobates cultripes | reverse complement strand
GTCGCCAGATTTCAAGCCTATTGAGATGTTGTGGGTGCAACTTGATGGTATGGTACATAGCAGTGCCCAACAAACCATTCCAACTTGTGGTAGATACTTCAGGAGGTATGGGGTGAAATCTCGTCAGATCACCTCGAACTGACAACTAGAATACCAAAGGTCTGCAAGGCTGTAATTGCTGCATTTGGAAGATTATTTGATAAAGCTTGAAGGACACTATTATTTCACTCAAAATAGAGGATTTCTAGCCTGGTCAATGACTATTTCCTATTCAATATCATTTCATGCATGTCCTAATGGAAAATAAGGACATTTCTAAGTGACGCCAAATTTCAGAATGCTATTGTATATTAAGATATCCATAAAATACATAGAGCCGAGTACAATTCAGAGATAACCATACCACAAACAGAGCTGAGAATAATAAAAAGATATAATATACAGAGCTGGATAGACTACAGAGACTGCCTCTATTTCAGTCACTTAATCGTGCTGTAACCTATGAGCACGGTCTACTTTCATATGCTATAGGTTTATAGTTGTTTTATATCATAAAATATCTCACATAGCAAGTTTCATGCGTATTTGTTTTCTACGATGACTCTGAAAAAGTGCTGAAGCATGGGACAGATTTCTATTGTGATATGAGAAACAGACAAAAAAAAATGAATAGAAATACATCTGTAATTGCAAAAAATAGTTCACAAAATGTGTGATTTAACACATTTCCCCATGGAGACAGAGTCCTCTTTCAGTAACAGAATTGTATGAACTTACCAATGTAATTAACACATTCTGACAGGCTTCTGGATTGAAAGGGTCCTTCATAAACCGTTTTACTTTTATCAAACAAGTATACCATATAACTATCCCATCCTCTCTGTGGAAAACACAAACAAAAAATAAAATAAATAAATATATATTAAAAAAAAAAAACACATCCCATGTGTGGTTCATAGAGCTGCTTTGTCAAGTAATTAAAAAAAAGAAAAAAAAACCTTAAAAGTCAGCTAGTATTATGGGTAAGTAAATATTTTTGAGATATATTTTTGTGCTGTCCATGGTGTGTGAGATTAATGAGATTTATATAAATGTAAAAAAAAAAAAAAAACATAACACATGCAGCATTATACACATAAAAACACATTAAGGTATGAATTGTGGGGCTCACCACTCCATCTATGACACACTGGGAGGCAGGCTTTCGTGGGTCAAGTGATACACCCATCTCTAGCAGGAGTTCCTGGTTACAGGTGTTGATATCTGTCTCTCTCTCAATACGAGACTGTAGGGAAAGCAGATTCTCATCGGGTAGAAGGAGAAAGGAGAGAATCTTAGCAGAGGTCATATTCAGAACGTGCACAATCTGTGGAGAGTGAGAGAAAGCCCATCAAGATAAGGAGCATTAAGTCCTCATACTTTTGCTGATGCAAACATTACAGGTTGGGTATCTGGTTACAGGAAAATATACCAGCCAATATAATTTAAACACAAAACGAGTTACACAGAAATGCGCATCAAACGTCAGGACACAAAAGGTAGAACTATGAGAAATTAACACTAAAGTGAGTTGTTTGTGGTACTCCAGAGAAAGTCAAACAAATCTACAAATTTGAATGGATTTCAAAAAAATACTACGTTTGAATGGGTACTATCACAAAAAGTTAATATACATTCTACCCTTTTTTTAAATTTTAAATACTTTGTGCTACAAGTTTTATTCTTTATCTTCCTCTTTGAGAAATCACGGAAAGAAAACGTTTAACAAACCAAACGTGACAATATTTTGTACTGCTTTACATTTCTAGCCAATTACTTCAGCAAACTGATTTAATTTTTAGCAGTGTGTTTATTTGAGTGAATAAAAGGAAAATGTGTACCAAAAGACAAACGACAAGAGGTGATAAATGATGCAGCTTTCCAACAGCAAGACAATATTGAACAGTCATATTAATAGAGGGGATGATGAAGAATGGGAATGTTTGGACAATTGAGTGAGTGAGAAAGAAAAGGAGTAAAAAAAAAAAAGAATGTATCCAACATCTTGAATGCAAGGGGAATGATAGAGAGGGGCAAAACATAGGCATAAAAACTTACAAATGAAAAAAATATATATTTTCATAGTTAGAAGAAATACATCACAGGGTGGCTTTGACAAAACTTGGGGAAGGTAGGCGAGTTAAGACAGTTAGCGATCACATCAGCTTGACATTTAACATGACCTATTGCATATTCTGTGAAGTGCTTCCAAGGGTCAGTGTAGGTTGTGTCAGGGGCAACTGTCCCGGTATCCTGCTATGCATATTGGACCACGTAATCTGTACCCTGAGGTCTTCATCTGATTTTTTTGTCAGGGTGGAAAAAGTTTGAGGGCTCTGCAGGGGTATTTTGTGTCACCGGCCCTTGAACCTGGTCTCTGCCTGGGCTATATGCGGATGAGATCGTCCACAGTGGTTATCACTAAACATATGGGGTCATGAGTTGGGCGTCTGTAGCCTGTGCTCACGGGGGAATGTTGTGGGCGAGAGAAGAGTAGTGTGTGGGAGGTTTTTACTGTACTTATTCATAAGAAGTTTAGAAAATGTATAGAAAAAACAACTTGAAATGATTGCTGCATAACATGCATCTATTATTATTTCCATACCTGTATGTCAGTCTATAGAAAACAGGATTGTGAAAAAGAGCAGTTCTGAAACCTCTATTACAAACCAAGTCGACCAGTAAAGGTTATTGTTTTAAAGAAGAACGGTCTCTTCTCTGGAAGTTACATAATTCGATAAAACAAATTAACTGAAATTGTGTGATCCCCCCCACCCCACCATGTGACGCCCCCCCACACAATCCAGTTCTGTCCTGGCACAGGCAGGGCACACACTGCATTGTAGAAGAAGGAGAAAGACATTGCTTCTCTCTCCCTCTCTCTGTTCTCTATACTGACAGAGAGGTGCAAAGGATTATCTATAAATGACACAGAGCCTTGTTGGAGGCACACCGTTTAGAAATTAGGTAATTATAATTGGGTGAAAATGTATTTTGTTAGGCATATTTACTAAATACAGGGTTAGTTTAAAGGACCACTATGGGCACCCAGACCACTTCAGCTTAATGAAGTGGTCTGGGTGCCAGGTCCATCTAGGATTAACCCTTTCTGCTCTAAACATAGCAGTTTCAGAGAAACTGCTATGTTTACTTTAGGGTTAATCCAGCCTCTAGTGGCTGTCTCATTGACAGCCGCTAGAGGCATTTCTCACTGTGATTTTCACAGTGAGAAGACGCCAGCGTCCATAGGAAAGCATTGAGAATGCTTTCCTATGGACTGGCTGAATGCGCACGCGGCAAGAGCATGACATAAGAAGAGGGAGGAGAGTCCCCAGCGCCGAGGGAGCCTGGTGCTGGAAAAAAGGTAAGGGATTAACCCCTTCCTCCCCCTTCAGCGCAGCGGGAGTGGGACCCTGAGGGTGGGGGGACCCTCAGGGCACTATAGTGCCAGGAAAACAAGTATGTTTTCCTGGCACTATAGTGGTCCTTTAACATAGCAATGGAAATGCTGGGAAATGATGGTACCCCTTCAAAAATCCAACAGAATAGAGAACAGCTGTCCACATGCTGGCTGATACCAATTATTAACAGTTACAGAATGCACCACCATTTATACATTATAGGCCCAGTCAGGCATAATTATTTTTGCAGACAATCTCTCACCTTTAGGTTTAGTATATTGTCCAGTAGCAAGAAGCATCGTGGACGGTTTGTCTGAGGATCTATCCCTCCCCCGCGATTTCGAGGGTCCCAATTCAGTACCAACTGTAACCAAATCTCTAACTGTTCCCTGATGATACTACAGAAAAAATAAATAAAATAATGAAAGTCAATTGACAGCAAAATTGCATCAAAGCAAGCATTACAAAGCATATCCAAAGTTTAGCAATAACATACCTGCATAAATTGTTGGGCAACGGCAGATTGTGGCTGTATCTAATATCTCCAGACATATCTTCATATGCATAAATGTGTTTTGGATCCTTCTTTTTTACCTTCTCGTGCCTTTGAAACAGAAAAGAGAGAAAGCCCGTTTTATTCATGTAAAAAGCATCGCCAATGTCATCAATTGTAAAATATAAAGCAGTGGTTACCAACCTTTTTGGGCCAAAGTACACTTCAATTAGAGGAAAATCTACAATGCATTCCTATTTTTTTTTTAACCTTTATTTGTAGCTTATATATGCTTTCACTTTAAATCTTACCAGATGTAACAGGTATATTACATACTTCTAACTAAGGACCAGATTTAATAAGCTTTCCGAATTATTCAAAACGGTTAGAAAAATGTTTCCTTCAGAAGCCACCATTAATGCCTATGGGAATTTTTATGTTTAGATCTACCTTATTTCTGCCTGCTAGTTTGGAAGTCTACCACAATTGCTCCTGTAAAAACCAAAAGACATTTAGGCCCACGTAGGCTTACTTCAGCTGACACACTTAGCCACATACCTTTTTTTAATCAATGGGACGCTACGGATTGCCTTAGAGCGTCAGCTAATCGTCTGGGGGAACTGAAAATTTGTGCTGGAGACAACTTATGGGTTAAACCGTTTGAGAACGGCAAGAGTACACCCAGTGGCATCCTTGAAAATAACTTAATTTAGATAAAGTTGTTATAGTGACCGGATGGTCCCTTAGACTTTTTACAATGCTTACTACTCACTGTATTTGACATCCCTATTAAAAATACTTTTTATTTCAAATAAAATATAATATATACATATACAGGTATGTATATATTATATTTATATTTTATAGTCAATACAATGGTAAACAAATATCTGCACACCTGTCAAGCCATAAGGCTTGCTTTTCCCACAGAAACGACAAATTTGCAGTGGTGTTGCTACCGCAAAGGATTCTGGGTGGGCATCTACAAATTAGTTCAACAAAGAATCACATTTTTGCCTCAATCCATTTTATACATGGATTCCTTGGAGTTTATGTTTGCTGTATACAAGAGCTTTAAAACAACTTAGGAAAAGATGCAAAGCCAGTGAACCACAGCTGTTTCATTGTTAATGCAAATCATCAGCATTCGGTTGGTTACTGGCTTGTTATTGAAGCTTGGCAGTACTTCCGAAGCAAAAACCTTTTTTTTGAAAAAAAAATTTCATGGCACACTTAGAAATGGTTTGGTTAAAAACCACTGAAATAGTGGGCATATACATTTATTTAAATACTTCAAGTGTAGATATGAGAGTGTAAGTAAATATTAGTCATTGCATGTCTAAACTTGGAATAAATGTGTATATATGTATATTTTCTTTCAATCTGCACGTCAATTAACTACTCTCTTCAATCCTATACAAATATTAAAGGGACAAAGCAGACGCCATAACTACATCTTATTGACAGTATTATAGTGTCTGGAGAATTTGTACAAATTACTTGTAACATACCGGTATTTTGATTTTATCGTCACTGAGGAAGTTTCAATTGTGGAATGAAACGTGTAAGACCAATTCTATTGCAGTTTTAATATTCTGGTGTTTTTACCAATTGTTATACAATAAAATAGCCATTTTTCTATCCATTCTCATCTGGAGTCCTGTTTTCCTGATAAATTCGCAGACTAAGGAGAAGTGATCCACAGACCCCCACTACATCAGGGGAGGCACCCATTGAGTGCTTTATACATCTACACCTTGTTAGTGCAACCATTTACAGCGCACATTTCATTATTTTAACTGTATTACACTATGGTATGTTTATGTTCTTTTTAGAATCACAGCCGTATCCCATATGTTTGTTGCTTATATTCAGATGAAATGTTAAGAATGCCTACAGTGTCCCTTTGGGATCCATCCCAGATAATTCCATCCATTTCAGAGTACAGAACTCAACAAAGAAACAGAGAAATACAGATTGCTCTTTACCAGGTGAAGGGTTGCATGTTGTGGAGAAAAGGTCTGAAACCAGATATACACTCGAAAACCATCGTCCCAAAACTCCAGTAATCCACTGTCACACTGTAGGATTTGTTTTCAAAGAGTTCTGGTGCCTTGTTATTTCACACACACACAAAAAAAAAAGTTTCAGTATAATGTTCAAACTAAGAACTGTGCATCTTGAGAAAGTTCCCAACTTCACTTTTTTTAGCAAATATTTAGCACTCTTCCCTCCCCAAAATCCAGCTTTTACACAATTAATAAACCGTTGTCCCATTAATTAAGCTCCAAAACAAGAGACAACAAAAGTATGATTCAAAAGAAATAGAGCATCTGCTGGGAAATTAAAGGGTCCACCAGAGAGCTAATTTTTGTTTATCTGGACTTAAAGGGTCACCGCTTCAGCTTTTTGTATTTGTTATGATGCATAGTCTCTTTGGGTAGTGTCCTAACCAGTTTGTGCCAAATGTTTTCCAAACAGTTTGAATAAGATGTGGGGGCTTGAGGTGGGTTAGCCCCGCACTTGTAGCCTAGAAGTGAAGGTTGGTTGGATATCGCTCAAGTACACTTCTATGACATTTGAGGTGCAGGGCAGGGGTCAGGCTTTGGTGTTTGTTTTTTGTCAAACTGCTTGACTGGCTGCAGAGTAGAAAGTGTTCATGTAAACTTGGTAGTGGTAAAACTTTTATGTACTTTATGGCCAAGTTAGTCTTATGTCTGTTTAGATATTGAGCAAGTCCATGTTCAGCCTATAAACCCATTTAAATAAAAAAAAAAAAATATATATATATATATATATATATATATATAAAACACGACAACGAAAAACAGTGGTTTTGCATATTTACGAATTTTTTATTTGAGCAGTGCAGTGTCCCATTAATTTGGTAGCATTTCAGCTATGGGCCTAACGTGTGCCTTATTACCTCTTCATCCTTAAAATTAGTGCTTTAATTTAAATTGGACTCACAGGAATTTTTGAATTATAATTGTATATCTAGTTATTATACATATTAAAGGGACTCTTCAGTGCCAGGAAAGCAAACCATCCCATGTTGCTGAAGGGGTTAAAACCCCTTTGGACACTTACCCCTTTGGACACTGGGTCAAGCTCCGCCCACGCTCCTCCCCCGCTAACGTCGGCCAGCAGAGGAGACCTAATGTGCATGAGCGGCAATGGGCAAGCGAGTGCATTAGACCTCCCCATAGTAAAGTATTATTCAATGCTTTCCTATGGGGATTCCGGCGACGCTGGAGGTCCTAATGCAGAGCGTAAGGACGTCCAGCGTCGTTTAAGAACCCGGAAGTCCCTCTATTGGCTGTCTGATATAGACAGCCACTAGAGGAGGACTTAACCCTGCAAGGTAATTATTGCCGTTTATAAAAACGGCAATAATTACACTTGCATGGTTAAGGGTGATGGGAGTTTGCACCCAGACCACTCCAATGGGCAGAAGTGGTCTGGATGCCAGTATCCCGTTAACTGGGATGGGTGGCTTGAGCTATCAAAACAGTCTGCAGCTTTTCTAACGTATATAAAATGATTCATGTTCATCTACAATAATCACAACATTTTATATTACTCAGGAATGTGTTAAAACTATAAAAACAAACAAACCCCAAAACAAAAACCTTTGAGGATTGTTAAAATTTATGAAACAAATTATACCCACCAGGTACTGCAGGGTACCAACAAACGAAGTACAGAGACTTCCCTGATCAAGGTCTTTGGCATATCCCAGGTCAATAATTTTATGGACAGTCTACAAAACAGGGAGCAATGAGAAGTTAGATCAAAACAAAAAAAAATTTGCAATTTATAATCTATAACAAAGTTACTATTTATAATGATTAGACAGCAGAGAAAAGCTGTGTGAAAGTAATATGTATAGCTTGGAGGAAAGACGAGATGGGGGGGGGAATAAGATAGAAACAATTTAAATACATAAAGGGGAATCAAAAAGAGTAAAGGAGGAGACTATATTTAAAAGAAGAAAAACTACCACAGCAAGAGGACAGTCTTAAATTAGAGGGGCAAAGGTTTGAAAACAATTTCAGGAAGTATTACTTTACTGAGAGGGTAGTGGGTGCATGGAATAGCCTTCCAGCTGAAGTGGTAGAGGTTAACACAGTGAAGGAGTTTATGCATGCGTGGGATAGGCATAAGGCTATCCTAACTATAAGATAAGGCCAGGGACTAATGAAAGTCTTTAGAAAATTGGGCAGAATAGAAGGGTTGAATAGTTCTTATCTTCCGTCACATTCTAGGTTTGTATGTAAAGTGATCCTCACTTTTCCATTAGAGTCAAGCAAAACAATGTTCTCTGGTTTAAGATCTCTGTGGATGATTCGATTTTCATGCAAATACTGAAGTCCAGAGCCTACAAGAGATACAAGCACCATGGTTGGTATATTAGGTGCATAATATAACAGACACACACTGATCAGCAACAACATCAAAACCACTGACAGGTTAAGTAAATAACATTGATTATTATTATTATTATTATCATCATCATTTATGTAGCGCCAACAGATTCCGTAGCGCTTTACAATATTTTGAGAGGGGGGATGTAACAATTAATAGGACAATTACAAGAAAACTTACAGGAACAATAGGTTGAAGAGGATCCTGCTCAAACGAGCTTACAGACTATAGGAGGTGGGGTATTAGAAACATTAGGACAAGAAATATAAAGTAGGGGTGAAGCAGAGCTGGAGGAGAGAGCAAAGCACTGTCCCATAGGAGAGAGCAGGAGACAGGTATGTAAGGTAGAGATTACTCTGGGAGGCCATAAGCTTTCCTGAAGAGATGGGTTTTAAGGCCCTTCTTAAATGATTGAAGACTAGGGGAGAGTCTGATGGCAGTAGGCAAGCTATTCCATAGGAGAGGAGCCGCCCGCGAGAGGTCCTGCAAGCGCGAGTTGGCCGTACGGGTGCGAGCAGCGGTCAGGAGGTGGTCACGGGCAGAGCGGAGGGTACGAGGAGGGGCATATCTATGGATTAGTGAAGAGATATAAGCGGGGCTAGAATTGTTCAGTGCTTTAAATGTGTGGGTTAGCACTTTGAATTGACTCCTATAGCATACAGGGAGCCAATGTAAGGACCGGCAGAGGGGTGAGGTGTGAGAGGACCGACTAGAGAGGAAGATCAGTCTAGCCGCAGCATTCATGACAGACTGTAGCGGGGCAATACGGCTTTTGGGGAGACCAATCAGGAGAGGGTTACAGTAATCCATGCGGGAAATTACTAGAGCATGGACAAGCTCCTTGGTAGCATCTGATTATATCTTTATAATGGCACCTGTCAAGGGGTTGGATATATTAGGCAGCAAGCAAAAAGCTGGGCAAGGGAAAAGATTTTAGTAGCTGTGACAAGGGTCAAATAGTGATGGTTAATTGACTAGATCAGAGCATCTCCAAAATGGCAAGTCTTGTGAGTGTTCCCAGAGTTAGACTGACAATGCACAGATAGTGTCACCGACATGTACACCATGTTTTGCATTAATGGCATGTGAATGGACCAAAGATTAATGTTGAGGATCGTGTTGCAACAAGTACGCTGTCCCAGTAATAGATTACAGGTAAATTTTTGGTAACTTGTATATTAAAAAAAATAAAAAAATAAAAAAATAAAAATAAAAAAAAAATATAGGCACAAAAACAACTTTAGTTTAATCAGTTCAGTTTTCCTCTGCCATTTAGGAGTTAAATCACGTGTTTTTCTGTTTATGCAGCCTTAGCCATTCTCCACTGGCTGTGACTAACAGTCTGCATGGGATCAATGGTTTCATTTTCATTTAGATATTAACTTGTTTTAAAAGTTTATCTCCTGCTCTGTAAACTGAACTTGAATCACACAGAGTAGGCCATTAACAGAGCAGGAGATAAGAGATTCTAAATTAAACAGAATACTCAATAAGGGAAGTATAACTGTTGGAGGTCTAGTTACATGAAGTGTTAAAGAAAGCTGTGGCTAGGGCTGCATAAACAAAGTTATTTAACTTCTAAATGGCAGAGAATGGCAAAGCATTAAGCAAAATTAGTTTGGTGCCTAGTGCCCCATTAACCTAAAAGAAAAAGTCATATAATAATGCTCCTTTAAAGAGAATGGCTATGGTGTTAAACTCCTGGGCCTACATCTGTTTCAGGTTCAATGAGACACACTTTCTCTTTTACCTAATCACCCCACTACATTTATTAAGAGTCAAACTTTTTCTTCATTAAACACTGCCACCATGACCATTTTAGTTCATTTTTGTAACTTTCAGAGCTCACCCTATCCCCACTATTTGTTAATTTTTAACATCTATTTTACTCCGGATGGACCAGAAATGACTAATACATTTTTTTTAAATTAACAGTAAATCACTGTATAAAATATACTGAACACTGATCTATGCTATGCAATTATTTACCAAACTTCTCTTTACAATATAATAAAACTACCAAGAATCTAATTCAACCATTTAAATTAGATTCTAATTAAACTACCTATTATCCATGGATTGACAAACTAAAAGACACCAATTTATTACAAAAGCCAGATGTTCTTGTATACCTATGTCGCTTATTAAGTTTAGCACTTGACTTTCCTTAAGTCCACAGCAGTTTTCTGGCTTGTTCAGAAGCTAGAACGTAAAAACAAAAGAAAACAAATCATTGACGTTTGTATCAAGCCCATTCTTACATGGAAACAAAGGTTTATGAGCATTGACATGGCAATGTAGCATTTGTTTAACCCCTTAAGGACACATGACATGTGTGACATGTCATGATTCCCTTTTATTCCAGAAGTTTGGTCCTTAAGGGGTTAAAGGGGTACTCCAAGCACCATCACCACATCAGTGATTTCAAGTGGTCATGGTGCCTGGTGTCTGTATGTGTAGCAATTTGTGATGAAACGCTGGGGTGTCAGTCCTGCGAATATTAATTCTGTACATATTTCTACGCACAGAATGTTATTTGGTAAGAGCAGCCAGCTGAAACTCAATGAATGGCAAATGGGATTAGCGTCCAGCATCTACACTTCTGTAGATGCTATTAAAGGGACACTCCAAGCACCCACACCACTTCTGCCCATTGGAGTGGTCTGGGTGCCAATTCCCATTACCTCCAGCGTTGCCGAAATCCCCATAGGAAAGCATTAAAAGCATTATTCAATGCTTTCCTGTGGGGAGGTCTAATGCGCCGGCGCGCCATTGCAGCGCATGTGCATTAGGACTCCCCCGTCGCCGGCCGTGCATGCACAATAGGCCTCTCACGCCGGCTGACTTCGGTAGGGGAGGAGCGTAAGCGGAGCCTGACCCAGCGCCGAGGGACTCCAGTAAGTCCCTGAAGGGGTTTTAACCCCTTCAGCAACTTGGGATGGGAGGGAGAGGAGCACTAGAGGGTCCTGCAGTGCCAGGAAAACTGATATGTTTTCCTGGCACTGGAGAGTCCCTTTAAGGCAGCACCAAATGAGAATCATAACCACTACAGCGGTAACACATCCCTCCACTTAAAAAAGAAACCTATAGATAACTTTCTCCTTAGGTGGAACCCATTCGCAGACATCTAAAAAGTACTTGCTAACGAAAAGCTAATTATATAGAATTCTGCTTGGCTACTATATGATGATGCATAATTGTTTACATTTTATCTGTAGAATATTTAAGATCAAGAATAAAATTAACCAGCAAAATTCTAAAGAGACAAGAAACATTGCGATGTGCAACTAACCTTGCGCAAGTCTCCTCCAGAGCAGTACTCCATTGCCAAGTGGGGCACATCATTCACTAAGAAGTCCATTTCAGGAGGCACGTCACATGCTTTCACCACATTTGGGTGATTTAATCTGAGCACAAAAAAAATAAATGCTGCTGTCAATGACTTTAAAAACTACTGAAAGATCAAAGCATTTACCAACTTAATAAGTTAAAGGATCACAAACATGTATTCCCAACACTATAGTGTTTAACCCACCATTTAGGTGGCTTGCCCCCCTTTAAAAGTTTATAACTCACATTATTTCCAGCGATGTGCGGGTCAGCCGGCGATGGCTCCGCCCCCTTTGTGACATCAAAATGGCCGATTTTTAGCCAATGCTTTGGTCAATCAGGACCTTCTCATAGAGATGCACTGAATCAATGCATCTCTATGAGGAAAATTCTGCATCTCCATGCAGAGTGTGGACGCTGAACGTCAGGGCTGCTTAATGTGCAGCCCTGGGCCAGGAAGCCCCCCCCAGTGGCCATCTAAGGAGTGGCCACGTGTAGGTGTCCCTAGGGGCAATGTAAACCTTGCCTTTTCTCTGAAAAGACAATGTTTACATGAAAATGCCTGAAGGGAGCTATTATACTCTCCAGAACAACTACATTAAGCTGTAGTTGTTTTGGTGACTATAGTGTCTCTTTAAGAGTACAACATCAACAGCGAGTTTGTTCAACACTCTTACAGATTGATAGGAACTGTCTCCATTTGCTGTCTCATGGCACCACCATATCTTTGTTTGCCTTCCTGAGCTGTAATTCTGTTTTTAATGACCGATTTACAATTAGTCTTTGGCAGATGGGGAAAGTAGGGAAGCATACACAAAATGTCACGGGCTGCAAATTAGAAATGTTTGCTTAAGTATAATGATTTACTCCAAGTACTTTAATCCCTTCAGTGATTTGATGTGGTCATGGTGCTTGGGTGTGTATATGCAGCATTTTTCTATGAGAAGCTGCACATAAAAAGAGTTTGACCCCTTTGCTACCATAGATGTAACTCCACCTCTGGCAGAATAACTAGCCAGCTCTGCAGAAGTTAAATGCACATCACTGGCCTTAGAGTATGCTTGGTACCCAGACGATGACTCAGGTAAGAGGGCATACCATCGCAAAGCTGTTTACCCCATTACCGGAATATGGGGCCAGAATACTCATGGCACCATAACCACTACAGTGGCCTGTGGTGTTTGGGATGCTTGGAGTAACACTTTAAAAGACAAGACACTGATATTGACGTAAAAAATTAATAGATTAAATCCACTATGAAATGCTGCAAAATAGTGCATACATGGTAAACTGACCATGCTAGCCAGAGAAAATTAAATACTTTGCCAGTCATTAAGTGATATATATTGTAAATGCAACTATGAAGAAAAAACAAACAAAAACCTAAAAAGACTAAATGTACACTTGAGCAAAGCAACACTAGCGATGACACTTAGGAAGTACCAAAAACTGTTATATAGGATGTAATTGACTAAAATCATTAATTTAACTAGTGCTATATTATGGTGATCATTCCTAAATGTAAGGAATGTATTGCAGTACACCTCAGCCCCTAAACATGAATAAAAATCCCTATGCACATTTAAATAACTGGATTTTTTTTTTTAGTATCACTCGAATGGCCATTCAAGCACAGCTTATCTGCCACATCCAGGCAAAGGGATTTGGTTATAGTGTGCAAGTCTAACTTGTTTTTATTTTATGTACTAGGGGTGATGTGTATTATAGTCACTGCTGCCGCCCAGGAGTAAAGAGAGTTTGGGCGCAGGGATTTAATTTTGCATGCACTTTTGTATAACACAACCATGTTACAGTGCTGCTACTCACCCCATGTGTACCCTATTAAGAGATAATAAGTGTGTAGGGGTTTAGAGAAAAAAAATCCCTCTGTCTTATGAAGACAACAAGGTGAATTGCTAGTGTAGGACCCACCTAAGAGGTATTGCCTTTACATGGCAGATGGGCTTACACTCCTGTTCTTTAAATGTGCATAGAAATTTAGGATAGTGTGCAAGTAACTTTTTTTTTTGTTTTATAAGGAATATATTGTGCAAGAATATATGTTTCAGGGAGATTTTCAGCTAACCTCTTCATTATCTGAATCTCCTGGCACCATCTCTCTTTGTTCTTTGCGCTCAGCTCCAGTCGGCATGATTTGACAGCTATCAACTGTGCAGTTTCCTGTAAGCATAAGTAGAGCATTCTGTTGACAATCTAAACTCTATATCTGCAAAACAATGCACGATAAGGTTTGTCATAGAAAATGTCAACATAGTACAATCAGATATATTTTTACCCCAATGCACACTTCAGCACAATATAATGTGAACTTCCCTGTTGAAGCGATAAGCAAATTATGTTATACAATGTATAGTATAGTCATTTTAAGGCATGCTGTACAGAAAAAAAACTTAAAGGCAATATTTTGCCTTAAGACTTCCATTTGGACATACCTGCGGTAAAGCAGGACTGTCACTTGTATTGTTTGTAAACAAGATGATATGCCAACATGCAACATGTCGTGGTAAGGATGACGAGAAAGGGTAAGCCGATATCTCAACACTTCCATCTTCAGGTTCATGGAAGTCTTTATTAGTGTACTCTGTACCAAAGGTGGTACATAAGCTGTTCAACTCCAACTCCAATGATGCTTAGCCAGTCAGAGCATCATGACGTATTTTTACAGTAGTTGAGGATTTGCCTTTAGCCAACCTTCATATACAAGTCATGTCAATAAAAGTGCCATTCAAATATATAGATGAATAAATATACTTATCTGAAGACCCTGCATTTTTCTGACAAAACCGCAACCAGAAATGTATGCAAGTTACAATAAATACAACCACTGATCACAAATGAAACACATGACATTTCAAATAAATTATGTATGTCATTTGACAGGCAGCAGGCTAGCACATAACTGCCCTTATGATGACATATGTTTCTTGACAAACAAGTAAAACTGTAACTAGCTCTAGATCACTCTTTAGCTATGCATTTGCTAGTAAAATTTACACCCCTACAAAATGTGTTATAACAAAGATTTTATGCTCCCTATATGCTTTGTACCTTCTTTAACTTTTGTTTTGTTTTTCCTCAATCCTTTTTCAAAACTCTCCTTTCAAGCTTCTTTACCAGCAATTCTTACTTAACTATTCCTTATGAGACAGGACTGAAAATAAATGCCCTGCGCACAATAATTCTGAAAGACTTGGTATCCATTCAATAAAAGCCATAAAGCAATGGCCTTTTTGCCACAAAAGTCATAACAACAAAAAGTTTAAGTTCTCTGCATTTGTAGGGTTATTGACTAAATTTCAAATTATAACTTTCAGGATAGTCAGTAAGTATTCTTACCATGTTAGCCTACTGTTTGAGCAAGGCCCTCAACACCCTCTGTTTCTGTGCTTGTCTTGTCGGAATTATATGTCTTAGTCCACCTATTGTACAGCACTACGGAATCTGTTAGCACTTTATAAATGAGATATATATATATATATATATATATATATACCAAAATACCAGAGTATTGCAGTATACTACGATACCTTTTTTATTGGACTAACACAATACATAAAATACAAGCTTTTGAGAGTTTTCCTCCCTTTCTCAGGTGTGTGTATGTGTATATAGGTAAAAGTTTACTTTAGCGTATTATTTTTACCATTCCATCCTTTTTTTTTTTTTTTAATGGCTACCAGATGTAAATCCTCAATAGAATGTCCTATTAAGATAGAACACCTGATTGTTGAACTATTTAAAATATATAATTATCAATGTTTTGCCTTGCTCAAAACCTTACATAACCTACAAGCAAAATGGTAATAAAATACACTTTTACACACACACACACACACACACATACACACACACACACACACACACACACACACACACACACACACACACACACACACACACACACACACACACACACACACACACACACACACACACACACACACACACACACACACACACACACTGTGTAGTCACAATCACTACCATGGAACAGGATCATTTCTAGCAATGTAGATGAGTGCAAGTTCTTTGAAATGCACTGTTCCAGTGTAGACTGGTTGCCTGTATGGACCTGCCTTCTGCATCTGATTTCCAAAAAGCTGTAGTGTCAGGAAAGGTGTATTCATTGAAATTTTGACCATTGTTATTGTTAGTGCCATCTCAATATACTACTTCCTCAAACAGAAGATTTCTGCTCTAAATCTGGTATAGTTATATCCGGGGCTGGACTGGGAAAAAAATTTGGCCTGGTAATTTTTCAATCACAGTAGCCCCAGAAGAAGGGGGTGGAGCCAGAATGAGAATTTTTTTGTCATCACCAGTGATGAGCATGCCCCCTCTGAAAGTCAGCATTTGGGGTCCAATGTTCATGCACAGCTCTTGCATGTTCTGTGCAGCACTAGCAAATTTAATCACATGCTTGCGTTGTGTGTGCTTGTATCTTGTCTCTGGTGTCTACATAAGTGGTTATTTTACCAAAAGCATATTGTGCATGTGTTTGGAGGCTGCATTTGGGATTGCGTGTGTGTAGAGTGAGATGATTGTGGTGTTTTGTGTAAATAGGTAGGTTTCGTTTCAGGTGTAAAATGTGTGGCATGGGGCTGTAGAGACCAGGAGTGTGTGTGTGTGTTGTGTGTAGAGGGGTCATAATGTTTACAGGGGCTGTATGTGTGTATAGGTGATGTAGTGTGCGTAGGGGCTGTAAAGAGTATGTGTCTAAGGAATGTAGTGTGTCTGTTTGCTTATATGGGATCTAGTGTGTGCATAGGGGATCCATAGTGTGTATGTCAGGAATGTAGTGTGTATGTTTGTGTGGTGCAATGTTTGTCAATAGGGGATCTATAGTGTGCGTTGGCAATCTAGTGTGTATGTGGGGGGAGGTCTAGTGTGTGTGTGTGTGTGTGTACGGGTTCTAGAGTGTGTATAAGGGATATAGTCAGGGACATATTAGCCGCGAGGCAAACAAGGCATTTGCCTTGGGCGGCATTTTTCAGGGGGCGGCAAAAAACGCCGCCCCCCAAATGCCCAGGGCAAATGTCTTGTTTGCCTCGCGGCTAACAGACATTCTGGGCGCTGGGCGGCAGTGGCTGCAGCGCTGGGAGGGCGGGCGGGCGGCCGGCGAGGGAGCTCTTCCCCTGAGCACTCTGCTCTGCTCAGCTCCCTCGCGCGCCGCCAGCAGAGTGAGGCTGGGAGCCGGGTTGATGACGTCATATTCCGGCTCCCAGCCTCACTCTGCTGGCGGCGCGCGAGGGAGCTGAGCAAAGCGCTCAGGGGAAGAGCTCCCTCGCGGCCGCCCGCCCAGCGCTGCAGCCACTGGACCCCAGGGAGAGGAAGAACCCCCCCCAGCATTACCAAAGGTAAGGAGGCTGGGGGGGTTAAATAAAACACTTGGTGAGGTGTGTGTGTATGTCTGCTAGTGTGTGTCTGTTAGTGTGTGTATGTTAGTGTTTGTGTCTGTTAGTGTGTATGTTAGTGTGTGTTAGTGTGTGTGTGTATGTCTGTTAGTGTGTGTCTGTTAGTGTGTCTGTTAGTGTGTGTATGTTAGTGTTTGTGTATGTTAGTGTGTGTTAGTGTGTGTGTGTGTATGTCTGTTAGTGTGTGTTAGTGTGTGTGTGTGTCTGTTAGTGTGTGTATGTTAGTGTTTGTGTCTGTTAGTGTGTATGTTAGTGTGTGTTAGTGTGTGTGTGTGTGTATGTCTGTTAGTGTGTCTGTTAGTGTGTCTGTTAGTGTGTGTATGTTAGTGTTTGTGTCTGTTAGTGTGTATGTTAGTGTGTGTTAGTGTGTGTGTGTGTATGTCTGTTAGTGTGTCTGTTAGTGTGTCTATGTTAGTGTTTGTGTCTGTTAGTGTGTATGCTAGTGTGTGTTAGTGTGTGTGTGTATGTCTGTTAGTGTGTGTTAGTGTGTGTGTCTGTTAGTGTGTGTCTGTTAGTGTGTGTCTGTTAGTGTGTGTCTGTTAGTGTTTGTGTCTGTTAGTGTGAATGTTAGTGTGTTAGTGTGTGTGTGTGTATGTCTGTTAGTGTGTGTCTGTTAGTGTGTCTGTTAGTGTGTGTATGTTAGTGTTTGTGTCTGTTAGTGTGTATGTTAGTGTGTGTTAGTGTGTGTGTGTATGTCTGTTAGTGTGTCTGTTAGGTGTGTGTGTATGTTAGTGTTTGTCTGTTAGTGTGTATGTTAGTGTGTGTTAGTGTGTGTGTGTATGTCTGTTAGTGTGTGTCTGTTAGTGTGTGTGTCTGTTAGTGTGTCTGTTCAGTATGTGTATATTGAGTATTTTGTGTTACTGTGTATGTTAGTGTGTGTTAGTGTGTGTGTATGTCTGTTAGTGTGTGTCTGTTAGTGTGTCTGTTAGTGTGTGTATGTTAGTGTTTGTGTCTGTTAGTGTGTATGTTAGTGTGTGTTAGTGTGTGTGTATGTCTGTTAGTGTGTGTCTGTTAGTGTGTGTGTGTCTGTTAGTGTGTGTCTGTTAGTGTGTGTATGTTGTTAGTGTGTGTGTGTGTGTGGATGTCTGTTAGTGTGTGTATGTTAGTGTGTGTGTATGTTAGTGTGTGTGTCTGTTAGTGTTAGTGTGTATGTTAATGTTAGTGTATGTATGTTAGTGTTAGTGTGTGTGTGTCTGTTAGTGTGGATGTCTGTTAGTGTGGATGTTTGCCTGTTAGTGTGTGTGTGTGTTTGCCTGTGAGTGTGTGTGTCTGTTAGTGAGTGTGTGAGTGTGGGTCTGTTAGTGACTGTGTGTTTCTGTTAGCTAGTGAATGCGTATCTGTCAGTGAATATGTGTGTGTGTATTTAGAAGGCGGAGCAGGGGGGAAGGTTGGGTGGCGGTTGCGCGGGTGGGGGTGGCGCGGGGGGGTGCCTGAGTTTTGTCCTGCCTAGGGTAGCACAAAACCAGGATACACCACTGGATATAGTGTGTGTTTTTCTGTAAAGTAGAGTGTGTTAGTGGTGTAGCCTGTGTTGAAGGGATGTAGTGTGTGTAAGTGGTAGAGTGTTTGTTTAAAGGATGGAAAGGTGCAGTGTGTGTGAGGGTACAGTGTGTGTGTGTAGGACACTGTGATTTAAGGACACAATGTGTTTGAGGGATGCAGTGAGTAAGGGGTACAGTGTGTCTATGAGGAGTGAGGTGTAAATTTGTGTGTAAGGGATCAAGTGTGTGTGTGTGTGTGTGTGAGGGGTGTAGTGTGTTAGGGGTACAATGTGTGTGTGAACAGTGCAATGTGTTTGTGTGTGTGTGAGGGGTGCATTGTGTGTGATGCAGTGTGTGTGAGGGGTGCAGTGTGTAAATTTGTTGGTAGGTATTGTGTGGGGGCCTCTCAGAGCGTTGCTATGGTACCCATGGCAATACTCCAACTTCTCAAGAGGAACCTACAGAACCCTTGGAGGAGTTGCAGGTTACAGTTTTGAGTCCTCCTCTCCCTTCTCCTCTGCCAGATTTCAGTGCCTGTGGGCACCAGCCCATCATGGTACAGAGTAGGGCCAGCACTTGAATATTGCCCACGCTACAATGGAGATACTCTGATCTCCTCTATCGACCTCAGCCCATGTCCCTTGCGGCCCACTGGGCATTTGCCGGTTTGTCCTATGGACCGTTCAGGCTTGGCTCTATTCTTTTCTACAAGACACACTTAATTGGCAGCTAGGAAATTTAACATAGAAATGCACAAAGCTATTCAAAATGTGCTCTACCCAAAAACCAAACAAGTGATGGGCAGAGAAAAAGTACTTAGCTTAGTACGACAAAAACAGCTTCCCAATAGCTTTCCATAGAAAAGCACGCCTGACACACCTTGCCATACTGGTTATTTGGTAATTATGTGAAAAATAAAATCTTGTTCAGAAATGATATCCAATTTATGTCAAACAAAGTCCAAAGAGTCCCGGTACTTGTAAAGTCTGATATAGGGAATAGCTAATCTGTAAAAGCAGTAGTTGAATGTAAAACACAAAAGAACCATGCAGAAATGCAAAGCTCTGTTATCAATCTCAAATTCAAAAGTGTGAACAGATAAAAAATTAAGACTGTAACATTAAGTTCAGATTGATCAAATGTACGAGGTATGTTAAATGAGAGATAGTGAGTAGACTCAATGCTTGACAAGAAAGACTGTTAAAAAAATATATATATATATATTACTGTCCAGGAGTTTTAGTATTATGTTATTTAGCAAATGTGTGTTTGTGTGATCTGGAAAATAAGAACAAACCTCCTCTTTCTGTCTCTGATTCAATGCTACGTGTGCCCAGGTCGTACCAGGACTAAATAGGATTTCTAAAGTCAATTGATAGATTTTTAATATACTTTTTAAAATAACACTGAGCATCACATCGTGAAAAGGATGACAAAATTATAGTGATTTAAAATATTTTACTAAATGCTAAGAATTTCCAGAAGAGGGGGCGCAGCCTAACTGCCAAGCAAGCCAGACGCACCTCGAAAGAGCTCCGGCTGAAAAGAGACAATTTGGTGTTTTTTGCCATAAAAAGTCTGCTTTCTCCCGACCGGACACCACATCAGATGTCTGGGAACTTCAGCCTACCGGAGACTACCTCGCTCGTCAGCAGGGGTTCATATTTGGGCACTCACAGACGCAGTCAGTGTTGCGACCCACAGCACGCGGGCCGCTGATCCCTCTGCTCAGGGACATACCACTCAGTGCAAAGACCGCCGGAGTCTACCTTTACGTACCCCCGACCCCTGGTGAGGGTGATCATGGCTCGCCTAATACCTCACAGAAGACATGGGGTTCAAACACAAACAGCAGTACCTGCCAGAGAAGCCTACACATAAGACTGTCCTTTGAGAGAACACTGCCACCATTGCTCGCCAAGGTGACGCCTGATCTCTAGAGGGAACATGACACCTCAGATGATTCCCCTTAGAAGGGAGACGTATGCACTTCACCTAACCCTGCTCAAGTTTAACAGCTGAATCAGATGAGGACTCCTCTCCATCCACGATTCCACGAAAGGAGACATCAAAAGATTGCTGGTAGAGCTGAGAAAGGTGTGGAAGTGAGGCCTCCAGGAGACACAAGCAGACATAAAAGTCCTGCAGCACAAGGTGAAGGCTGTGGATGACCGAGAATAGACGCGTAATATTCGATTGCGAGATACCAAGGTACATATGGAGGGCCTCACCACACAATTCAAACAGTTGCATAAAATGGTGCTTACGCTAGAGCAGCACAGACAACAGAATTTACGTCTAAGAAGCATACCTGAACAGGTAGGTGGAGGGGACATATTGCCATTCACCAAAAGACTGATTGCCTCTATGGGCTTTTTAAATACTAGAGATGCCCCATCCATCCTGGCCTCTTTCGGAATACATAAATCAGTAGCAGCACCAGCTGATGCACCTTGGGACGTAATTGCGACTACCAGAGACAAGAAAAAAAATTAAAGAAAAAAAGAAACACTCACTCTTTCCTCCTCTGATAGCCCAGAGACACTCTTTCACAAACTGGGCCTACCGGACACTAATATCTTGGAGGACACAAACATGGTGGACATACCACACAAGAAGGAGGCCCCAGAGAGAGGCTACCGTATAAATACCACAAATGAGCATCCTAGTCTGCTGACCACCTGCAGCTTACACAAAGTCACTCCTTGTGCAGTGGCACTAACCTTACTGGGTCTCCGTCTTTACGGTCTCCTCTTCAAACTTCCTTTCTATAGGTCTTTTAATTGTGCATAGCCTTGATGTACCCTTCAATGCTTATTCATCTCATATAATGGAACAGATGTACACTGTGTGTTCAAATCTAATAAAATACTAATTTAAAAAATATATATTTTTCCAGAAGAATGGCAAATCTACTTTGTTCATTTCAAAGCCTATTGCTTGGTGTGATTATTACAAATTGAATTTGCATTCTGACAGAATCCTGCAGAGGATCTCTGTTTTAAGTGCTTTGTAATTTCACTGCAAGTAATGTAGAATATGCCATGAAAACGTCAATATGTACTTCATCAGTGTGCAGTGAATTAGAACTCCAAGGGTTAAATTATTATTATTATTATTATTAGCATTTATATAGCACCAACATACTCCACTTAACAATTATAGAATGGGAATATTGGACGACAAGTAATTTACGTACAGAATATAACAGAGACAAGAGGTGAAGAAGGTCTTGCTCAAAAGGGCTTACAATCTATGAATGACTTTCTCAAGAAATATCTGATCTGAGTTTTGTTAACCATAACAGTCTAACACAATTGAAACATAAACCTATAATTTATATGGTTTACTACTATTTGAATAGTGCCATACCCCCAAAAAATAATTTTACATAAGCACAGCCTTGTAACTATCTGTCTGGCCATATATGAATTAAACACAAGAAGCACAGTCCTTGTCAGTTCCTACCCCACTGACAGAACCAAAATTGCTTTTCTGATCAACTACTTGTCCGGGAAAGCTCTAGCATGGGCTAATCCCATGTGGGAGAATACGTCCCCAATGTCCTTTGCAGACTTTTTGACAGCTTTTAAACGTACATTTGATCAACCCGGCAGGGTTGCTTCTGCTGGCAAAGCTCTGCTTAGGGTCCGACAGGGTAATAGATCTGTAGCGGATTATACCATTGAATTCCGCACTCTGGCAGCTGAAGTGGTTTGGAATAACGACTCCCTCGTAACAGCCTTTCAGGAGGGTTTGGCCGCTTACATATTAGACGAAATAGCATCCAGGGAATTGCCTGTTCTTCTGGATGATGTAATAGATTATATCATTCTTATTGACAACCGTATTAGAGAGAGGCGTAGTCAAAGAAGGATGAATACACAGGGGTTACCTGCTTTACCCAGTACTGCGTTACTAGCATTACCTCCCCCTAATCAACCACCTTCCGAACCCATGCAATTAGGTGCTGTAGGCTTAACTGAAGCTTAACGAACGTACCGCAGAAGGGAGGGCTTGTGCCTTTATTGTGGAAAGAGGGGGCATCTCCGAAGAAACTGTCCTAAGTTTGCAGGGAAACTTCAGCACCTAAGGCCTAGAGAGGGGTCGGCCTCGGGTGTTATGGTTTTTTCCCCTCGTGTCCATCTCCAGACTATTTATTACGGTTACTCTTTTGGTCAATCAAACCACTATAACAACTAAAGCCTTGATCGATTCAGGTGCTGCAGACAACTTTATGGATGAGAACTTTGCAAAAACTGCAGCCTTGAATCTGGTCCAAAAGGCCACACCCTTGGCCATTGAGGCCATAGATGGTAGACCACTTGATAAACCTCTGGTGACCCATGAAACCCAAGAAATGCTTATGGTCATGGGTGCCTTATACAAGGAAAGGTTAACCTTCCAAATAATTGACTCCCCTACATCTTCCATCGTACTGGGCTTTCCCTGGTTAGTTAAGCATAACCCGGTACTTAATTGGGGTTGTCTAGATATACTCTCCTGGGGGGAATCTTGTCAACAAGACTGTATGGCCCGTTTACGTCCCGTTTGCTTACTTAATGTGCCTACAGCTAAACCACTTTCTGTTTCTGTCCCTCCTGTGTATGCAGACCTCGCATTGGTCTTTGAAAAAAGGGAAGCTGATAAACCGGGATTATGATTGTGCCATAAACCTGTTACCTGGTACTATGCCTCCTAGGGGTAAGGTCTACCCGCTTTCTGAGAGAGAAAA
The DNA here is from genome assembly GCA_933207985.1 of Pelobates cultripes. Classification (NCBI taxonomy): domain Eukaryota; kingdom Metazoa; phylum Chordata; class Amphibia; order Anura; family Pelobatidae; genus Pelobates; species Pelobates cultripes. The sequence goes on along the minus strand of OW240920.1, from coordinate 79,967,279 downwards.
CCAGGTCAGGAATCCTTACATAAAGGTTTTATCAGAAGGTCCTCCTCTCCGGCTGGTGCTGGTTTCTTTTTTGTTGCCAAGAAAGAGGGCGATTTGAGGCCATGTATAGACTACAGGGGCCTGAATAATATAACAGTTAAAAACGCTTATCCTATCCCTCTCATTACGGAGTTGTTTGATCGTGTTAAAGGTTATATTATACTAAACTAGGGGGCTTATAAACCTCAGGGGGGCTTATAACTTGGTTAGTGTAAAAGAGAATGATGAATGGAAGACAGCGTTCAATACATGCAGTGGGCATTACGAGTATCTAGTCATGCCTTTTGGACTGTGTAATGCTCCTGCTGTCTTTCAGGACCTCATAAATGATGTCCTTAGAGATTTACTGCAGGTCTGTGCCTTGGTTTATCTCTATGATATACTTGTATATTCTCCTGATTTGGAGTCACATCATGCCCATGTGAGGATGGTACTTAAGAGATTGCTGCAGAACGGTCTTTATTGTAAATTGGAGAAATGTTTATTTGACCAAAAATCAGTACAATTCCTAGGGTACATCATTTCTGAACAGGGATTCAGCATTGATCCTTCAAAATTAGAAGCCATATTGTCTTGGCCTCATCCTCAAGGCCTTAAGGCAATACAGCGATTTATAGGCTTTGCCAATTATTATCGCAGGTTTATTAAAAACTCTTCATCAGTCATTTCTCCTATCACGAAACTGACTAAAAAGGGTTTGCACCCCAGGGTTTGGACTCCTGAAGCCGTTAAAGCCTTCGAGACTCTCAAAAAGGCATTTGCCACTGCCCCTGTGCTACACCATCCTGATCCTTCCCTTCCCTTTGTTATGGAAGTAGACGCTTCAGAATCAGGTGTAGGAGCTGTATTATCACAAAGACTATCGTATAACGAACCCCTCCATCCTTGTTGTTACTTTTCTAAAAAGCTGTCTGATTCGGAAAATAATTACGACGTCGGGAACAGGGAACTATTAGCTATTGTGATGGCTTTTAAAGAACGGAGGTACTTATTAGAAGGAGCTAGACACAAAATCCTGGTTATAACTGATCATAAGAATCTCTCCTATATAGCAGATGCTATAAGGTTGTCATCTCGTCAAGCCAGATGGTCCTTATTTCTTTCATGCTTTCAGTTCATTATCACATATAGGCCTGGGTACCGTAATGTCAAGGCTGATGCTATCTCCAGACAATACAAACCTTTGGAGTCAATTGACCCCGCTCCTGAACCCATTGTACCTACATCTAAGATAATAGCTGCTACCCGTTTGGTTATTTCGTCTCTTTTCCTTGATGGTATCAAGACATACCAAACCCAAGCACCATCTGAGACACCTGTTGGTAGATTATACGTGAGAGAAAAAGATAGAAAGAAATTGTTAGCTTTATTTCACGCATCCAAAACAGCTGGTCACCCAGGGGTTACCAAAACATACAAGGGTCTCCTTCAACAGTTTTGGTGGCCCTCACTTAAGCAAGACGTAGTGGAATATGTGCAGGCTTGTCGTGTTTGCGCACAGTGTAAGTCCCCTAATGTTAAACCCCTGGGACTCCTAATGCTTCTATCCATGCCCAAGAAACCATGGACCCATTTATCCTTGGACTTCATTGTAGATCTTCCTTCATCTGGTGGACAGACAGTAATTTTGGCTGTGACCGATAGGTTCTCTAAAATGGCACACTTTATTCCACTTAAGAAACTACCTTCTGCGGTTCAGTTGGCTCAAGTATTTGCCAAAGAGGTGTTCCGCTTGCATGGTATACCACAGGATATCGTATCTGACAGGGGTCCTCAATTTGTCTCTCGGTTTTGGAGGGGCTTTTGTGCTGAGATGGGGATCTCATTGTCATTTACGTCCTCCTATCATCCACAATCTAATGGAGCCACCGAACGAGCAAATCAATCTGTAGAGTTATATTTACGCTGCTTCACGAATGCGCACCAGGACAACTGGTCTCACCTCCTTCCCTGGGCTAAATTTGCCAGGAACACCGTGACTCATTCGTCCACTGGTTTAAGTCCTTTTATGGTTGCTTATGGGTTCCAACCCTCTGTCCTTCCCGGCGTGTTCTCCGACAAGGGAATACCCGCTTTGGACGAGCACCTCACCTCCTTACGGAAGATGTGGGATCAGGTCCATGCTACTCTTTCTCGTGCGACTGCTACTCAGAAGAGATTTGCTGATCGTCGTAGGGGTGCTGCTCCTTCTTATGTCCCGGGTGATAGGGTTTGGTTCTCCGCCTCAGGGTCCCCTCGATGAAATTCACACCCAGGTTCCTTGGCCCCTATAAGGTATTGCGTAAGGTCAATCCTGTGTCCTACTCCCTGGCCTTGCCTCCTTCCATGCGTATACCTAACACTTTTCACACCTCCCTTTTGAAGCCCCTGCTCTGTAATCAATTCTCTGGTCCTCTCAGGCGTCCGGATTCCCTCCGCACTGTCTCCAGTGACGTGTACGAAGTGGCTGCTCTGCTTGATTCTCGTTTTTCTCGGGGTCAGTTGCAGTATCTGGTAGATTGGAAGGGTTACGGCCCTGAGGAGCGGTCTTGGGTTTCTGCCTCTGATTTGAATGCGCCCTCTTTGATCAGCTCCTTTCATGCGCGGTTTCCTTTGAAGCCTGTCGGGCGGTCCTCGAGGGGGTGTTATGTCAGGGGTCCGCACGGCACTTGCAGCACTCACCCTCAGTCCGTTGCCGCCCGTGGTCTCCCTTCCTCCTACCTGTCGGCGAGCGGCGTCTCCTCTTCGCCGCTTGCCGCTTGCGTCCTCCACGCATCCCAGCGGCAGCATGTATAACGCTGCACGCTGGGAGGTCGCAAATTTATGCAAACGCCGGGGCCACTCACGTGACCCGGCGTTAAAGCAACAGTACCACAATCACAGTGGGAGGCGTAGATATACAATCAGAATTAAGCAAAGTGTATTTATACTTACCTTTCCTGTCTCTCAGTGCCCTGTTGTGGTCTTGTGATACCTGTATTGCAGTTTGCTCGTCTTTCTCTCTGGTTACCGATTATTTGGCTTGTTATTCCGATTATCCTGTATTCTCAACTCCTTTGACCTCGGCTTGTTTCTCGTTCTCATGTTTTCTGGCTCCCTTTACTTGGCTTGTATCCTGACCATTCTTAGTGTGCTTAGCCCAGCCACTCTAAGGACCGATATAGCATCTTTCCTCTCTGTGTCCTGTTACTGTGTTAGGTTCCAGAATCGTGACAGTACCTAAGTTAAAAGTGTAATTCAGACATAGATCCCGTGTTCTTTGTGGCTTGAGGGATATCGACCTACATCCCTATGATGTTGACCAAAGAAAGTTGAAATGATAATATGTGGTATTATCTCTCATGTATAGGGAGCTTATCAGCATTTTGGATCTGGACTGACCTTGGCTAAGGTTCTCTTTAATAGCACATGTGAGCCCAAACATTTGAGACCTGAGCATGGCCCACCAATACATGACAAATTGAGTCTTTAAATAAACCAATGTATTCGTGCAAACTCACAATAGAGTAATAAAATATTACCACCAATATAGTTTATATCACAACCTAATATAAATGTAAAAATAGATCATATTCTCATTCTAATATGTTAGGAATGTGTTTATCCAACTCATATTTTAAAACAAGATAGTGATATCCATATATAATAAATTTGTAGAAGAAAACCCTAAATTTATATGTTGAGGGGCAAGGAATTTTAAACAAGAGCTAACTGCCAGTTTTATTGATAAAAAGGAAGGCTTTAGTACCAAATCTTTTGATATTAAAAATGTTTATTGGGGGAGAAGCTTGACTGGCTAGCAAAGCAGACATGTGCTAGAGGAGCTTCTGAGTTAAGCAGGCTAATTAAGCAATTTAAACCAGTCAACCTGCAGATTTTACTGCAAAACACGACTTGCTGCATTGTGGGGTTCTTAGTGAATTGTTTGGAACTAGACTCAGGACTCTCCAGGTCCAGACTACCTACTTTCCACTTTTTGCGGCCTTCAAGCTCGACAGAGGTCAGAGAGATGGCCACTCTCCAGACGCTGCATTCCCTTAAACTAAGCGGACTTCTGCACTCCCCCTCCCTTTGGACCGGTGGGGGTCACCTAGTCCCAGGATTTCTCCCAGCGCTAATCCCTGCACCTGCCGCTGCGTGGCTTCTAAGATGGTGGCGATCACTACTAGAGGCTCAGCCGAAACTACTCTGGCCAAACTGGACCTAATCTTTGCTAGGTTCTGCGATACCATTGAGGCGAGGAAGCAGTGTAAACAGCTTAATCGCCCACCTCAGAAAAACAAATGCAAACTACTAACCTGCATCAGACCATCCTGCAGGTCTGGAGGTCTCCTTACACCCGGTCAGGCCAGAGAGCACCTACCACTACTCAGCTGATGCCAAAAGGACCCGGAGCTGTTCACCACTCGAAACCGGGAGCAGAGCATGCAGAAGCATTGGGCCAGACTAAGATCCACCACTATGGGACTGTTTTTTTTTTTTTTTTTTGCACATCAAGATTTTGACTACTGTGCAAGAGAGGATCTGTGGCACTCCTATAAAAGCTCACCATCAGAGCTCCCATGCTGCCCATACCTCCCTACAAGTGACTACCAACGGCATGTCGCAAAATCGGGAATCAGATGAAGGAGCACAAGGTTCACAGAGGTGACCCTGACGACACCAGCCTCATCCTAATGTTCTCCTGCAAAACTACTTTCTTGATATAGTCAAATGCAACCATTTAACCATTATTTTCTAGTCTAGCATGCTAAATATTTCAGTCGTTTCCATGTCGAGAGTATTTTATGACTGTACATCCAGATTATATTAAACGACATTTCTGTTTTCCCAGTTTGCTAGTGAGCACAAATTACTCATGTTACCACAGTTTAGCTATCGACCCACAATCTGACATGGCAGTTTAGCTTGAGACTGCTGCTCGATCATAGCCATCATAACCATTGTTATAAGCATGTTAATCCACACAAACTCTCAACATGTATGTTTGCTTAGCTTGATTACTCTTGTTTCACACTTTGAAAACAAAAACAAAAAATGTGTAGTTCATCTTGACATTTTATGCTCTCAACTTAGGTATGTATTCAATCGTTGTGTTAATGCATTATGTGTCACTGTCATTTCATGTATGTTTCACGGCACTACAAAAATAAAGAATATATTTTAAAAAATGTTTATTGTGGGAATTACGCAGGCTAAACCCCATTGGAGAGGTGGTAATATAGCATCTTATTTAGGTCAAAGTGAAATTAAATGGATCTTTTCCTTATATACTATAGTACCTAAAGGGTTAAATACTGATTTTAACGTATCATCCTTTATTTCATGTATATTATTAGCGTTTATATGTTCTACAAATGTACTTTATATTTATTAATTGAACAAATTCCCTCTTTTTCTAATTTCCACTTTTTACTTCCATTGTTTAATAATGTATTTATTTCTTTTTATATTTTATTATATTTATATCTGAGTGTCAATAGAGACTCCTTCAGTAAATAAAAGCACTTCCTCGACCATATAGTTGATGTACATAGTGAAAAAAATATAGAGATCTGCTTGTCCACAAATAAAATGGATATTTATGTTGGAAACTAGAATATAGATGGTGCTCGGGCAAAATTGTGGAAATTACGTCATATGCGTACACTGAATGACATCCTGACGTATGTGCACAGTGAAGAAACCCGAAGTGACAGATGTGGACAAAAACACACTGTAAATCACGTGAAAATAAAGAAAAAGTGCCCAATAATTATTGAAAAGGACCCTATGTATACAGAGGAACTGTGGTACTCTATATTATGTACCTTGAAGAAGAGCAATATGTCGAAATGCGTTGTGCACTGTTTAGGTTCATTATTTTATTTTCCAATTGTTCCAATTGTTCCTAATAGTAGTATGTTAAACTTTCTTTTATGATTACCAACCTTCGCTGGATCTCAGAGAAGGTTGTTGATCCTGATTTGTTCAGAGAGCAGCTGGATTACTACAGTCTGAGCCTACTATATGTGAGTTAGATAAACACACTTCTAATATATTAGAATATGTGATCTGTTATTATATGTATTTTAGTTTGTGATTTAAACTGTATTTGTGGGAATATTTTATTACTTTATTTTTGTGCCCTTGAGCCTATCCGTTGGTTTACGTAAGTTTACACTATGTGTTTCGTGTTGTGTGCAGTGGCACAACGCTTGGTGATTGTACTAGCACTTTACAGTTAGCGTCATTGTTGCACTTTTTTCACATTCATTCTACAAATCAAGTATTTGCCTGTTCTCACTGGCAACAGGATGGAAAGGCATGTTTAGTAAACTGTGCATTGCGAATTATAGATAAATGATACATACAGGTAATAAAGAAATATAGAAATAGAAGGTAAATTATTCACTGTGTACACCAGTTTTAAAAGTTGTCAGGAGGTCTTTGCTCTCAAGGGCAGTAACCGTTGCAATTCAAAAGCCAATGTATTTAGTTAACAAAATGAGAATTAAGAGATGTTCAGCTTATGGGCAGGGCCCCCTCTACCTTTTTTGCATGTGTCTTTTGTGCATTCTCCCCTAATTGTGCAGAATGTGTTGGTACTTTATAATTACCAGTGATAAATAAAATAAATAAATCTCTCCTTTCTAGCAGGATGGACTGAAGAGATATGAATGTGAGACACCTGTATACAACTCTCTGAAATTTTTTTCTTTCCTTCTTTCTTAGGAGCCTACGGAGAAACAAGATTCACAAGATCCAACAGGGAGCTTTGTCCCAGATGAGCAAGTTGGTGGATCTGTGAGTGCTTATGTGTTCAGTTGTTCTCCCATAATTGATACCAGCCAGACCGTCCAAAATGCTCATTATAAGGTGATGCTTTAGGGCAAAAGGTAGATTTCCAGATGTTATAGAATTGCATCTTCCATGATGTGTTGACATTCTAAAGGTTAGCAAAACATAATGGTAGTTGTAATTCTGCAATATCTTGGAATCTATCTTTTGCCCAGTCCTGCTTTATACCATTGTAGTTTATTGTAGGCTTGCTGCTTAGGTTTTTTCTTTGACTCTGACCTCTCCTTCACGCCTCATGGTCAGTCTGTCGCCAAATCCTGCCACTTCCATCTCAAAAACATTGCACGCATTCAACCATACTTAACGCCAGATGCGAGTAAGGTGCTGGTCCATTCCACTATCCTTTCTCGCCTTGACTACTGTAATGCGCTTCGCGGTGGTCTTACGTGCTCCCAACTTGCGCTGTTACAGTCCATAATGAATGCAGCGGCGAGGCTCATCTTCCTGTCTGCCCGCACCCCGCACCCCCCACACCTCACCCTTCTGTCAGTCCCTACATTGGCTTCCTGTAAGATATAGGGTTCAATTTTTCAATTTAAAATTCTGGTTCTTGCTTTCACATCTCTACATACTGCTGCTCCCAGCTATCTATCCTCCCTAATACACAAGTATGTCCCGTCTAGGCCCTTACGCTCTGCTGTCCATACTCCCACCTCTGATGCTCACCTTCAAGACTTCTTGAGGGCTGCACCATTCCTGTGGAACTCACTTCCCTCCTCCGTTAGAAGGTGGGGGAGCACGAGGTCTCTAACATCCACCAGCTCTGTGATGTCGTCATGGAGGAGTGGAAGAGAACTCCAGTGGCAACCTGTGAAGCTCTAGTGAACTCCATGCCCACGAGGGTTAAGGCAGTGCTGGACAATAATGGCGGCCACACAATATTGACACTCTGGGTCCAATTTGGGCATTTCCACTTAAGAGTGTACTCACTTTTGTTGCCAACGGTTTAAACATTAATGGCGGTGTATTGAGTTATTTTAGGTGGACAGCAAATTTACACTGTTATCCCATGCTGTACACTTACTACTATACATTGTATAAGAGTGTCATTTCTTCAGTGTTGTCACATGAAAAGACATAATAAAATATTTACAAAAATGTGAGAGGTGTACTCACTTTTGTGAGATACTGTACATATCTACATGCATTCTCATTCATACATGTCTGCATACATACACAAACTCTTCCATTTATATAAATGCATTCTCATGCTTAAATTAGAACAAACTAGACTGTCCCCGTCTCTTTCCTAAGAAACTCATTATTGTTTAAAAATGCCTACCCATGTGGATCATTTGTTTAGGGCAAGCAATGCTTGTTTGGGTACTGTTACACACTAATCCATGATATTGATGATCATCTATGTAATGTTTTTGGTATGACATAGATAATTAGGAGGATTGTTTGTCAACAGCTGTTGATCAATGCTGCAGAGGCTTACTTGGGCAGCAATTAGTAATGCTGTGTCTAGATTTTTGAAAATAGCATTTACAACCGATTTAGAATGGAAGAAAAAAAAATAGGGTGATATAGTGATGGGTGTAATATTGTATTTTACTATATGGAGTCAAAGGTGTTCAAAAATCTTTTTAGTGATCTATCCTGAGCTCATTTTTTTAGTTTTTCTGTTTTCTTCATAATTAGGGACCTATCAGACAACCTGATCACAGAACTGCCACCCTCTCTTTTCACTAACCTACAGGACCTCCAACAGCTGTGAGTTATGTCATAAGACTTATGAAATGATACATATTATATAAATGTCATTTGTTGTGGTGCAGCAATGTGTATTTTTGGCTTGGGTGATTAACTTTATTAAAAAACTATTTATAAAGTAGCAAATGACTTGTAGCACGCATTCTGAAACCATATTGTATGGAAAGTCAGTTCTATAAAAAGTTACTTAGAGCTACAAACAAATATTTTTTGCAAACCAGTTACTCTTATTCAAAGATGCAATTTTAATTTTAAATTGCACTGGAGCTCAATGAAGCGTTCTTGCACACAACTCTTTCCATTCTTCCCTGTAGTCTCAGATCTGACAGAACACTCCCGGTTTCTATCTCCTGTCCCCTGTCTCGTACCTGGTGTCCCACTTCTGGGGACATCAGGGTACTGTCCTCAGCAAGCGAAGCGGGATTGAATCCTGAGTAAGGCAACTCCCTCATAATTTCATTAACAGTCCCACTCACCCATCTGCCCATCCCCACCTGATGCTAAAAGTTGGGAAGTACACCCATTCTAAGATCCTAGGAGAGAAGGCTCCCAGGGTAAGCAAAATAAACTGTGGGACCTGTGTTCCAGATATGGGTGGTCTAAAGTTTGAAATAGTATCCAAACCTCCATTTTACTAAGTTTTATCTTTTTTTCTTAAATTCACTTATAAAGGTTTAATAACTACACTGTTTATTACATAATAACTCCAGGTCCATTTAGATTCATGGATAATTCAGTCCCAATTGTCAACACTAAATAGATAACAGGCATTTTTCTGTAATCTTTTGTTGTGTTGTCCCTTTCATTTTTGTTCATAGTGGAAATTAATATCAATATTATTCACATATATTTCTAAATGAGAGATTTAAAGCACCATATTCTCTTTGCTACAGTACATTAAGAGGATTCATGAGATTCCACTAAAATTAAAAAAAAACAAAAAAAAAAAAAACGTATTTTTGTTCATGTCAACACTTAGATCATTGGTCTATATTTATACTTCTGACCAATTATGATTTCAAATTGGGCACCCATTAACTAATCATATACACTGGAAATGTTTATTAAATGTCGAATTTCACCACTTATTCATGTTAGTTTTTTACATGCATATTAAAGATTTAGAAAATTATATCACAAAACAAAGTTTAGCCCAGTCACAATGTAGATAAGGAAGAGAACAAAAACATTGCTTTGGTTTCTTCTTTCTGCTAAATATATTCAATCACACAAAAGGACAACATTTGTGACAATAATTGAGGAGCTAACATAACGATGCCCACTTCCAGGATAAATATGTGACTTACTACGTTTAATTTAAAGGACCACTATAGTGCCAGGAAAACATAGGGTCCCCCTCCCGCTGGGCTCTGGGGAGAGAAAGGGGTTAAAATCTTACCTTTCTCCAGCGCCGGGCGGGGAGCTCTCCTCCTCCTCTCCGCCTCCTCTCCTCCTCTTTGGCTGAATGCGCATGCGCGGCAGGAGCTGCGTGCACATTCAGCCAGTCTCATAGGAAAGCATTCATAATTCTTTCCTATGGACTCTTGCGTCTTCTCACTGTGATTTTCATAGTGAGAAGAACGCAAACGCCTCTAGCAGCTGTCAATGACACAGCCTCTAGAGGCTCTAGAGGCTGGATTAACCCTAATATAAACGTAGCAGTTTCTCTGAAACTGCTATGTTTATAAAAAAAAGGGTTAACCCTAGCTGGACCAGACACCCAGACCACTTCATTAAGCTGAAGTGGTGTGGGTGCCTATAGTGGTCCTTTAATTTTACAGATCTCCCAAGATCGTATTTTGCTAAAGATACAGGATAAATTAACATAGTATTAAAATTACAGAGATGTCAACGTTCTTCTTTATTAAATTTGCAGATTTTGCTTTTGCACAATCAATGGCAGGTGATATAGAATGGAGTTGAATCTTCTGTGGTTCCCACAGCTGTGATTAGGAACTTGGACAGGATGTGAAGTGATCATGCCTTTTTTTATCATAGATAAGGACAATTCATGTCAAAAGTCAGAATATGCAATGATATTATTTTTTTATTTCCAGGAATATCTCCTTCAACCCTTTGAAGCACATCCCTCACATCCAGTTTGATCTTCTCACTCACCTGCATTCCTTGTAAGTGAATTCTCAGATCAAACATTGATGAGCTATCAAAATGGTGCACTTTCTCAGAGATTGTCAGTGATGAAATGTCAGTGCTTCTATGGTAACCTGTTTGTATTTGTTTTTGTTTGTTTTCACCCAGAATACAATTCCTGGTTAAATCCACATTTTCTTGGCCATGGCACTAGCCTTCAGGAATAGTTATTGACATTATCTTGATTGTATTTTTCTGCATTTGTTGATTTATGTAATTGGCATAGATAAATGAGGTAGCCAAGTTGCAATAAGAATATTTTCATTACAGTGACCTTATAGCGATGTTGCTTAAATAGAAAAAAATTAGTGTCTTTAGTGCCTACCTAACATGCAATCCTCTTTTAAGCGAAAAATCCCAGCAACAAAAACCCAGACTAAATGATAATCTAAAAGCGGTAGGATTTACCTTGGTTATGCCAGCTGGACAGAGTTCTTCTTTCTAAACATGTATCACCCCCAGCCTCCATCCACCCTGTTTCTCTGATTGCAAGGCTAATTCAACACATGTAAAGACTACAGTATTTGTTGATAAAGTGCATTACAATATTTGTATGAATAAACACTTCTTAATGCAATAGAAAAAAATAACTGGTGACAAAGGCAAGCATGTTATGTACGTATTTATTTGTGTGTAGTGTTGAGATTTGAATGTAGTTGTATGTTTGTATGTCCTGTTGCTATTTTAAAGTGGTGTACTTGTATTTAGTATTTGTGTTTGAATGTGTTTGTATGTACAGTTATGTACAAATAAATATCAGGAAGTATTACTTTACTGAGAGGGTAGTGGATGGATGGATGGAATAGCCTTCCAGCAGAAGTGGTAGAGGTCAACACAGTAAAGGAGTTTAAACATGCGTGGGATAGGCATAAGGCTATCCTAACTATAAGATAAGGCCAGGGACTAATGAAAGTATTTAGAAAATTGGGCAGACTAGATGGGCCAAATGGTTCTTATCTGCCGTCACATTCTATGTTTCCATTGCTGGGTGCACATACACTGTCTCGCACATACACACTGAAAAACACATAGATACACACACTGACACATACACACACACAATAATTGAAAGACACACTTTCAGTGACACTCACACTGATTTGAAACACTCAGTGACAGACACACTCACTGGCAGACACACATTCATTGACAGACATACTGACACACACTTTTAGTGACAGACACACAATCTCACTGATTTGAAATACACACACTGACATACGCACTCACTGACAAACTTTTTGAAGCACACTCTCTGACAGAGACATTCACTGACACACACATACCCTCACTGGCACACACTTATTGGCAGACACACACAATATTCGCATATATAATTATAAGATAAGCTCAAGCTGAAAATGGGTGACTCTTAAAGTGGTATAGAAGGTACTGGGTGCTCTTAAGGGAAAAATCTGTTCCCACACCGGATATAGATATATATACAAAACGGATTTCAATGTTTATGCATAACGGCTAGATGGGTAATACATTGAAATCCGTTTTGACTTTAATTTTGGCCGCTACATCACACTATAGTTCACTGGGGTTGCCGGAACACGTGATCATGCTGGAATGTGATGATGTCATTTGACGCGAGTACACGATGATGTAATTTGACACGTGCACGTCATGACATCATTTGACGCGTGATCGTCATGACGTCATTTGATGCGTGAACGTCATGACGTCATTGATACCGGAAGTACTCTCCAGCATCGTGCAATTGATTCCTGGCATCAAGACATTTACGGGTAGTACCTCCTACATTTAGCTGATCGCTTTTGGGTTGATTTTACAAGTTATATAAGTGGGATGTTAGCTCAGTCAATGAGAGGTCCCCCATAGGAAGGCTTAAGGGCCGAAACGTCAGGGTTTTTAGTTCTCCTGCTCCTGGTTAGTATACCATTTTTTATGTAGATAAATTAGCACTATATTGCTACTCTTAGTGGTTTTGGTATTGTTGGTGTACTATATAATGCACTGTTGTATGCATTTTTTTCTGCTAAAGCTGTCATATTACTTTTATGCATGAATAACCTTTTTTTATGTGCAAATTTTGGTGTGCCTTGGGTTTATTGGTTTATTTTTTAGACACACACAATATCACTGATTTGAAAGATTTACTGACAAACATACACTCACTGACAGACACACCAACACACTCTCAATGACACACACTCTCACTAATTTAAAACACGCTCAATGACAGACACACTCACTGCCACAGACACTGATGGACACACTCACTGACACAGACACACACATTTACTGACAGACATACACATTTACACATTCTTTCACACACAATCACAAAGTTTTTTCTTTTCTTGTGGTTTTATTTTTTTAGGCCCATCCAGCCTCCTATCTTTGGGAAAGCTGGTGTGGGACCCTCTCTATGGTCGAGGGGGGGGTCCTTTACTTGGGGTCCAGTGTGTCTGCTTTGATTATCTTCAAGCTCTTCTTGCTCTGCTTCTTCAGATGCTGCTCTTGTGATGCAGGGGCCAGAGTTATGTCATATTCTGGCTCTGGGCATCACAGCAGGGCGCATGAGGAAGCAGTGAGGAACTTGAAGAACATTAACACTCCCTCGCCGCCAGGGCCGGATTAAGAGCACAGTGGGCATGGTGCTGACAATTATGATGGGCCTAATTACGGAATCTTATCGACCAAAAACACTAAAACAGTCATACCTCCCAATCGTCATGTATCTGATGGAGATGGTGCTGGAGGGAAACTCATAGGATGCAGCTATAAGAAAACACATACTCTATGCTAATCTCTCTCTAATTTATGTTTTCATCTTTCAAGTAAATCCATAACCCCTTACAGCAGTGTCCGTGAAGTAGGAAGTCAATGGGCGGGGTAAAAGGGTGTGCCACTGGCGCGAATCACGTGACAAGACCTGCCAAAAGGGGTGAACATGCCCAAAAAGGGGGCATGTTTGTCCAAAGAATTGGAAGGTCAGCCTGGCATGAATGCATGTCAGGCTGCCTGCCAATCCTGCAGGCTGTCCAACTAAGGGCATACTATGCAGGCAGCACCTTGAGCTTGACATAAATGCGTCTAATGATGCGCTCACTCCATTCTTTCTAAGGACTGTCCCCTAGCACTCGCTGGTCCACTTGTCTCCTTACCTTCTTACTAGCAGGCAGAAGTTCCTGGTATATAGTCTGAGACAGAGAAAAGGTGTCTGCAGTGAGTGTAGAAGAAAGGGGACATGCCACAGTGTTAGAGAGACCAACGTCTGCATTACCTAAACTAATTTAAATGTCAGCCAGTGCACACAAGTTTTGTTCCCATACATCCCTCTTAAGCTTCCAAACTTTAAGGGACACTATAGTCACCAGAACAACTACAGCTTATCGTATTTTGTTCTGGTAAGTGGAATCATTCCATTCAGGCTTTTTGCAGTAAACACTGTCTTTTGAGAGAAAATAACTCCACTGGCCGCTCCTTAGATGGCTGCTAGAGGTGCTTCCTAGAGCAGTACTGCCTAGTGTGCAGCACTGCCATATAGTGTCTCCACCCTCTGCTTGCAGACACTGAACTTTCCTCATAGAGATGCATTGATTCAATTTATCTTTATGAGGAGATGCTGATTGGCCAGGGCTGTGTTGGACTTGTGCTGGCTCTGCCCCTGATCTGCCTAGTTGACAGTCTCAGCCAATCCTATGGGGAAGTATTGTAATTTGCTCAGACCACCACTTCTGAGCCAGCAGCTGCAGAATTGAATACAAGTAATATTTTACTATATTTAGGGAGGCAAGAAGGGGCCAAGGTGGTGGTTTTAACATAATAGGGTCAGAAATACATGATTGTGTTCCTGACCCTATAGTGCTCCTTTAAGCAAGAGTATGTGAAGAGTAGTTAAGGTTGCCACCTTTCTTGGAAAAAATTTCCAGCCTTAATCATTTGTATAATTAATTAGTTATGCGTGGCATCACATGATGTAAATCACAAGGAGTGACATCAGAGAAAATTCTGTAAAATCACCTACAAACTCAGCAATCCATCTGCTGTATAGATGGATTGCTCCCAGTGTCTCCTTGTCTCCCAGTGTCTCAGTCTCGTAAGTCACCCAGTGTCTCAATGTGCCTATGTATCACAGTGTCAGTGTCCTCATGTCGCCCAGTCCCCTAGTCTCCCAGTGTCTGTGTCCCCATTTCTCCCAGTGTCTCAATGTCTCAGTGTGCCCCCATGTCACTAGGATACTGGGGACACTGAGAGACATGGGGACACTGAGACACTAGGGACACAGACACTGGGAGACATGGGGACACTGAAACATTTGGGGACACTAGGGACACAGAGACATGGGAACACAGACACTGGGAGACTAGGGGACACTGGCTGGGAGACACTGGCTGGGAGTTCTAGCTTGAAAAAAGCCCTGTTGGGGCTGAAACGTTGCTTTGTAGTTCCTGGTCCAAATAAATTGCCTTAAGAATTGGAAACTATTGGAGTGCCTTGATCATTTTCTACAAATTTATCTGCTTGGTCCTTTTGGGTACTGGGACTTTTTCAAGAGCACCCTGGATTCCCTAGTGAGGAGCTGAGTGCACTTCCAGCTTTGACTATACTGGCTGGGAGACGGACACTTGGGGACACTGGGAGACATGGGGACAGTTGTGGACATAGACATGGGGACACTGGGAGACATGGGGACACCAGACACACTGAGACACTAGGAACGCAGACACTGGGAGACATGGAGACACTGAAACATTTGGGGACACTAAGACACTTAGGACAGGGACACTGGGAGACTAGGGGACACTGGGAGACTAGGGGACACTGGCTGGGAGACAGACACTTGGGGAGACATGAGGACAGTTGTGGACATAGACATGGGGACACTAGGCACACTGAGAGACATGGGACACAGACACTGGGAGACTTGGGGACACTGAGACACTAAGGACACTGGCTGGGGGACATGGGAACATAGTGTCTCCCAATGTCCCTATGTCTCACAGCGTCCCCATGTGTCTCAGCATCCCCATGTGTCCCCTAGTGTCTCAGTATCCCCATGTTTTCCAGTGTCCCCAAGTGTCTGTGTCCCCAGGTCTCCCAGTGTCTGTGTCCCCTAGTATCTGTGTCCCCTAGTGTCTCAGTGTCCCCATATGTCCCCAAGTGTCTGTGTCCCCATGTTTTCCAGTGTCCCCAGGTGTCTCAGTGTTCCGAGGTCTCCAAGTGTCTGTGTCCTAGTGTCTCAGTATCCCCTAGTGTATGTGTCATCATTTGTCCCCTAGTCTCCATGTGTCCCCTAGTCTCCATGTGTCCCCTAGTGTCTCAGTGTCCCCAAGTGTCCCTGCTGCCTTTCCCCCCATCCCTCCCTTACCTGAGCTGTAGAGCTGATGTCTGGACTCTGCGCTGTGTAGCTGCTCCCCCAGGGATCAGTGAGTAGTAGAGAGAGGCAGGGATATGTTGTAACTTCCAATACCTGCCTCTCTCCACACACAGTGACCCCTACTGGCCAGTGCTGGTATTGCAGAGTAATCTCTGTTTATACTGAGAATAATATTTGCATTTGTATTACTGCAATACCATCACGGCCAGGCAACCCGTCCAGGGAAGCAGGTGCCTACTCTGCCTTACTGTAAAATCACCTACTTCTCAGGCGCCCTAAAGTTCCCAACCAGCCATTTCCTGGGGCCCCTGTGACAGACCATTGACCCACTCCCTTCAGCACCCACCCCTGATTTGTGTGCCCGGTCATTGTCTACAACCGCAATGTTAGGTTGGTTGGCCACTACTTGCTTGTCTATAAAACAGATTAAGGAATTATTTTTTAAGGATTATTTTTCTAAAATGTTATAAGGCTGCTTAAAATCACTTATGTCAATAAACACATATGTGGGTTCAGTTCCACCATATGGCCATGTGTGTGTGTGTCCATATATTTAAAAATAAACAATGCACTGCATATAATATCATTCATGGTTTTCCTGAACTAAGTTGATAGTAGCTGAGTCAGCCATGGTCTGCACCATGGTTAATGGGATGTACATAGAAAGAAAGTTAATGGAGCATTAAGATCTACTATCACTTTTTTAATGTTTCGATAATTCCCACTATAGAAACCGTAAATCTGTGGGCTGTACAGCAAATGCAAGAACTTGTGAAACTGTGAAATCTTTTAATTTTAGATTCCTTTTATTCTTCTTATAAAACATTAAAATAAGAGTGGTTAACACCAGCTTCACATATCCTTTTAAACAAATCACTTACGAATACAACATCAGCAGATGATATTAATTGATTGGGCATAAATCATTTTGACAACTGATGATACAGAGATGAGAAATCTTGATGCGATTCCGCTCATAATTAATGTGCATAAAAAAAGATTGGAGTATTATAGACCCTGTCACCCTGCATATCACCTAATTAGCTTGCTTTCCACTGGAATTATAATGTTTCTGAAGCTAAAAGGAACAGTCTAGTGTTATATTATTTCGAATATTGGGTCACTTTAATAAAGCAAATTAACGATATTTACTTATCATTTCATTATTTTATAATGTAAACACTGTTTTTTTCAGAAAAGGCTGTGTTTGCATTCCCGAGACTGCAGAGACAGTCTCTTTGCTCCAGATCCAAGTTGTAGTGGTTCTTGTCCCTAGAGTGTCCCTTTAAACAGATAATTATTTTCTAATTTCCATCCAGACAATATTTAGCTTTAAATCCTGTTAGGAGCCATAGAAACCAATGTTCATAGATAAATCTGTTTAGCAATTTAAATATACCACCAACCTCATTAGGCAAATCATAAACCGCAAAATAAACCTTTCTGATATGATCACAATCTTAAAGTCTTTATACAACTTGGTTTAATTCATGGATTTATCACTTTTTGCATACAGTAGAAGTAAGATGCAAATAGCTTCTTTGTGTATTTTATTTATTTATTTCTCAATAGAACCCATGGACCCAACCACAGTTTGCTTAATTCACAAAAACATGAATGAAAACCATGAATTAAGCTATTTTTCTTTTCAGTCACATTTTACAATGATATTGTATATTATATATACCACCTATATTATTATATACTCACCTTTATTCACACAAAGTGTGTTGTTCACTTATCATTTTATATTGTTTTGTATCATTTGGTGAAATCTAGTGATTGATTTCACTGTTACTAGCTTTTTTTTGTTTACTTTGAATCTGGAATACACTTAGTACAATATATAAATTATAATTGGTTGCGGAGCTAGACACATTGCGAGTTTATTTATTTAATTAACTGGGTGTTCCCCAAGACTCTGTTCTTGGTCCTTTTTTTGTTCTTCTTTCACACTGCCTCTCTCATTAACCTTATTAACTCTTTTGAATTTCAGTTCCATCTATATGCTGATAATACACATATTTACCATACCTCTCCTCCCCTGACCTCTCTTCTTGTATCTTGGAACACATCACAAACTGGCTCATTCCAACCCTAACTGGACATCTTTCCGCTTTCTAAAACTGAGCTGAACTCCTCATCTTTCCCCCTCAAATAGTCCCTGTCCTTCAATGCACGTCAATGGAACACCTATTACCCCCACCACTCAAGCTTGCTGCCTTGGTGTTCCTTTTGACTTGGTGATATAGAAATGATGATGATAATAGTTTGAAAGACTTTATATGCATGCCATGTGTGCATTTAAAATAGGTAATTCGAGTGGGTGGACTTCTTGTACAGGAGTTATGGTGGTTACAGAGATAAATAGAGATGGTGCTGTCTCATGATTTAAGTATAGTGATAACTCAGCAGTTGCAATATTGAACTGGATTCAATATAATATAGGTAAACAGATAAATATGAGTACAGATGGGGGACCGTATTAGACAATATAGGAATTAAATGGATAACTCTGGTTGATGCTGTAGCAAAGGATTGAGAAGCCTCTTGAGAAGTTTGCTGTCATACAATAGCAACCTGGCTAGTTTATTAATGTTTATTATGACTTCCTTAAAGGGAAATGTAAATGATCTCCTGTAATCATTTCCATATTTTATCATTGCCAGAATCATGGAAGATATAGAGATTCCAAACATTAATAATCTAATGTTCTCCAATCTGAACCTATCTCACATGTAAGTACAAGACTTTACAAAATTATGAGGGCTGTGATCTTTTTTTCTCAGCTATAAATATTCCTTCTTTTGTTTACACCCTTTTCCCACAACTTAGCTTTCCACTTCCAGATCACCCACATTTGTTTTCTGCTGTATGTGAATTGACTTGGTATGTTTCAAACCCAGTTTCACTTTTCCCTGAAGATATTTCAAGAAGTTCCAGTACTGCAGTTATGCTCCTCATGTGCGCAGTTGTAAGCCCAACAGTGATGGTATCTCTTCTTTTGAGAATCTTCTGGCCAACATCTTGCTCCGAGTCTTTGTATGGGTCATGGCTTTTATCACCTGTTTCGGGAACATTTTCGTGATCTGCATGAGGTCCTTTATAGTGACGGAAAACTGCCAACACACTATGTCTATCAAATCTTTGTGCTGTAAGTGTACTGCCATGACAATCTCTTACAACAAATAAGTGGATCAGTTTTGTGTTCTGATTATGCAGTCCATTAGTATAAGGAGAGGAGGTATTGGGAGTTTTTATTGAGTAATATGGTCCAGTAGTAGTAATGTGTTTTGAGCAATATTGTAGCAAAATTAAACCAAAAGACTGTCTGAGGAGGTGGTTAGTCAATCAGACTTCAGTCCACATATATTGTAATGATATGCTCAACAAAAAAAGGAAACAATCACTATTTAGTAGATATACCCCAGTTTATGCAGTTTTTCATTGGGTATATCTGAAAACCACTTGCAAAAGTTGCAGACCTCTTGTCTGCAGCCTTTCCAAACCCTCCCCTAACCCAACCCACACTTTCTATGGCTGTCCAATCAAAGATTTCCCAATGCAGCTCAATGAGAAGTCTTTGCTAGGCAGGTGTGCTCGGCAATTGTTGCCTCTGGAGTTTGGCTTAAGTTAATTTATAAAAATGGCAATTTCTATTAAAACAGAAAAAAGAGTTACAAATAAATTACTTCAGCAAGCTGAATTGCTTTGGATGTGTGAAGGGATCCTCTAAGGCTGAAATAGTTTAATCAGCACTTTTGATGGAAACAACTACCAAATCGAGCCAAGCCTAGCAATTGCTATTCACTGAGATAATACATATTTTATAATCCTGTTTATACAGTACACATAATACACTATTACACATATTAATGTGTTTTACACCAACAGAAAACATGTCATAAAATGTAGCGCTACATACAAGTCAAAGTCCGTCCAAAAGCAGGAGGATTATTTCTCCAATGTTGACACAGAAGTTTTGGTATATTCTGGCTGAAATTGCCTAAAAACAGAATTTAACTCCAATAGTGTGAGACTGTTATATATTTGGAATCATATATATAAGAAAGCCACTCACATTCTCCTGAGCGATCAACCAAGCTCAGGGATAAAACGCTTACAGGTCCGTAAAGGCGACCTTCCACTTCTTTAAGTAAGATAATCTTGCATGATGTCAGCTAGGGCATAAACAGAACATATATATGGTGCAATATAGTCTGAAGCAAGCAGTCCGATATAAAGTAGGTATATATTATACTCACAAGGATGGAGCCATAAATAGGCTCGGTCACAGTACGTTGTGTAGTTCAGGTCTACACGCCTATTAGCAGGAACCAATAGCCCAAGTGTATATACAAAATGCTTTTATTAGATGATCTCAAATTAAAATTCTAATGACCAATTAGAAAATCAATAAAAACCAACACCTGGGGACTTTACATATCACCCTTATGCCCTTATTCAAAGTATTTTGTATAATTTATTCATTAATTTAGATTTTAATTTTGTTGGGTTTTATTGATTTTATAATTGGCCATTAGAATTTAATGGCGGATATAATGTGAGTGTTTTCTGGGACTGGAGAGATGTCAAGACCCAAAATGACAAAAGAGGCGGCAATAGTGCTCTCAATAAGATATAACTAGGCAGACAGAGTGATTATAGGGTAACACTTACATTTATTAGAGCTTAAGCCAGCTCTGGTGTGTATAGCATACAGTGGTATAATCCCCACTTGAAGGATATGGTATGAGTGTTCTTAGCGATGGGGTGTTGGGAACCCAAAACAAGAAGTAAAAGGCAGCGATAGTGCTCTTAATAAAATATAAATGGTCGGTAAGATATGATAAAAAATTATACTCACAGAGATAGAGCAGGCTAACTGCTCTATAATGACAGCATCAGTGGATTGATCTCCAAGTGGGATTTTTGGAGTACAGGATAAAAGTTGTAGTTGCCAGGTAGAATAAAAGTTATTGTGTCAAAATAACGTAGAAGAAATAAAATAAAAAATAATAAAGGTATAATAAAAGATAGTGGCACAATAGTAGCTGACCAAAATCAATTTATTGGTAGAAAACAATAATATATACATTCACGCGTTTTGCTGTAATGGCTTTATCTGTGGAGTAAAAACTTTCTACCTGGCATTGTTTAAGTTTTTATAGGTATGGGATAATTTAAAATTGGCACCAAAATTGGTCAATCCAATGAAAAATCGTTATGTGATAACATGTACAAAACAGTTATAAATACTAATATTCAAAGGATCTAACATTGAGGCAGTTTAATTTGCATAAATAAGTGTAAAACAAGGGTTATGTGGGTTAATAATTGGCATTGTTTGCTGAAACATGTGGTACACGTCATTGCCGCGTCATACTGGACCAGCCGCAAAGCCTTATGGGATTTGTAGTTTTGGGTGGTTAAACTACACCATGGCAGATCGATTGGTCTGCTTGGTAGATAGAGTATAGGATTGGAGGTATTATGAGGCTGGAAACGGGATGGGGGTGACATAGACCACTAGTGTGGTAATAATAGACCAAAAGGGGAAAAAGATAAATGGAAACTTTGGGGGGAAAGGAGAAAATAGTGGCGGCCATCTTGTGGAGAGAAATGGGAAATATGAGTGCATTGAGATGATGTGGCGGCCATGTTAGGTGTGGCAAGTTATAAAGGACACCAGAAAAACTTCCATAAAGATTGTAAATTGTATAAAAACGAGAAAATACACCAAAACAATAATCATACATACAAGTTTATACAATTGTAGGAATATAAAAATGTGAATATACATATACATAAAGACATTGCTAGAGGATAAGGAACAAGTCAATACAGGTCAGCTAATCAACTATGATACAAAAGGAAATTATATAGCAGACATAAAATTAGTGTTGTAAAAATGGCAATGATTTAAGCAATGGTATATTAGGAGCATAAGATAGGAGGGGATAATGTGAATAGAAATAAATTAAAGTTAGAACATAATAGTTTTGAAATTAAAAGGAGCACTTTATGTCAATACAAAGGAGAATAAAATGTACAAGAAATAAAGCTACATAAATAGTTAAATAAATTTGAACAGATCAAAGTCTGTATTAAGACCATCAGGAGTAAGGGTCTGTAAGTTAAAAACCCATTCCATTTTGCATTTTCCAAGTATATTTTTTATGTTGTCTCCTCTTCATGGGGTAATACCTTTTTTTTTTTATACCAGTACATTTCAGTTGGCTTGGGTCTTTGTTGTGTATAATATGTTTTGAGACTGAATGGTTTGGGAATCCATTTGAGATATTGCGGCAATGTTCGCCTAGTCGTATCTTGAGGTTCCTTGTGGTCATTCCAACGTATTGGAGGCCACAAGGGCATTCTAAAAGATAAATGACATTTTTAGTATTGCAATTGATAAAGTCTTTGAGGTAGGATTTGGGGGTTTTGTTAGATTTGAATTGGGTAGTTTGGGATTTTGTGGATGGGTCGGTGCTTGTGCACACTTTGCATCGCTTACATTTGTAAAAACCTTTTTGGATTGGACAGAAAAGAGGAGAATAGATTATACATTTTGGTCTTCTCTTTGGTAAAGTTAGAGGCTAGAATAGATTTAAAGTTAGAGGCAAACTTCGTTAATGCAAACTTGTTTTAGTAACATAAGACCTCATGATATGGTATGCAAACAATAAGCCTCTTCTACAGGTAGCTCTGCTAATATTTTCCATATATTGCTGTATATCGATCTATATAAAATATAAACACATTAACAATGTAAATAAAACAATTTTCAGAGATATACATTTTAATTAACAGCTTCTTGATCCAAGGAGAGATCTAACTACCATTCTGGGGTCAAGAAAGATTTTGTCCTAGATTGTTGCAAAATTGGAACTGCTTCAAACTGGGGTTGTTTTTTTTTTTTTTGCCTTCTTTTGGATCAAAAGCAAATGTGAGAAAGGCTGAACTTGATTGCAATGTGTTCTAGTTGGATGACTTCAAGGATTAAAAGGATTGTTTGTGTTTACAGGTGCAGATTTCCTGATGGGATTCTACCTCTTTTGTCTTGGTGCCTTTGATATTAAATTCCAGGGAGAGTACAATAAGCATGCTCAAATCTGGATGGAGAGCTGGGGGTGTAAACTGGTGGGCTCAATGGCCATGCTGTCCTCTGAGGTCTCTGTCATGCTTCTCACCTACATGACTCTGGAGAAATACTTCTGCATTGTCTTTCCATTCAGCCACTTTAGAGTAGGCCGTGGGCAGACTTTGTGTATATTGACTGCCATTTGGGGAGTAGGCTTCTTCATCACCATCATCCCCTTCTTGAGCTATGAAACATTTGGGAACTTCTATGGCCGGAATGGAGTGTGCTTTCCACTGCAGTCAGACAGCACGGAGAAATCTGGTGCTCGAGGATATTCCATCGGCATCTTTCTAGGTGGGCACATCACTAAACTTTTTCCCTGATCTGTATCCAGGACCTTAGCAGACAAATTAAGAGAATTCTACTGCAATTTTGTTTGGCTGAATTTAGTTGCTAAGCAAATGAGTAATTTGGTATAGATTTAGTCGAGAAGAAGAAATAAAAAAAAGAATTTGTGAATAGCCAGCTGTGTTTAATTTTGCTCAAAAAGATATTTTGGTGCAGTTGATATTTAAAGGGACACTATAGTCACCAAAACAACTTTAGCTTAATGAAGCGGTTTTGGTGTATAGATCATGTCCCTGCAGTCTTACTGCGCAATTCTCTGCCATATAGGAGTTAAATCACTTTGTTTATGAACCCTAGTCACACCTCCCTGCATGTGACTTGTACAGCCTTCCATAGGCGTGCGCACGGGGTGTGCCTAGGCACACCCTAATCCCTACGGCACGCGCTATGTGCCTCCCTCCGTGGGCAGGTGAGGGAGATCAAAGATCTCCCTCACCTAACCACATGCAGGGAGGGAGGCAGGAGAGGACCCGGGGAGCTCTTGCCAGCACCTCCGCCGGGTTCCTCTCGCGAGGTCGGAGAGCGGCAACGCTCAGATCTCGCGAGAGTGAACTCTATCCCCGGACCACCAGGGATGGCAGCAGCACGGTCCCCCCTCCCTACATAAGGTAAGAAGGGAGGGGGGCTATTAACTAAACGGCCCCCACACCCCACACATTAACAGTGCACACACACACATCACCCTTACACTAACACCCACACACACTAACAACACCCTTACACACACCGCACCCTCACACTAACACCACCCTTACACACACCGCACCCTCACACATACACACAGCACACACACAGCACCCTCACAAGCTTTAGGGTGCACACCCTTATAAATATAGGCTGCGCACGCCTATGCAGCCTTCCTAAACACTTCTTGTAAAGAGTCATCTAATGTTTATCCTTCCTTTATTGCAAGTTCTGTTTAATTTAGATTTTCTTATCCCCTGCTCTGTTAACAGCTTGCTAGACCCTGCAAAAGCCTCCTGTGTGTGATTAAAGTTCAATTTACAAAGCAAGAGATATAATTATTTAAGGTAAATTGCATCTAATTGAAAGTGAAACCATTTTTTTTTTTTGTGCAGGCTCTGTCAATCATAGCCAGGGGAGGTGTGGCTAGGGCTGCATAAACATAGACAAAGTGATTTAACTCCTAAATGACAGTGAATTGAGCAGTGAGACTTCAGAGGCATGATCTATACACTAAAACTGCTTCATTAAGCTAAAGTTGTTTAGGTGAATATAGTGTTCCTTTAAGTCCAAATAAACCATATAATGTAAAGTGAAAATATATAACAAACGATTTCTACTAGCTTAATTAGTTTATGCAGCTCTCTTACGAGCAGGTGGAGTAAAAATATCATAGAAATACACTCCAAAGCAAATGTTTCTTGGACGTATATGGTCTCTATTGTTGCCAAGCATGACATTATACAGAGTTTTTGCTACAGTGTGCAGAATTCATATGCTGCATGGAATAAAACTTGATCAGTCAGGGATGAATCGCAAAGAAACTGTTCCAGTGAAGCACATGATTTAATTTCCCTCTTGTAGCGAATGAATTCTCAACAAGCCCTTCTTTAACTTGTGCTGTTTTATAGGTTTGAGTTTGAAACAATATGGATTTTTTTTTAATTAGAATATTCATAATAATCTGAATAATTTATGTGTTTCAGGGTTGAATTTGCTGGCTTTTATCACCATTGTCTTCTCCTACAGTAGCATGTTCTATTCTATACACAATACTGGGACTAAGACAGCAGAGCGCAGCGTCTTGTCACGAGAGGTCACTA
Organism: Pelobates cultripes; assembly: GCA_933207985.1. Classification (NCBI taxonomy): domain Eukaryota; kingdom Metazoa; phylum Chordata; class Amphibia; order Anura; family Pelobatidae; genus Pelobates; species Pelobates cultripes. Next base: position 79,941,922 of record OW240920.1, on the reverse strand, counting down.
TTGCAAAAAGATTTTTCTTTATAGTCTTTACCGATGCCCTGTGTTGGATTCCTATATTTTTGCTGAAGGCCGTATCTCTCACAGAGGCGGATATTCCAGGTATGAGCGTGTTTTGTATAATCTAAATAGTTTTCACATAATAAATTACAGGGATATTTGAACATGAATCTTGATATTTTATCTTAGTACGAGATCCTGCTATTTTGAGAGAGCAGTTAATGCAGATTACTAGGCACACAGGGTTTTTCACTGGAAGGAACACTCTGGGCATCATAACAACTTAATTGAAATGAAGTTGTTATGGTGCCAGGAGATCCTCTAGCGCACTTTGCCTGAAAGGGCTAAACTGTTCTTGATTAGTTTAACCCCAGACGTTTGCCTCTAGTGTCAGATCTCTAATTCCCCCAGAGGCAACCGGCTTCTGAAATTGACTTTCTGAAAGTGTGGATTGCCACCAGACAGGGGCGCCATTGATTGGCTAGCGCAGTGGTTCCCAAATCTGACGTGCACACAGAGGTGCTGCGATGCTATGATTATAGTACCAGGGAAACATTACTGCTTAACAGGGACCAGGTCGAGTGCCGCAGTCCTTTAAGACCGCGACCGGGCCCCTGTAATGTCGGCCTGTCACTTCCTCCCAGCATCATGCAGAGAGAAGGCACAGGAGGGATAGGAGCACAAAGCGTTCCAGACCCCTTCAATCCCCCCAGCAGGACCAGGACTCCAAGCCACCCTCCTGGAAACACAAGGTAAGCTAACAGGAGGGTGGATGGAGATTTAAAAAAAAAAAAATCACGTGTGTGTGTGTGTTTTAGTGTTTGTAAGTGTGCGAGTATGTGTATGAGTCTTTGTATGTGTGTGAGTATGCGTTTGAGTGTTTGTGAATGTGTGTGTGTGTGATATATATATATATATATATATATATCTGTCAGTGTACTTCTGTGTCATGGTGTGGGCATATATTATTTATATAGCGCCATCAGATTCCATAGTGCTGTACAATGGATCAATGTTTGTGTGTCTCGGGGTGCATGTGTGTATCTATGTGTGTATGTGTCAGTGTCTATATGAATTTGTATGCATTGTTCGGTGTATTTATATGCATTTGTGTGTTAATGTGCATGAATATCTGTGTATGTATGTACGTATGTGCATACATCCAATCAGTCAAACACCAGCACAACATACACACTCCTGCAATCTAACACAATTATAATATACAAACACACCCCTGCATTCAAACTCCAAAAAATATATTTACAAACATACCCTTTCACTCAAACACTTCACACAAATGTACACCCACATTTAAAAGTGAACATTACATCCAGACACACCTCTGCAATAAAACTATAACATTACATACAAACACACCCCTGTATTAAAACACAATAAATGTATACAAACACTCCTTGTAACACCAACACTGTACATTACACTGTATCACCAGTAAATACCGCAGCGCTGTACAGATATACAACCTAGAAATTTTGACTTTGGGTGCCTGGGAAAAAATACTGAAATATTAAGGGAGCCTTGAACCTAAAAAGTATAGGAACCACTGGGCTAGAGTGATCGGCTGATGCTTTAAGCCAATTAGTAACTCCCCATACTTACCTATTTTTTTTGAATGGGTTGCTATGGATTGGCTCTAGTCAATCAGTAGCAGCACTCCGTGCTTCTTGAAAGTCAATTTCAGAAGCCAGATGCGGTTGGGGGAATTGGAGATCTGGCCCTGGAGGCAACCATTGAATCCATTCTCAAGCAGCCCCTGTCCACGACTCTCCATGCTTCCTGAAACTGCATTGAAAAGACCGGTGCCGCTGGGGACAGGAAAATCTGGTGCTGGAGAGCAACCTCTGGGATTAAACTGTTCAAGATCGGTTTAACACCTTTTGGTAAAAGCGCCAGGGACCTCTGGGCACCATAATAACTTTGTGATGGTGCCCATACAGTTCCTTTAGGTAAATCACCATGTGTATCTTCCAAAATATATGAATGAAATAAAATACATTGTGCTTGAAAAAAAAATCTCACTGTGCTTCTCCGACAATTCTATGGGGTTTCATATTCTGTGTAGTTTTTCTTTTTTTCTTTTATTATCTAATCTAACTTAGGAGGCTGTTGCATACAATTAACAGAATAGGTCAGTGGTTCACAACCTTTTTTCACTCGAGTACCCCTTGGCAGCCCATTTCCATAAATTGTTCGACTCATATTAACAAAATATTTGTAATTATTATAGTTATTTCAAATTTGTATTTCTGCCACATATGCAGATACATAGACACACAGATACAAATCACTGACACATGCAGATACACATACTGACATAGATGCAGATAGACAGATGCACAGACAAGTACACAGATATATTGACACACACAGGTACAGACACAGATACACACATACAATGACACACACAGATACCAGGGCCGGCCCAAGACATATTGTCCCTCCAAAACCAGGCCACCAAAAACACCCACATTCATTATGTTGTAATATGATAATTAAAACCAAAATGAAATATATCATGATTAGAGAAACATTCCAGAAACCTATTTAGATCAATGCACACTAAATTAAACATCACAACACATATGATTCTGCAGTGGTATGAACATATTAACGGAGTACAATATATGTCAATCACTAACAACAACAAACCAAAAAATAAGTACTTTTTTCATGTGGGATGTATGCCATTAGGCTGGGGATGTAGTGTGATTTGTGTGTGTGCTGGGCATGTAGCATGTTTGTGTGTGCATGCTGTGGATGTAGCGTATGTGTGCGTGTGCGTACTAGGGATGTAGCGTGTCTGTATGTTAGAGATGTAGTGTATGTGCTGTGGATGTAGTGTGTCTGTGCTTGGGATGTAGTGTGAGTCTGTTTGTATATGCTGGGGATGTAGTGTGTATGTGTGCTGGGAGTGGACTTCCTATGTGCAGCACACTGTGTGTATTAAAGCTAATAATTACTTACCCTTTCAGTATCCGCTGTGCTGCCTGAGTCAAAGTGTTGCCTGGAGCTATGGATAGGCTGGCCCTGACAGATATATAGGTGTACAGATACAAATGCTGCCACACATGCAGATTCAACAGATACATGGACACACACATGCACAGACATACAGATACAGCCCGACCTGTACACTGACCCACACACAAACATACAGATATGCATACATTCATACATACATACACACACACGCATGCAGATACAGAGGCATACAGATGTGCGTGCGTATATCTGTATGCCTGTGCGCGCGCCGGCATACAGGCACACAGATACATGCGAGAACAGGCATACAGATACAGGCGCACAGATACACGCGCACAGGCATACAGATACACACTCACAGGCACACAGACACGCACGCACAGGCATAAAGATACGCACAGACACATTCAGATACACACAGATAAACACTGAGACAACTACCACCATTTACATTTTTGGTTTTTTTTCATGTACCTCCAGGGGCAATGAATTGTACCCCTGGGGGTACATGTACCACGGGTTGGGAATCCCTGGAATAGGTGCTAATCACACTAAGATTTTTGAAAATGAAATATTAAGTGTGTAGGGAGGCTGTGTAAGTCACAGAGTTGTAGCTAGGGCTGCATAACTAAAGTGGTTTTACTCCTAAACATGAGGGAATTGAGCAGCAAACCCATAGGTACATAATTTAATCATCAAAAAACTTGAATGCTGCTTAAAACGGGATTAGAAGCTGGAAAAAAAAAAAAGTTTATCAAGCCTATTACACATCTCTCTGCTATTGAAGGCAAAAACCCAAATTGAAGCCATTTTTAATTGTGCACAGAACCTTTAACACCTAGATGTCAGATTTATGGATCTACAATTTGTCCAGTCCAGCTTTTATGCCATATTCTGGATATTTTTTTTTTAATTTTTTTTTAATTTACCCCCACACCTTTCAAATCAGGTCTGCTGAATCACTTCTTATAATTGAGTTGTCTGGCTTCTGCACACATGTGATAAACATGTAGATTTAATTCACTAGATTAAAAGCAATTGCAAAATTTCAGATGTTATTTTCAGGATATTAATATTGTCATTTTCTCTACAGGCACCATTACGTCATGGGTTGTGATTTTTATTTTGCCCATTAACAGTGCTCTGAACCCCATTTTATACACACTCACCACCTCATCCTTCCAAGAAAAAGTCAAGCAATGTCTACAGCGGAAACAAAGTCAGACGCAGGATTCAGTGAAGAGTTTTAGTTTGGTTTCTATCCACATCAACCCTGCCTGACACAGTCGGCACACGATGCACTCACAGCAGTGGACACTGGTCTCTGTGACATCTCACCCAATGAATGTAGGGTTGAGAAATAAGCTACCACTATCCTCATACAAAGACTGTGCCTTCCATAGATCCATTGTTTAAGACCAATCAGGACCTACTTTTGTAATTTACATGTATACCATTCTTTCTTTGAACACAAGCAATGCCACATCCTATTCTATACGTCACCTTCAATAAGGTCGTAGATGTTGATCACACGAAAACTGAGTTTTACACTCCCTAAAGTGCACAACATTACGGTTAGGCCAATAAACAAGGACAGTGCATATGGACTGCTTGTTATTACCAAACAGAGCATTTCTACACTGGACAGGTTAAAATAGATTCCATAGAGCAGTGTGGAGTTGTTCTGTTGTACAGTTCTCATTAAATTAAAAAAAAAAATAAATAATAATTACGGTACTAGAGAACATTACTCAATATTTTAGAACTTCCATCCTGAAGATCTAATTACCCGGCAATGCAATTTATTCACTGTGCACAAGCATCACTAACTACTCTGGATTGTGAAAATCAAGAATATTGTACAAAAACAAAAAAACTGTATGTGTATATTATATATATTTATACATTTCTTATGATAAGTTCCATTATTTGTACATTACTTACAGGTGTAAATATGAAGGGCATTTTTAAACGAAATTCATGAAGATATCCATGGTTAATTGGCTCTATATTCAGATTACTGTACATTTTCTTTGGTAACTAAGAATTGGAACAGTGCCACCCACAAGGTGCCTCTTCCAGGGCTATGAAACTATAATTCCCACAATGCTTTGGACTCAAACTTTTATGATGTCTAATTTGACAGCTGGAGAGTTACCTATTGGCTGCCCCTTGGTTAAACTATTAGACCAAGCTGAGCTTTCAAAACAATTTGTAGTGCTGATAATTTAAATCCTAGAGAAAGGCAACGTGAGACTTTATTCAAGACTACGTTATCAAAAAAAAGACCAGAACGTTTGTGAATGAAGAATTTTTTTGTAGGGTTCTTAAAACAGGCTTTGCCATGCACTCACCCACTGCTTGGCTTTGAAATAAAGTGTGAACCCACTGCGTTTTGCTTGTTTTTTTATGTTAACAGAAACACCAAACAAAATAATTTATAGAATTTTATTATTTCTTCTGTCAAGAAAAGTGTGTTATATTACAAAAGCTGGCTTAAATAGAAACATGGATACAACTGGTGACATACAGTACATTTAAAAAGTATATATTATGATTTCAACTGTACATTATTTATATAGGACAATAACAAATTAGGCTTAGGATACTGAAGAGAAGCAGCTGGACTCTGATCCTCTACCTTAAGTGACCAGAATTCCAGTAGATTTAAGGCCACTGTCTTCACCCAGAAGTAGATTCAAATGTGTAGCTCGCTCAAAGACGGACATAGTGCCCTACAGTTATTCGCAGATTATGAAACTTGAGGTATCTACCTATTTCACTACAACATGTATCAGTATCATGGTATAAAACCAGATCATCAATATCGCACTTACAGAAGAGAATGGGGAAACATATATTGGCATTAAAGCATTTGACTGTGGCAGACAGAGACACATTGAAATATTAAAAAAAAAAAAAAATACAAAACTTCCTGTTGACTTATGACATGGCAAGTCCAGTCAGGAAGCAGTCCAGTTAAACATTCAATGGGCAGAATACTGCACCAATGTGGCACAGATCCGTTTTAGCTCTGCCCTGTATGCAGGGGGCAGTTGTCTTGGTATTGTAGGAATCTGTCTAGTGCTGTGCTAATGATCATCTAAACAGGTCTACACTTTACAGATTGTATTTTCTGGCAAAAATCGATTGGTCCTAATTTCCATTTAATATTGGAGAAAATAAACTGGTTATTTGGATTTTATTTTAAGCAGACCAACAAATGTTAAACAGAAGGCATTTCTTTGGAGGGAGGACAGAAAGAAAATGCAACTGCTTTAAAATAACTTCATGCGCCAATAACCCAGCCTACTAAAATGGCACTGGCAGCAACAGTCAGCATGGTTTTATTCTAAAATGGTAATGAGGCATCTTTTGATTGATCCCTTAACAAGTCTACTACCATTATTTCATTGGAAATCACATAGATTCCCTTAAAATAGGAGAAAGACAGGCTCACAGTCTGTATTAAAAGTGGTCCAGTATATGCTAAAGCAGGCATCACCAAAATGTAGACGGTCAAAATGGCAAAGAATACTGCCACGCTAGAATATTCTTAAAAATTATGCACCCCAGTAATATCAGAGCATTCACACAGAACCATTAAATAATCCTTCACACAACGTTCTCAAACGTATCCGACATTCCATTCTCTACATTTCATAAAACAATAAGAAAACAAGCACTTGCTTACTTCTACCACTGCATCAAAAAGAAAATGATAAGACAAATAATACTGATTGTTAACGCCATTCTGAAAATATCTTTCAAAATGTTTGATGGGATAGGTTAGCACTGCATTCTACCCTTTAGGGGTGCAGTGAAACAAACAGCCATTACCACCATCATTCTGAGTTGCTCATCTTTTTGAGGCAGAGTCCAATGCATGACCAGCATCATAACAATAAAATATTTCAATGTGTTCCCTAAAACAGGTACAGTAATATGTCTGGATATTATTCTCGTAGAGTTTTCTGTTCCTGGAACTCTCGTAGTCATGGGCTTTTCCAGTATGCCCTGCCATGAAATCCTGCTTTACTGATAGAACATAATCTGCAGTCAAAGTTCTCTAACTTTAGAGCTTTGTCTCTGGCCCACATGGACTTAATGGGGGGAATGAGTTCCGGATACGTGCAACTTCCATGGCACATAAATGTCCGAAAATTTTGTTGTACCAGTCTGGGGACCGTCCCCTAAGATACAGAAAGAAACATGTCATATTTCATAAAATACATATTCTGCACAATAAACATAACTTTGTTTGCCTTATGATTGGCAGTTAAGAACAAGAGGTGACAAATCCCTGTTTAAACATAGTTATAGTCTAAAGAAACGCTCTCCAAACTCCACCTCTTCAGATTTTGCTGAACTACAACTCCATTTTCTTAATGAAATAGAGAGCCAAAGAATCTTGGGAGTTTTACTGAATACATTTTGAGGGAGAAAACAGACTTTACAGAACCATTAATTTATGCAGAAGCATAAATGTCAGTTACAGAACATGCAGTAGTTCTCACAGTGAAAATATTTTTATATAAACACACAAAGCAATAGTACCTGAGATCAACCCTGCAGATATACGTTAACCTGGATCGTCCCATTCCACAAGGTTCCATGAGATACTGAGAATTCAGAATTACAGCCTGGACCCCTTCTTCGGGTTGCCCTGTGGTATGGTCAATAGATGTAGAAACCAGCAGGCACCCTCCTCTGGGAAGATCTGTGCGCCATTTCCTGTATTGCAGACAATATGTTATCAGTTATCCAATCAGAAATAAATTGTTTAGGGATAAATATCTTTACTTTAATAAGTTATTTTACTAACATTATGGTTATTAGGGGTATTATATTGGTGAGTAATGTTTTCATGGCTTTAAGGTGTTCAGTAGTTCAACATTTATTAAAATGCTTTCCCATTTAATCACATTTCATTCACAGATTTTCATGTATCTCACAAGCAGACTATAAAATACACCCCCCCCCCAAAAAAAAACCAACAACACACACACCCCTTTTCTCAAGTACATCAAAGTACACTTACCGAAGTACCAGAAACTGTCGTCGTGGATGAGGTGCCATGCTATCCGTCACATAATGGAATATCTCAGTGTTTTGTTCCAGGGTATCTACCACTTTCTCTTGCAAGAGGTCATCATCCCAAAGATGCCGCTCTCGCAAAACACGATGTAACAAGGAGCTTGGAGGAGCTTCCACTTCTGTTGACACTTTCCACATGCGCAAAGGATTACCGTCACCAACCTACAACATTTTTTTAATTTTTTTTTAAAAATCAAGAGATAAAGAATGACAGATCTGTAAAATTAGATATCCATATAGTGGCTTACTACCAAAACTATCTGCCCAACTATTACCTTCTTAGAGGATAATTCAGTGTTTTCAGGTCCAGACATGGTCGTCCAACCCTTAAAGCGTTCTGCAGACTCCTGGAGAAGATTGTGAATGCTGTTGTCCAAGAGCGAAGAGAAGTCTCTGCACTCACTTTCTGATGCCCCAGAGAGCTCCTCCAAAGACAGAGGATGAGCATCAGCAGCAACATATGAATTACGAGATTGGAGAAACATATCGTGTGGCATCTAGACATGTGAATGGTAGAAAAGAATAGCACTTATGTAGGATGTTTTTATGAATGCAGTTAGGACAAGAAATGAAGTACAGGATCAGACCCACAGATATTCAATAAAAATGGGAAAGGAACAGAGTCTAACAGTACCCGAACAGTCCTTATAAAGCTACCACTTAGCAGTCCAATTACCCAGATTACAGACTGCTACCCACCCCCTCTCTGATCCAAGTTCTGGGTAAAACATGAAAAAATTTTGGTCACCAAATAGGTTAATGTCCTTTTTACTAAAGTTGACATATAAATGAATCTTTTAACGCCTGTAATGTCTCCATATAATCTTGCTAATTTTTGCAAGAAAGACTATGTATATTAACATCACTTTTATGTCTTTGAAAATGACTACTGCAGGCACCATAACATCAGCAAAATTAAGTAAAAATTAAGGAGGTCCCCGGTGTCGGGTTACCTTAAAGGGTTAATGAACTCTAAGTCCAAAAAGTCTTCAAGCCTCTGGATTTTCGCTCAATGTCTGAGTCTTCCACCAGGAAGAATCGGACCAACCACAGCTGATGACCTCAGGGAGTATCAGCTGACATCCTTGCACCATAGCTTCATTCAAAGTTATTATAGTTCAAACTTTTCAAGTGGGTTAAGGAGTATACCTGCACTTTAAAAAGTGATACCCCAAGCACCATTACCTTTTCAGTGTTTTGAAATGGTCATGGTACTTGGGGTCTATATTTGCAGTGCTACTAAAATACTGCGTTATTTAGGCTATGTACTGTAGGTATAACCACACCTCTAACAGCATCATTAGCCAGTCCAGAATAAGAGTTCCAGGCTGGCTAATACCAAATCTATGCATGTTTTTTTGAGAGGGTCATTCATTGGCTGCCGAAGCCAGGTGCAGTTCAGCCGCCATGACCAGAAACGCCCAGCAGGACCCAGGGAAAGTGACAAACCATTGCAAAAGGGTTTGCCTCATTACAAGGTACTGGTTCCAGGGTACTCCATGCATCATAACCACAACAGTAGCTTAGAGTAAACCTTTCAAGTCACTGACCACCTAACTTCTCCATTGCCCCACATTTACATTAGGGGACAATCCATGAGGGTTGGTTTTGGTGTACACCGCTATATGTCATTCTGTATGAATGCATGAATTGACAGCTGTGTTCACCAAAATAATCAATGTTTTTAAGAAAGCACACAACTTTTAAAACTGTACATTTTAACAAAAACATACAAGAGCATACAGAATACAATATTGTGTTGATATATTGTGCTCAAGTAAAGTATTGCCAGCATACATGCTCTTTGATCACAAAACAAAACTTGCCAGCTTACCTGAAATAGCTTTTTGCATTCTGTGATCATGTGTAGCAACCCTTGAGTAGCAGCCAAATTCTCACTTAGGTCCTTATGGTCTGGCTTTCCAGATGCCCCTTTCCTATGCAAGACCCTGAGAGAATTAAACGATAAAAATCCCTGTTAAAGCATAATATCCTGCATAAAATATTTGATTTGTAAATGTTAGTTTGCATTCAAACAGAAACACATATCAATATAATGCACCCATTATATGAATTTGGTGGCATGTATTCTTTTAGATACGGGATACTGTATCACTGAATGAGGCCTCCACATCAGTCTGCAATAGTTATATAGTAATATAGCTTGGAGAAAAAAAAACAAAAAAAACAACAACCTTGAAATCCATTATGTTATGCTGTTTATCCAGTAGAAGAAAAAAAAAATTACAAAAAAAAAAAAATTACATATGAAATAATTATCCATTGCCCCTAGATTGAATATGGGCCATTTGTTTATCATATATTTGTGTATGAATGCAATATTTTATACATTACATGTTATAAGTTCCCAAAAAACAGTACCATTGCAGTAAGAATTCTGCAACAAAATACATATTGAAAGAAAATAAGAAGGGTACCTTGGGGATGTGCTCTCCTTCTTGGAGATGTTGAGGTGGAAGACCGAAGGGGCTAGACACACAGCCAAGTTCCCAGGTGTCATCTGGTTTTCCTGAGAAGATGATATGTCACTCAGGAAATACAGTAAGGTTTGCAGAACTTCTCGATTCTCATCAGGCATCAGCACAATCGCTGCCTGAACAACCCGCAGCCTGTGCTCCTTGGGTACATCTGAAAATTGCAAAGGACATGCCCAACATTAAATGCATATTTAGTAGCAGGAATGCATTTCATTTGGATTCTGCTAAACAAAAATGAAATTCTCAAAGTGGAGCAATCCCCATTGTTACAAATGGCTTCTAGAACTTTGCTTAAGACTTGTTCTTTAAATACAATGCCGATAGTTTCTGCAATAATGCCTAACATACAGATACTTTTTATTCTACAGGAAAAGTATTGCAGTACAAATCTAATGCTCATTGTAATAACTATCGGTCCAACAAACAATAGCAGATCCTCCCATTATCAAGTCTAAAACCACTCCTAAATAAAATTAGACATGGAATTCAAACTTGTTTTAAAAAAGAAACATGACAAGCTTGCCGAAAGGTTATATGGCTAGGAGTGCCATGGCGCTATCACACGGTAAGATGTCAAGCTGTTTTAGCATAGTTTGACAACTTAACTAGGTAATGCTGGGCAACCATGGCCACATACCCTGCATCAGGTCTTCTCCTGCAGTATATTCCAAATAGCTCTATAGCATTAGAAGGGCCATGCAGGTTGAGAGCAGCAGCAGAGCTTATGGATTTAAACTAAAGGTGCAATCTGTTTTGAAACCCCATATCTACTTTTTTCACCAAATGCTTATGAAGATCAAACAATTCTGTTAGGGCTTGCACCTATCTACTGAAAATAAAGTCCCAAACTAAAATGCTATGATAAGTTTGAAAACTAACACTGATATATTTGCAGGAACGTGTCCGTCAGTTTGCTTGTAAAGACGGGTTCAGGAAGATCCCGGAAATACTGCTTTAACAGGTCAGCCACGTCATATGCAGATTGCCCGACATAACTAACGTGGTCTGGAGAGGATTCATTCATTTGCCTCAGGACTTGGATACGAGATTTGACACCGGACTTCCTAAATATTCCCACCTGAAAATGTAAAAAACTATAAGTTAATATATAAAGAAATGAAGAACAAGAAGATCCAAAAAAGGAGCAGGAGCACAAATATCTTGTCTATCAAGAAAGCGTTCAAGTCATTAGCATGGACAGTTTATTATGGGGGTTCAATCAAGAGTAAGTATCTAGTATTGCAAATTATGGCTTCTTTGGACACATTGCATTTATGATCAAGGGCAATATATGAAAAGCTCTGCCCTTGAGTATAGTTTCCATACGATTTAGGGGTGATATGAATTATTCAAAGAGTAGTAGAAAATTGATTTATGTATTTCCAGTAAAGAATGGTGACCTAGACAGTCTACTTCTATAATGTGGATTGTAAGTGTGTTCCTAACAGTCTGGTGCCTTCGTCCATATTTACATTAGAACCCCTGCAACTGTAAAATAAATATATAGGAAAGAAAGAAAAAAAAAAAAGAAAAAAGAAAAAATATTTTTACTTACCTTTTTCCCCCCTATCGCCAAGACTCCCTCAGTCATCCGCTACATCATCCATCAGGCGTCTCTCTGCTGTGTTCCAATCCAGTGCCCCTCGTAGGGGAGCATTTTGAACATGCCAGTGAGTGCTGCACAAATGTTCAATCAAATGCTTCTCATAGGAAATCATTGAATTTAATGCTTTCCGCTGACATGCATTTGGTCACATGACGGAGTTTCACTTGGTCGCTGTCAAGGAAGCGCCTCTTGTGGCTGTCGGGAAGACAACCGCTAGAAGTGCGTTAACCCTGCAGCTTCTACAAAACTGCAAGATTTTACATTGCAAGGGCCCCTGCACCCCGACTACTTCATTGAGATTACGTGGTCCAGGTGCATTTAGTGGTTCTTTAAGTATAGTACTTTAATGTTTTATTGTGACTGATATAATGTTAGGGATGTACTATAATAAATCATTTACTTCAAACTGCTGCTTTAGAGCTAGAAGACGTTCAAGATACACTTGTGAAGTACAATTTTCTTTTTAGAGAAGAAGGGGTCTAAAAGAACAAGTACCTGGTCCAGACATTGGCTTCGAATGTATCGCATGGCCTGCTGGATGCTCTGTGGTAATGGCTGCCCAGTCCTCTGTACATTGATTATTGGAGGAATCCCAAACACTGCTTTACCCTTGTAATCAGGAACTTTGCTTCTCTTCATGAATTTGGATACCGTCCTAAAGTTGTTTCCGAATATGAGAATGGAAGAAAAAGTAAAAAAATAGAAATCAGAACTATGCAACTGTGCATTATACATCATATAAAAAGAGACTAAAATACTGAATGAAATAGAGATAACACACAAGCATTTCATATAAGCGGTCAATGTGAAAGCTACCTTAGAGCGGACCTGTAGCCCACAAACACTTTACAGCAAAATACCCAGCAAATATACTGGAGAAGTATATCTCCAGTATATCTTCCTTCCTCTCAAATATCTCTGCTACAGGGAGCACATCCCCATTTGCTTTATACAGAGAAACAACAAATATGGTTGTAAGTTAGAAACTAAATCCAGACCTCCCAACCATCCCAATTTTGGTAGGACAGTCCCCATTTTAGGGTCCTGCTTCTTTTGGAGACTTTAAAGGACTGTCCCCATAAAGTGCAGCTTGAACACAACATTAAATGCTCTCATGCCAACACTAGCAGACCACAGGAAGTGCTGAAATAGTGTTCTCTGCATGGCCAACCTGCTTGATTGGAAGGCAGGCTGGTGTGCATTCATGCCCTGATAATTCTTTGGCCGGACCTGATGACATTCCAGGCAGGAAAGTTCCTTTGGGTGAAGCCAGCATCACTGACTCACATTACAGCATCACTGGCTCACCTTTTTCATCCTCCTTCCAGTCATCCTGCTTCACAGAACAGCAATGTGTGGGGTTTTGTAAATATTGTTAAAGGGACACTATAGTCACCAGAACAACTACAGCTTTTTGCATTTGTTCTGGTGAGTAGAATCATTTCCTTCAGGCTTTTTGCTTTTCAGAGAAAATGCAGTGTTTACATTACAGCCCAGGGATAAATCCACTGGCCCTCCTAAAATGGCTGCTAGAGGTGCTTCCTGGGCAGTGCTGCAGAGTAAGCAGCACTGCCATTCATTGTGTCTCCACCAACTGCATGCAGACACTGAACTTTCCTCATAGAGGTGCATTGATTCAGTGCATCTCTATGAGGAGATGCTGATTGGCCAGGGCTGTGTTTGACTTTTGCTGACTCAGATCTGCCTTCTTGAACGTCTCAGCCAATCCTCTAGCGAAGCATTGTGATTGGTTCAGACCACCACCACTTCTGATGAGGTCAGCAGACAAGCAGTTCACAGGCAAACCGGGAGAGAGCCAGGAGCTGCAGACTTGAATACGATTGAATAAGATTTTACTATATTTAGGGGGCAAGAGTTGGCCAGATGGTGGTTTTAACACTATAGTGTCAGGAATACAGCTTTGTGTTCCTGACCCTACAGTGCTAATACAAGGGCACAAGGCAGAAATTTAAAATCCTTTTTTCTACAGTATATAGCCAAGAAGAACCAATGGCTGTAGATATGCAAATTAACGGTACAAAAGATTACAGGAAATGTGATTAGATGACTAAAAAAAAAAAGCAACTAAAACTGTTAAAGTGTTAATAAACTATGCCCCAGGGATAGAAACATTCCTCCACAGATAATCTGGGTTCCTCCCTGTAATGTAAAACATTGCAGTTTTTGAGACACTGCAATGTTTACATTGCAGGACTAAGACTGCATTTGGTGGCCGTCTACCAGACAGACACTAAAGGTGCTTCCAGGAGTTTCACAGAGTTTGACTCCGTGAAACAACACTAGACATCCTCACGCCATGAATGAGAACATTTAGCATCAGAGAAAACCGCAAAACATCGCCTCAATGGAGAAGGCCTAACGTGTGCGCAGCACTCACTGTGCATGTACACTTGGTTGACGTTGAAGGAGGCAGAACGCAACCCAGTGCCAAGGGACACAAGTGCTGGAATCTGATCCATTAAGGGTTTTTTTAACCTTCATGCGACACAAAAGGGGGCGAGCATGAGTGAGGGAATACAACGTTTATTGCCAACACTATAGTTTTCCTTTAATTGTGTCCAGTGAAACAAGGCACAGACAAGTTTTCCAGTTGTAGTGATGACTCTACATCTACTCCATTTATTTTTATTGCCTTTCAATACTTGATAATTGTGCAATTATATTAAAATATTCTGAGATGATAGTTGTCCTTTATGTTATTGTTAAATTCTAAAAGGACATTAGCCTTTCAGCTAAGCTAATCTTGTGGAAAAAAAAAAAATTAAAACCAGACAGATGGCTTAAAAATTAGTTCTGGCTTCTAATACTTCCAGCCACTAGAGGTCACTGAAAAGCAGACTTAACTCAAAATGAAATGCAATAGTTTCCTAAACTTTCACTTTTTCACCACAGGCTAAGCTATTTAAGAGGCGCTAGTTTAAACATCTAGCAATCCTGGATTTATTTTTCAAGGTCCACACATTCACATTCTACTGCATGTTTACAAATACCCTATTCTTTCCCCCACAATGTCAGACAAGTGGGATACAAGACCCATATGCCAAGCCGCATAGGTTCCAAATTGGGTTTTTTCATTTCAGAAAAATATACTGAAAGAATTAAGCAGACTAATGATATAGAATTCCACTAAAACCGCATCTGTCCAGTATGATGTACATGCATATATGCCTTTTAATAAAACTGCAGTAGTTTGTGTTCTACTGTTCTATAACAAAAAAGAAAAGGCTCAGTGGGTGTGTATGCACGTTTCATATCTTCATTGGGTGACCATAATTCAGGACTCCCTAGCTGCACAACTTTTGTATGCTGGATTAAATATTTAATTAACCAGTAGAGTGAATTTTTTTTACATTTTATTTTACAAAACTATGAATCATTCTTCTCTAATGTCTAGATTTTTCTTTCAGTTTATGCCCACTCCTGCTTAAGCAAAAAAAAAAAAAACATTCAATATTTCCACGTGGCAGTATATAGTACATACAACAGACTTCCCAGATGGTGAATAAGTTGTTTAGCAGGTGAATGGCAAACTCATTCTTTAGAGTAGACGTATGACAAACACAACCATAATGCCTACTTACCATGCCCATCCCTGCTTGCTGGGCACAGAGTGCCTCTCCATGATGGCAGTGAGCCGGAGCAGTGACAGCTTCTGTAGTAGATTGAGCTGTCCTGCTGACAGTCTGTTAATCTCGAAGGATGCCGAGCTGAGGCTTGGCCGGTGAGAGTTCTGGAAGCTGTGCCAGCGCAACTTCCTGCCAGGGAGTGAGAGCGTCAGTGCATCAAATTACAGCTTTACATTTTAAGATTAAACTATCAAAATTAAAGCAGGTACATGCCCTTCCCAGCAATAAAACTAGTAAACTGAAAAGAAGGGGTGATTTCAACAAACTATACACCATGCTTGCTCTTTTTTAAATTGTCAAAGTCAAGCTAGCAGTCCATTGTGGTGCTTCTGATGGAGAGTTCCCATACCACTGGCATATAAAAAAAAAAAAAAAGTTCATCCCATAAAAGTCTGAGAAGCTATTTCTTTAGAAATACAATATGCCAGTTGGTACATAGGAATTGTTTCCATGTGATTCTCAGTTTCCTTTTAGCTTTCTACTTTAACCCTTTAGTGACCAGACCGTTTTTTTATTTTCTTACCGTTAAGGATCAGGGTTGTTTTTACATTTCTGCAGTGTTTGTGTTTAGCTGTGATTTTCCTCTTATTCATTTACTGTACCCACACATTATATATTGCTTTTCTCGACATTAAATTGTCTTTCTAAAGATACCATTATTTTCATCATATCATATAATTTACTAAAAAAACAAAACAAAAAAACAAACAAACACTTTTTCCAACTTTGACCCCCAAACTCTGTTACGCATTTACAACTGCCAACAAACACCCCGCTAAATAGTTTCTAAATTTTGTACGGAGTTTAGAAATACCCAATGTTAACATGTTCTTAGCTTTTTTTGCAAGTTATAGGGCTATAAGTAGAAGTAGGACATTGCCGTTTCAAAATATATATTTTTAAAATGTATTAATAGTGACATTGTAACAAGGTTATCTGTCATAAATCTCTGAATCGCACCTCACATGTACATATTTTTTTTTCTTACGTAGACAACCCAGGGTATTGCAAATGGGGTATATCCAGTCTTTTTTTAATAGCCATTTAGTCACAAACACTGGCCAGAGTTAGCATTTATATTTGTGTGTGAAAAATGCAAAAAAACTATTCTGACCGCTAACTTTGGCCATTGTTTGTGACTAAGTGGCTACTAAAAAAGACTGGACATACCCCATTTGCAATACCTTGGGTTGTCTTCTTTTGCAAATGGTATGCCATCATGGGGGTAATTCTTATTTCTGGGCTACCATACGCACTCAACATAACCAATGTGGCAAATTTCAACGTGAAAAAACGGAAAATCAACTCATATATTTGACCCTGTAACTTTCAAAAACACTATAAAACCTGTACTTGGGGGGGTTACTGTTATACTCTGGAGACTTCTCTGAACACAAATATTAGTGTTTCAAAAGAGTAAAACGTTTCACAACAATGATATCATCAGTGAAAGTGTCATTTGTGAATGAAAAATGCAAAAAAAATGCAAAAAAAAAAAATCACTTTCACTGACAATATCATCACTATGATGTGTTTTACAGTTTTGAATTTGTATTCAGCAAAGTCTCCAGAGTAAAACAGTACCCCCCATGTACAGGTTTAACGGTGTCATGGAAAGTTACAGGGTTAATCACAGTGCTAGCAAGTTAAATTCTCTGGACATTCGGCCTGGGTTGTCAGACGGGTCCCTCAAATTGCAATCAATAAAATTATGACATAAATATGCACATAGAATATATATATATATATATATATATATATAATTTTTTTTTTTTTTTTAAGTCTACGTGTATATATTTTTCCCCCTGGATATATATACACACACACTCATAATTTCTAAGTGTATTTTGATAAAATATAATATCAAAATACAGTTGAATACATTTTATATATATATATATATATATATATATACATATACACACACACACACACATACATACATACACATATACATATACACACACACACATATATATAAATAAAAGGTATATTATTTTTACACACACACACATATATATAATTTCTAAGTGTATTTTGATATTAACCCCTTAAGGACCAAACTTCTGGAATAAAAGGGAATCATGACATGTTACACATGTCATGTGTCTTTAAGGGGTTAATATATAATATCAAAATACAGTTAGAATACATATTTTTATATATATATATTTTTATTTATATATATATATAAAATTATTTTTACACACACACTTTTTTTTTTTTTTTTTTACACAAAACATTTTTTATATTTTACAGATGCAGGGAGACTGCCTGTCAGTTCAGGTAGTCCCTCTGCAGGCAGCACTATGGACGCAGGGGACCTAATTTGCAGGGGGTGGGACTGTCTGGGCTGTCAGGTAGTCCCCCCAGACCGGGAGCAACACCAATCGCCGGCGGGGAAATGGGGGCAATCGGGTAGGTAATCTATTTGCCTATTTTACCTAGTACGTCCGCGGTCCCTAAGGGCCGTTTTTGTCAGACGTACCTAGTACGCGGTCCTTAAAGATGATCACAATCCGAATCAGTGTGAGTACTACCAGGGCACACATTGTATTGGAGGAGAAGAAATCAGAACATTGTTCTTGATTCTCCTATTCTGCTGACTGACAGTTGCCAAGTGTAGTATTTATATTTGTTTTACGGGGAGCCAAGATGGAAGAACTCCAGAATATATACGGTAATACAACAGTGTAAATGTCATTGTATATTTTTACACCTTAGAAATGCACATTTATTGAATAAAAGATAAGTAAAAGCAATATTGAAAATCATAATTGCTCTTTATGCACTTTTATTTAAATAGTGGTTTTGTAGGCCTTCCTTTTGGACAGCTTGTTCTCCAGACCTATTACAGACCACCCCACCCCAACCTGGTACATGCTTTGTTCTGCTCCTCAGGTTTGTTCTGGACTGGCCCAACCTGGTTTGTACAAACCAGGTAAACTTGTACTGCATGGTCCTAAGAACAGTTTCTGTTCTCCAGATCTGTTATGGAATAGCTTAACCTGGTTTGTGTACTCACTTAGCATGGTTTGTGTACGTTCTGCACCTTTTCTATACCAACCACACCAGGTTTGTGTATTTTTTTGGTTTCATAACCCCTGGCGTATATTGGATAATGCAAAACATAGTATAGGTTTGTTTTCTTCTCTAGACCCATTCTGAACCAACCCAACATGTTTTTTGTACTTTCTCCTCTCCAGACCTATTCAGTACAGGCTCAACTTGGTTTGCGTTCCTCCTAGGGTAGTAAAACTATTAAATATTATATACAAAAAGATTTGCCTATTAATAAAGGGAGTATGCAATTGTACACTGCACTATATATATTCTATTAAATCCATAGTTAGGATGCACGCTTAATCCTTTTACTGCAAATGTGAGTGTCCAATAATTTAATTTAACATTATTTCAAAGATATCTGCAAGGTAGTGTTCTACAGCTATTTCTTTTCTTACAAAATTATGAATGCATTTCTGACTAACCTGCATGGCCGAGTTAATGAGGCCCCGACCCCAGAGTCCCTCCTCTCTCTCATCTCTGTATCCTCTGTATCATTGAGAGAATTTCCTGTGCTGTCAAAGTCACTGGCTGAAGTGCCAACATCAGACATAGATCTCTGTTCATAGGCTACATGCCCAACTTGTTCACCCCCAGAGTCTGTACCCTCATCAAGCTCTGGACATACAGTTCTTGACCAAAGCTCTACCATGCGCTGAAGACCTCGTACGTGATTCAGAACATCATCCAGATGCCCAAACAGGTCAGGACTACCTTCCAAATCAAGAAGATCCCCACTGTCTGCCAGTGAAGATGGAACATTGTCATAGATACTTGAACGGCTACCCATAGAACTAAAGGAACTTCTTCTCTGCCTTCCTTCCAGGTCTTGAGAATCCATACTGCTACATACAGACTGTCCCAAGGATTTGCTGCCCATTTTCCATGCTTCCAAGGGCACACGGGTTCCAGGATATAAACTTTCAATAGAAAGAGACCTGGGGAAGGTACCAGGTTTATGGTCAGTTGGGATGCAAACAAGACGATCTGACTTTTGAGGAGGTCTGTTCCTTAAAGCTTCTTTCTCACCCATTACAAAGTTGCCCAAATAATCCACACTACATCGTCCATCCAGATGAGGCTTTCTAATGCTGTCGCTGGATGCACTTTTAGTCCTGTAACCGGGGTGAAGGAAGTCTTTCTCAAACACTGGAATGTCACCGTCATCACACTCATTTGGAAAGTTCATATTGTCTCTCTCAGAGTCATCCAGATCAGTTGTAGTATCTAATCCTGGCAGTCTTTTTCGACTTTTGCCTTTATTTCTCCTGCGCAGTGACTCCATCCTCTTCAGGAAGCCTTTGGTCATCCTTTTCTTTGTCTTCTCCTTCAGACTAGTATGGTTACATGCCAGAGATTGGTCACTAATGCTCCTATATGGCTTAGATGCAGTTGGTGAGCTGGACAAAGGCATATCTGGAGGTGGAGTAATGATAATATCCAAGACCCCTCTGCTGCTTCCTGCACTCTGCAGAGAGGTGGCCTCCAGTTCTGTGCTAAGGTCTGTCAGGATGCTGTCACGACTAGATGTACTCTTTATGGTAGGCGGTCCTGCAACTGTTGATGAAAGGAGCTCCACAGAGTCCAGACGAGACCATCGACCTTGGTCTCTCTGGAAAGCCCAGCGATCACTAATTGCACACTGGTCATCTTCATCAGAGTCAACTTCATTCTAAATTGAAATTGAAGGAACATTAGAGTTATAGGAGTCAATATATTTTGAATGAACTGACAATACACAAATAACGCAAGTAATCGTATTAATATAACTAAAATAAGCCCAATAATACAGACAAAAACAAGATATGGCCACCTATAAACAGATTAATTAAAAATAAAATCCCTAGTAGCACGGGTGGGTGGGGAGGGAAAGGACAGACAACATACTTTACACAGAGTAAACCAAATTACAAAAGTTGGAAAAGTGAAAAAATGCATATTAATATTGTGTCGAACACAAGAGCTTGCAAAGAGAAGCCATCTGGTTTAATTTTAACTTTTTCTACATTGGGAAATCTCTCAGGACTACTATCAGAGGGGCAAACGTCCTCTCATGTTCTATATTTTATATTTAGTAATCCTAGATTATTTGCAAGCGAATCCACCAAGTAACCAAGGGCATTATTTAAAATATTACACTATTATCCTGCTACCATTTTTATATGGCACAATATAATAAGTGGCTTGGTCCATTTACATTTAAACTATATTTCTGATTTACGCAACCACCTAAAGAAGGAGTAGGAAACCTTTTGCACTACAGATGTTGTGGACTACATGTCTCCTGATGCTTTGCCAGCATTATGGCTGTAAAGAAGTATTGGAGATGCAATCCACAACATCTGGAGTGCTGAAGGCTGCGTACCCCGGCCTAGAGTTTAATTCCGAAAACCTTTATTTAAATGTATTAAGCAATAAGGAATCACAAAGCCACAATATACAACACATTTTAAAATAATGTTCTTTAATAGGCTTTAAGACAGAATAAAACTACCGTAGTGTATGACATGAAGACAAAGAATCAGCATACATAAATATATACACTGACAAACACAAAGGTGCTGATGTGTTAATAAAGAGATAAAACAGAATTATGGCTACTTCTGGCCCCAGGCAACGTTTTGGAACCTAACAAGGCTTCTTCAGCGAAAAAGTCATGTCCGGTTAGTAGTAATGCTGCTTTTTGGACTGTTCTTCCTAATCATCCCAGAACAGTAATGTCTCCAATGGTCACAAGAATCGCTGATTCAAACTGGTTTTGTCCTTGGGACTTCCGCAGTCATTTCCATGATATGGACCTGATTTTTTTTCTCCAAAGATGAGGCCATAAACCCTTCTTAGTCCTTGAAGGCCCTTTGTGTTTGTAAGTGTACAAATTCTTGAATTCTGAATGTCTTCACGTAATGGTAGTTTTATTTTGGTTTTAAAGCCTATTAAAGAAATTACGTTTTTCTTTCTTCCTATTTGCAAGTTTATATTTGTTTACTCCACGCAAGAATGGTGGTGTGAAGGTGTGAGTCAGATGTATTCTAAATCCCCCTTCCCCCCCCCCCCTCCATTTTATATTGTGTGCATTGACACTCATTGTATACTATTCTTTAGATACATCTCATTCAAAAATTGTTGGAGTAGATTATACATTTACATGGTATTCAAAATGAATATGACATTCATGATGAAAATGACCAAATTGTAAACAATTCTCAGATTCAGCTAAGATTCCAGTTTGCAATTTTGGCCCTAAATGTGAAATTTACTTTGAGTTCCTGAGAATCCTCACTAAATAAAGGTGTTTGTAATATAGAAGAAAATCAATGTATATTATTTAAGCAGACTGATTTACACTTTAGATATATAAATTGTTATTTATAAGTCACAAAAAAAATAAAATAAAAAAGTGTTTAGAACAGCCCACCCCTGGCCACATCCCCAGTGTCCCCCTTTTGTCCATTTGAAATGATGAGACGTATGAGGTGGGATAAACAAAGGAGAGAATGTTCCTACATTACATAAAGAATAGGAGGAGGAACAAGAATGAGGGGGAAGGTTCTGCAAACACCCATGGTGCAACAGACATTGTTCTATATTAACGCAGAAGGAATCAAATTATGTGGTTGAATCTTTTGAACTGTATGCTAAATTTGCTAAAATCTACTGGTATTAGACCAAAGACATGCAAACCATTATAATGTTTGCATTGGTCCAATGGTGCCACAAAGCAGCCCTGTGCTTGGTGTACATAAAAAGCTTATTTTAGCTGCACACACTAGCAATAAATGGTTTTAAACATTCTTTGTGAGCTGGGAATAGATTAAAATGTTACACATTGAGTAGTTTAGGGGAACCCTGTGAGTGATTAACAGGAAGTACAGCTTTGGACAGGGCAGATCTCCAGAATCGCTTTCTACTATAGATTTCTAAGACAGACGTGTTCTTTGTTCAGAACATTAAATTGTAACATATTTCTCCAACAAATATTTACCCTTATTACAGGGAGAACTCACCTGTTTTCTCTGAAAATGAACGTCCAGCTTCATAGGAGCACATGAATTAAGTGTCATTAGCCGCCTGCAAACAAATAGGTAGGAGGCATACTTTAAGTACAATTTTCTTATTTGGGGGGGGGGGGGATAAAAGTGGATATCTATCATTCAAGGGGAAACAGAGGTCAAGTCGTGCATTTTCCTGGCTACAAACTATGCTTGTAGTGTTGGCTACATGCCCCCGTTTTATCTCCACATCTTAAGTAAGCACAGAGTTGAAAATGTGTTTAACCACTTTGTTGCCAAAACAGCTTTAAAAACGTTGCATTGCAAACTGCCATCAACATCAATATAACAATTCTTGTGCGGTTTCTGCCCTATTTTAATCAGCAGATAGGGTGTTAAATCTCCAGGACAACCTGTGTCGACATTTGAGCTAAGGATTAGTAAAAGCAGAGAAACCTTTAACACTTGGTATAATGTGACACTATTCCTTTCAGCTAAGCAGCAGAGCTCCTGGGTGTATTACCTGCCAGTGAAAGGGTTAAGCCCACATTCTGCCCAGGAAGGAAATCCTGGTTTCCAAATCAAAGAGGATTTGCATTAAATGTCACCATACCCTGCTGCTGGATCAAAGCGTTAGGCTGAAGTTATTTTATCCTCATCAAAAATGAATAACGCACTTTTTAAATAATAAGTCTACACAAAAAGGTAGGTACACAGTGCAACTGTATGAATTGGCATCATGGGGTATTTTTAGTACACAAAGAGTCATAATTTATACACAACATCACGACCTCCACAGAACTTCCAGGAAAGCAATAGCAGGGCAAGCACAGAGTTATAAAATATGCCAACCTGACCACAGTAAGAAAACCCACATATCCCAACATAGGGACGATAGAACTATGGACATTGTCTGGTTCACTTCTACAGGAAACAAGTCTAGAAACGGAAAGGAGGAGTCACTTTTCTGGGATTTATACCATTGAATAGAATATTGTAAATCACCTTTAACAATAAATGCAGTGGTTCTGGTGTCTATGGCCTATCCATGCAGGCTCTGCAATGTAAAATGCTGCCTTTTCATGGAAAAGATAGTGTTCACATTGCTGCACAGTGGCCTTCACTTAGACAGCCACTAAGGTTACCTCCTGGGTGAGGTCCTGCAAGCTTTGAAGGACATACGTTCAGTGTTTCCAAACTCTGCATGCCTCAGAGATGGACTGATTCAATGCATCTCTATTAAGATTAGTTGATTGGCGCAGCTCTGTTTTGCTAGGCATCCGCAATAGCCTCCCAACGCTTTCCTATGGGAAAGCATTGGATTGGCGAAGATCAAGACTAGTTACTTTAGCCAGTGAGGGGGGCACCCGTGTTGAGACCACTGCAACAATGGAGAAAACGTAAATAAAATAACTTTTTACTCCATTGGGGAGGGGGTGGGGGGGGGATATTGGATGCGTAAGTAGGTTGTTTTAGAAAAACAAATATGTATTCCTAATGCTATAGTGTTCATGTAACTTTTTTTCCCCATGAGATGCTCCTTTTCTTTTAAACTTCTATTTAAGATTTAGAAAATTACATCATAAACCAGGGGAAACATTGCAAATGTAGAGGAGAAAAAATGCATCTAGACCAATGTCAGAGTTCTATTTCCTGTCCATTCTGCTGTGAGGGGAGGAGCTAACCCCATGAGTAAATGCTGCCATGATTGATCAAGAAATCAGCGTACCATAAAACCATGGGAAATAGTGGCAGTTCCCCTTTAAATGAGGAAAGGAGTAAAATCTCTGAAAAGCACATGGTGACTGAAAGGTACCTGGGCATGACATTTTATTTCCAACAAACTCTAGATTTCCACTAACCAGAGCCAAATAACCACGTAGCTTAACAAAAGAAGATTTAAGTTTTGTCCAGAGATCGCACTGTTCTCACCAGGGTACACATAAGCCACCAGTACCCTTTAGCCAATACCCTACTCTGTGCTGGAGAGGCATTACTAATCCTCCACAGTCAAAAAGCACGCATTTACACACGACAGAGAAACATTACAAAGAAAAGTTTAAAAGTACAATTTTAATTCTCCTCAAAAAATTATTCTCTTTCACAAAGTGCCTTTTCTTCCCTCGGTCACATATTGGATTCTGAAAGCCTCCCACTGTTTTACCAGCTCAAAGAAAGATCTTTGTGTCTTGTACCAGATCGCCCTGCACATAAGACCCATTGTCCTGCGTTGCCTCCACTTTTTTGGCATTTTATTCTTTATTCTCATTGAAAAGGCATCAGCGCTATTAAAACTTTTTGCCCATTACATAAGTGCTCACTCTATGGATGGTTTGCATCATGGCTGTAATTCAGACAGAAAAACAGTGTCCATCCATAACATGGGGGTCAGAGAAAGATCTGCACCTGCAGAGAAAGTACCTGCAGAGCGATTTGAGCGAGTCCTGGTCCAAGAAGCGATGATCTCTCTTCACGCATGAAATGTCCACAGGAAACTGAGAATCTGCAAGAAAATAAAATAAAAAAAAATTAAAAAATTTGATTGACAATGACAAGCAGATAGCAGGTTGTGCCCTGGAATGAGATACAATGACAGTGACACACAACAACAACAAGGCATTACAAGAGGAGTAGATGGGAGCAGGACACGAATAGTGGGGTCAGCAGCCAAAGGTGCCAGCAGTAAAGCCTTACGTGGTGTCTTAAAGCAATTTGTACAACCTGAATTATGTCATATCTATCTAGTCCTATAAGAGCATTGGTATATTAGTGAATGTATTACAACGTAATACAAAGGTCTATTTAATACACAGCAGCAGGATGTTCTGGCTATATTTTCTCTCCTTTTTTTTTTTCCTTTAAATGTTTGATTTAACCTGTGAGTTAAAGAAAAGAGCAATCAATAAATCAGAATATGATTTATTGCAGATGACGTTTAGTATACTTTGAATGGACCATCAGGTAGCAATACTGCAGTGCATTCTGGTCCATGAACTTTATGAGTTAAGAAGCACACATTTTTTGCACAGAGTGAAAGATATTCGGGCGCACAAAGCTTAAATCCAAAAAGAGACTTTAGAAAGGACAAAGGCAATCTTTTCTTAGTCAAAGCCTCTCTCAAGGGTTGAGAGACGTAACGTTACCTCTGTTCCTATTAATGTCTTCTTTTGGATTTAACGTTTGTGTGCCCACATTTCCTTCACTTTGTGAACCATGTGAATAGAGTATGTAGCCTTCACAGTCAGTCACAGGATTTTGCTATTTGTGTACAGTGTGTGCGGTACCATTTCTTCGAAAAAGCATACATTTTGTGATTCCACAACAAATTTTAAACTTTGCTGGTCTTACCCCCGAATAAAGGGGAAGGAAGTATTTGCCCCTCAGAAGGTTATGAGCGCTGGCTGTTAGCAGTTGCTGTCATCTTTGTTTATTTGGGAGTTGTTTTAGGGAGAGGAAGAAGTGGAAGTCACTCTGTCAGACAATGGTTGGCTTGACACTTCACCATGATGCCATGCTTCCAGCTATTGTTTTGGAGCACAGTTCCATCCTCTCAGCCCCGTGTCAGTTTTTGTAGACTGGATTCCTGATTTTGTGGTTTAGATTAAAACATATTCAGACTACATTAAGCTGGACTGCCCAGGTCCCCAGAGTGCCAAGCATCAGAGATACCAAAGGAAGGATATGACTTTAGGCCATACGAGAAGCAGGACAGGGCAAAGAAAGTGCATGCATCTTAAAACAGTTCTCTGTACCATTAATATTTAGTTATTTGAAGTCTGTATAAAAACAAAACAAAAAAGGTAAAGGGTTACTCCAGCCTGCTTTTAGAAGCAGTCATGGAGTAAGCAATCTGTCTGTGCAGATATAGAGATAGATAGAGAGATAATATACATACATACACACACACACTTAGTTGTGCCCCCTGCAACAGACTTTGTTTTTTCACTCGCAGTGCCTCAATTCACATCTCACGTCTCCCTACATTCTATGTCTCCCACCTACTCTACTTCTCCTCCCCTTGTCCACTCCCATCCAATCTTCTGGCAGCTGATTGGCACATTTTCTTCAGCCTCTACCCACCTCCCTCTGATTTACCAATCTCAGGTTTAGACCAGTACGCTAGTTAATGACAAGAACAGGGCATCATTGTGTAGAGGATTCAGACATTGGAGCCTGCTCTGCATTATCATACTGTTCATATTCACTCTTCTCCACCGTTAGGATGCAAGGTGAATTCAACTGCACATGTGTAAATCTGCCAAGCATTCCCAATGCACTACTCCTGAATTCCTAGGGATAGGACATGGATTGGAAAGATCAGTTCCCTCTCCACGTGAGCAGGTGTAAAAAAAAAAAAAAATCATAAAGAAATGGTGAGTGTGTCTGCCATACACCCAAGGTGGTTGTAAAAAAAATAAAATAAGGAAAGACTCTTGTACTAGGACAGGGGTAGGCAATCTTTTAGTAGTATTGTGCCAAAACAAGATCTTGTTTTAACATGGCGTGCCTATCCTATTACTTTTTTTATTACTCTTTTCCAACCGGATCTTTTTAGCCTGCAGAGTGAGGTCACTGTATAATTCAAAGCTACAGCTTTTGAATAAGACCATTGTCTCAAAGTGATGAATGTCCCTTCTATGGACTCTGCATACTTTAAAACAGCAATACTAATGTCTTCCAAGGACCGCCAGTGATAACTCCATAAAATACTCTAAAAAATGGAGACCATAATTTTTTCTTTAATTACATAACCGAAAAAACTTTAAGGACCACTATAGGCACCCAGACCACTTCAGCTCAATGAAGTGGCCTGCGTGCCAGGTCCCTCTAGTCTTAACCCTGTAGCTGAAAACATAGCAGTTTCAGAGATATTTATGATAGGGTTAATCCAGCCTCTAGTGGCTGTCTCACTGACAACCGCTAGAGGCGCTTTCGCATAAAAGTAATGCTTTCCTATGGGCGGTTTGAATGCGCACACGTCGGCAGGGGGAGGAGAGGTCACCAGCGCAGAGGGAGTCCCGCGCTGGAGAAAGGTAAGTGGCTGAAGGGGATTTATCCCCTTCAGCCCAGCGGGAGGGGGGCCATGAGGGTGGGGGGGGCATAATGACCCTATAGTGCCAGGAAAACAAGTTTGGTTTCCTGGCACTAATGCTCCTTTTAAAAAAAAAAAACACTAACACCTTTCATATGATGCCTTGTTTTCATTCAAATGTGCATTAAAGATTTAGCGATCTGGCATTTCTGGCACAGCTATTGCACACATTGAAGTTGCCAAAACGAATAGTGAGGGAGATTTATCAGTGTCATCAACACTTTTCTATCTAATTATTGGTGAATTTGTGGCACAATGAAATCGGTCAGGTTTTTTTTCCCCATCTGCTGTTTTTGAGCCCTCATTGTCATTTATGATTTATTTTTATTGAATTTTCCAACGCTTTTTTTTTTCTTCTGAAATGGAAAGGATGGGGGGGGGAGGGGGGGGAATTACTATAGGGACTTACAGTGCCAGGAATACAACTTTGGTTTCCTGACACTATAGTTTCCCTTTAAATCAGCGGCATATCTCCAAAGAGATTAAATGGACAAAGTAGGATACTTTAGTATTAGGGGTGTGAGTGGAGTTTTGGCCAAAACTACGTACACATACTGATTTCTAAACACATTTATTGCAGTTTAAAGTTACATTAAAATATTACTGGAAACCTTTTTAAAACCAGCTAGACAGGTCCCCCACCATCCCCCTACCTAAAAGTAAGTTAATTACGGCCATTGCCAATGTGCGGTCGACGGGCATCATTTTTGATGAGAATTTTCACTTTGTAGTCTTGAACGTTTTTGCTCCATCTACATGTTAAATATTTTCAGAATCCCTCTAAAAAGGATCAGCTCATAACTTTCTCCTCTCCCACAGCCTTAATCTCCCATCTACAATGTACACCTCCCACTCTATGAAAACAATATCTTTCTCCATCAGATGTCCACCTTTAAAGGCTCCCTCCCTCACAAAGGGAGTTAAATAACTGGTTTAACTTTCCAAAATAATGCAACACAATCTCAATTCTCCAACCTCCCTGACAATGTTTGGCCTTTTCCGCTCACTATTAAATACTGCTTGCCGTTTAAACAACCTAATCCAGTATTAAGTCTGACGTACCTTGACAGCAAACACTAAATCAAGTGAGCCATAACTTTTTTTTTTAGACACTGCAAGGTTTACATTGCAGGGTTAAATCCACCTCTAGTGGCGGTCTTGAGTCGCTTCTCCAGCACCGAGTAAAACGCTCACCTGATTGGATTGGACTATGGCTGAGGAGGCCATGCCACCTACATGACGTTGATGGAAGAGGAGAGGTAACCAGTGATATCTGAGATATTATACACAATTTAATTTTTTATTATTTTATTTGCATAATACCAGAGCATCTTACGCCATTTTCTTTATTTGTTTAATTAAAGGTGCATTGCTAAGAATGTGTGTCATCATTTCATAGTGTTGAGAACATGGTGGCGTGCTTGATTTATTCAATGAATAAAATATTCATTATAAGGGTTTTGTTCCATTTAGGCTTGCTTTATTTGTATATGGTATTATTTAAGCAAACATCCTACAATGGTGTTATTTTTATTTAATTTTTTTCACTGGCATGTTTGGTAACACTATTTAAAATTGTTAAACTTTACATATACGGTTTGATTTGTTGAATTTAGGATGGTCTGCTGCAGAAGCTTTTCTTCACCTTTTAAATCAGCAAGAAATGGTGAGTGCGAGGTGGTTGTAAAAAAAATAAGGAAAGCCAAGTACTAGGACAGGGGTAGGCAACCTTTTAGTAGTATTGTGCCAAAACAAGATCTTGTTTTACCGTGGCGTGCCGGTACTATTTTTTTGTTGGCGTATTCTGCGTGGGTTATTTATGGGTGCTACAGGTGCTTTGTAATGTTGTATCTGTGCGTATGTGGGCTGTTATATTGTATACGTTCATAAGTAGTTTGTGGTATTGTGTAAGATACCTATGAATGTGGACTTTGTATGGGGGCTACTCGTGGCATTGTGTGTGTGGATGATATGTCAGATAATGTGTTTGGAGGTGTCTGTACGTGTGGGGCTGCTTGTGATAACTGCAGCTGAGGCTGCTTGTGGGTGTATGTGGATAGTCCGTGGTGTTGTGTATGTGGGGACTGAGTGTTTGTTTTGCATTATTTGTATCAGGACAAGGCTTGTTCTGCAGCTCTGTAGATTTAGCAGAGTGGGTGGCTTCCTGGGGTCCAGTGGGACCGGGCTGGCCAGGTACGGTCCACTGCTCGCACCCGTACAGCCAACTCACTCTTGCAGGTGGCTCCCTACCAATGGAATAGCCTGCCTTCCGTCAGACTCTCCCCTAGTCTTCAATCGTTTAAGAAGTGCCTTAAAACCCATCTTTTTAGGAAAGCTTATGGCCTCCTAGAGTAACCTCTACCTTACATAGCTGTCTCTTGCTCTCTCCTAAAGGGCAGCACTCTACTCTCTCCTCCAGCTCTGCTTTACTCCCACCTATTTGATTGCCATTTCCTGTCCTAATGTGTTTTATACCCCACCTCCTATAGACTGTAAGCTCGTTTGAGCTGGGTCCTCTTCAGCCTATCGTTCCTGTAAGTTTTCTTGTAATTGTCCTATTTATAGCAAAATCCCCTCTCTTATAATATTGTAAAGCGCTACGGAATCTGTTGGCGCTATATAAATGGCAATAATAATAACAATAATAATAAGGGCAAGAGCTATATTCCAGTGTAAATTCCCCTTCAGAGATCATTTCCTCTAAGTTATAAAATGCATTAATTGAGGATTGTACTTCACCACCTGCATGCACCAGTCCGTTTGTACTAGCAAATATCTGAAGTCCAACTGGGACTCATGATATGTCCGAGCCAATGTGACAGCCTTGAGTGCCGTGCAAAAGCACCTCGAGTGCCATGCATGGCACACATGCCATAGGTTGCTGACCCCAGTACTAGGACTTGAGAATGAAGACTATTTATGTTTCAGTACCATTGTTCAGTTACAGATTTAACTTTAAAATAAAAAAAAATATATATATATAAAAAGGTAGACAATGTTACCTTCATACAGCTGTGCATACTGTGGGAATCCAGCAGCCCGCAACCAATCACAAGCTTTCTTAGCCTCAATATCTGCAAAAAAATTTAAAGTTTTAAAAATAAATTGTAATTTGAAATTAAAACTCACAGGTACAGTGATAACATGGTTATAAATTCATGACCAGCAATAGCACCGATTAGCAGTACCCACCAGGGTTGTTTGTTTTTAAATTTAAACATTTTCTCAACTAAGAATCAATGCATACACAACATTTGTAAAACACCATTTATATACCTGGACCCAAAGTGAATCTTGGTGACTGTTTTCCTACTGTGTCTATATATTCCATAGTTTTGGAATATATATTTTACACAAACACCACCCTTAATTAGCCATTGACACTTTCATAAGTGACACTCAGTTAGCCACTCAAAGATCTCTCTCCCGGGTCTTTGCAGAGCTGTGCAGCAGGAAGGGGGCAGGAAGCGCTCAGCCTTCACCTTTACAGCAGCCGCGAGCCTCAAACAGAGACTCGCAAGGAGAGCCTTTACCCGGAGCTGCACGCTGAAGGTTGAGAGCCCCTACAGCACCACCGGACCACTGGGGAATATGCTACCCCCCCCTCCTCCCTGGATGCAAGTAAGAAACAAGGAGGGAGGGTGGGTAATAAACACGTAAACAAATATAAAATTAAAAAGCTGCTCACCAGAAGCCCGCCTAAGGGGCATCACCTCCTTAACTTGAGGCTCTAGTCTGAGCATCTTAACCCTGTAACCTCCCTTGGTTAGCGGTCGGAAATGGTTAGACAGTTTCCTAAACAACACATACCCTGCCCTGGTAACCAAGAAAGAAGGTGAGGGCTCCCTCTTAGGACCCACACAGATAGTACCCTAGCTAAACCATGTCAGACTGGGACAACCCGCGAACCACTGTGATACCAGATGCCAAAGTGACTCACCAAATTGGCCCATGCACCTTCAGTCACGTTACACAGGTAAGCAGGGTGCTATCTACACTATGAGACAATACAACACATAAGTCACAACTAGTTTTACAACACTAGACACGACACTAAAACTACAAAATTTAACTGCTAGTCTTTAATATAAAAATAAGTCCAATGTCTACTTTGATTTACTGTTTCAATACTATGTGTTGCAACTACTGTGTTGTAAGTGCAATGTCTACTCTGATTTACTGTCGCAACGCTATGTGTTGCAAATACTGTTTTGATACCTTGCAATCTACCAAAAATGGTATGTACATCCTTTTATACACTGCAAAAACAAAGAATAAAAAAATAAAAATTAGAAAGCTGCTCCCCTTACCCCCTCTCAGACCCCTATCCTAGCCTGCAAAGCTTCTCTCACACTACAACCCAGCCCTCACAATGACACACACTGCACCTAACACACACACACACACACTGAGCCCCTCACAATCACACACACATACACTACATCCCTCAAACATACACACTGCACCCTACATCCCTCAAACCCCCCACTACTGCCCATACTCCTACAAACAGGCCCTATCCCGGAAAATCCCAGGTAAGTTGTCAAACTGTTCTTACACAGTTTGACTACTTACTCTGGGAGGGTACCACAGCAATTCTGGCACCATACCCACTACATAGGGTGGTAGTGGTTATTGTGCCTTAAAAAAAATAAAAAAAATCTACTAGTGCCCCTCCCAAGATTAGGTTCTGGATCAGCCCCTGCATATCTAAATCAGCCACACTCTTTGTAACAAAATTTTAAAAATAGAATTGAAAATAAATGGCTTCTGATGCTCTAAAGTAAACAAATTGCATTTCTTGTTGAGTTAAGCAAGGAAAGCACAATGCTTCCATAAAAATCAGAGGCTCCCTAAATGCACTCAATACCATAGCAGGAGGAACGTAAAAAAAAAAAAGATTGGAACCATTAGTGGAAGCCATCAGTAACTCCAATACGAAAATGTTATCCACTTGACCCATACATTCTTGGCCAGAGGTCTAAGGCCTCACTGATGCTCATTTTGCAATATTTTACAGCACTAGAGGTCTTATTGGCAAGCTTTTGCACACCAGGAACAAGCATGGTGGGAGGAATGCTCTTGCATTCCTACTTTCCTTGCAACACTACGACTTAATTCCCAACACATACATACTCTGAATATAAACAGTAAGTCCCGGGGCGGGGCCTGACTGCCATGGTGAAAAGACATGCCTGGTTTGAGCTCCTCACTAATATTGGCAATACAAGTAGTTCCCAGCTTCTCTGCGCTCAATCTCACCCTAATTCAGCAACATACCGGTCTCTTGACCTGACTGCAGTGCACTATAGAGAAGGGAACTGACAGAAGCGACTCTAAGGCACGATCTGGACCATGCAGCCTACAGCGTGCCGGACGGGAGAAACGGCAGACCTCCCAGACCGGATTTGCCCACTGGATTTCCTCGGGCGCCCTATTACACACCTCCTCCCCCTTTGGGCTGGCGGGGGTGACCCCGGTCCATCCATGGGAAGCTACCGTGACTTACTGGGAGCAGAGGGTGAAGCCACTGCAGCTGCAGGAACTTCAGGCGGCCCACCAAACATGGCGGAGGCAGTGAAGTGCCCTGAAGTAGCCGAGGAACAGTCAGACAACATGGCTCGGCTAAAGAGAGCTTTTGAAAACTTCTGGCGGAGCCTAGAGGAGAGGATGCATCAGCATGCCCTATGGCAATTGACTGGCCACTCACATTCTGGCCGAATCTTAACACGAGACAGACATCTGCGGCCTAGACCAAGTAGAGGGCCCCAAGATGGCGGCGAGGTGGGTAGCTCTCCTCTATACGTCTGAAGGCAGCACACCGATGGGAACCAATCTGAGCCAGCGCTGGGACTATTAAAGTACCTGAGGTGCGTCTGATGTGGCCCAAAGCCGAATTATATATATCAAGCCTGAGCAGCTGCGGAATGCCTTGACCATGTCCACTGAACTAACCCTCCTTGACCATGTCCACTGCCTTGACCATGTCCACTGAACTAATGCCTTGACCATGTCCACTGAACCTTCGCCACAGTTGTGGAAAAGTGCTTTGCCTATAATAGGCATTGGATTTACAGACAGGGTACTGAAGGGCTCCCAGCCACTAACCTCTTTCCTCTACATGGAATCGGATTAGGGACTTCTACGCACCATGGTCTAATCTTAAGGGTTAATTTTATTCACCCTCTGTAGGCCTTCACCTTGAATGTATTATTCCCTAACCACCACAGGGTTTAACAGGGGACTCAATCCACTTAGTTAAGTGTTGTTACTCCCTGTTCCTTAACGCGGTCTTCCCTTTTGGGTTCAATCATAAGAACACAGCATGTCTACACACTGTCGCAAAGTTATACCAAGTCTATTAATATGCACTGTATTCCCCTTGCCCGCTCATGTTCAAAAAAAAATAATAAAAATGTGCTGTAGTATACATTAATGCTGACCTGTTATTTTAACTCAATGTTATATCTCAACTGTATATTGTCTACACTTTATCGACCAGAACAACAAAAATAATGATATTTAAAAAAAAAAAAAATTTAAATCAATAACTCCCCTTCTCTTCCAAGTGCTGTCTGACTCTCGTACGTTTTGAGGTTTCCAGCACGTGGAGCAGCTCATTGTCAAGTACTGGTATCTACATACCAGAGAAAATAAATAAATAAAAAGCCTAATCATTCTTTTACAAGAAATAGCTGAAACCTATTAATCTCAGGGGTTCCCAATATTTTCTCTGGGTGCCAAGTTATAAATGAAAAGGGACACTATAGTGACCCAGAGCACACCATCTCAATGAAATGGTCTGAGTGCAGTGTCCATGTAGTTTTGACCCTCCAAGCATTGAAGCACGGTGCTCTGCGTGTCACTTTAAACTTTTCAGTGTTACAGTGAAGCAACAAATTGTACTTTGTAATCCCCCAAAGAACCTTGTGTTACACAAACCAAAAAGTAAGGAATCATTTCTTTAAGAGGCTCTGTTCATAATTTATTTATCATTCTTAAAACCCATTATGACCATCTTACTCCTGCACGTTTCTCAAACCCCCTCCTCCCCTATACAGTGCCAAATAGTTTCCACTGCTAGAGATTTTCCAGCAGCCACTCAGGCATTTACAGTAAAAGTCACATTTGCACGGCTATAGTCTCGTTTTTAGTAAAACATTTATTGAAAATTACTAATTTCATGAAATGCACTTGGATGCAGGAGTGAAGGAAACTTTTTTTTTTTCCCAAGAACTTAAAGAGGTCACTCAAGTTAATACAGTTATATATCACAGTATGACCTGACAAATCTTAGGGAGATCTATATTATTTTGCCTGCAGTAGTAGATGTAGGAAGGGGAGTGATGGGGAGGGGGGGTGTCATATCCCTTCTAGATGATTTTAGGGGGGTGATGAGATGGGACAGTGATGAAAGTCTAATTGTAAATCCACATATGCTTTACTCTTTCAGCAAGGTTGAGAAATAAGACAGTTTTTAAAGCAAATAATTTTCTATATTTTATATATCTCTATCTTTCACAACAAGTGGCATTTCTACAAGGAAAGGCAAGATACATTTAATGGAATACTGAAATATATAGCATACCATTTGTATAGCCGTCTCTTTTGACAAAAAAAACAAACCAACCTAATTTACATATATTCGGAAGGCTACTGTCAGGATGCTTAAAGGGTTACTCCAATCCCTATGAAAATAATAAGAATAATAATACTAACAACACCTCTATTTCAGCACCTTCCCTCAGCCTAATCCTCCTCTGCTGATCTCTCACCTCTGTGGAGCAGACAGGCTGAAAAAGGACAGGCTGAGGGGAGAGCTGTGCTGCGTTTGGAATCCCATCGCGAGAATGCTGTTCGTGCGGATATTAGAAGTTTAATATGCAAAAAAATTATATTTGTCAGCCTGGAACGCTCAGTAAAAACTGGCTAATGACTCTGCCAGAGCTGAGGGGTTAAACTCTGTATGTGCAGCATTTTATAGTGAAACACTGCACATACAGATTCCAGGCACCATGACCACTCCAAACCACTGAGAAAGTTATTTTATTTTTTAAATAATAAAAAAAAATAAAAAAAATTTATAATGTAACTAAGAAGGATAAAGTGATGGATATTTCACAGAAATTAGTGCATTATGGGAAAATAAGGTCACCAAGGAAAAGGTATAGGGGACAATTATAAAAATATATCTCCAGACCTCACCCCAATACATGTTTCAACACAGAGTTAATTATTATATGTAGTGTGAGTTATTAAGAATTTAAAGTGAATCTCAAATGTTAGACCAGAATTCACTAATGACTAAACCATTAATAATCACAAATTGAAGCCCACAAAAACACTAGTGAGGCTAATATAATGGACCTGGAAACAAAATATGTAATTATATTTAATTCATTACTATCCAGAGTTTAGTGAATAAGCCTCGGATGAATAAAATTTTAGGCCAACATGAAAAAACTCTCACATTCAATTTGAATTAATAACTGCTTAAATTTTAGTTTCCAATGCATTTTCTTAAAACCAAGAAATAAAGTCTGCAACACTTACAGGTTGCATTTTAGCATTATTTGCTCAGGTGAGCTACACAGCTGTTTTGATGTATTTTAGTCATGATCATTTGTGTTAATGAGAGGCCTAAAAATAATCCCAGATTCTGCTGGTATCATCACATTTAAAAACCAGACTGCGGCAACAAAGTGTCAGCGGTGGACAAATAGGAAAGAGGAGAATTAGATAGATCTCTGTTTTTGCAAAGGGAATACCAGCCTTTCAAGAGACAGTAACAATGCAAAATCTATTTAAGTCACCAATTTATGATTTCTTTTGAAAATGTTCAAAGTTCTTTGAAGAACTACTAGACCCACAGATCATTTGCCCTGTTTGACACAAGCATTTGTCTGTCATAAAGTCCATTAGGGTGAAGATTCATTCTTCTCCTTCAACACTTTGGTTTTTCCAAACTTTTGCTAGAGTAACTCAACACAAGCATTACATCCATCAATTCCTCAAAACGAACAATATACTGCAGGCATCACAGTGCAGTGCGAGAAAACGATAAGTGTTTATTAAACCAATAAGACAGGGGGAAAAAAAGCAACAAAACAAAACACACCATACGAAGTGTTGGCCGCAAGGCCCTAATCGTGTACATGTTTTGCACTAAACGGTGATGCCTGTGGCATGGTTCATTAGGAGTTTCATAGGGAGATTGCAGGTCCTAGCTGCAGAG
Organism: Pelobates cultripes; assembly: GCA_933207985.1. Lineage (NCBI taxonomy): Eukaryota > Metazoa > Chordata > Amphibia > Anura > Pelobatidae > Pelobates > Pelobates cultripes. Next base: position 79,904,695 of record OW240920.1, on the reverse strand, counting down.
CTCCAGTATATTTGGTTAGTCCTGTGTGCAACACACCTTTCTTTGTTTCCATCAATCCCTCTTCCACTCAGACAGCGATGCTGTTCTTCTATTGTGTTCTTTAATCCTTTTCCCCTAGATAGTAAGCTTGTCTGAGCAGGGCCTTCACCAACGCTTGACTGTCTTATTTTGTATTTCAATTGCTTGTCGAATTTATCCCAATCTATTGTAGATCTACATGTGCTTCATGAGCTAGATAGAATGCTACATAAAAAGAGTCTTCAAAGGGCAGCCTAAACATCCTCCCTATATCATCCCGTAAGCAGGTTGCTGGTGGACGCAGGGATGTATTTACCACAAGGCAAACAAGGCATTTGGGGGGGAGGAGGGGTGATTGAGTGAGAGAGTGTAGCTGTCAGTGTGTGTCTGTGAGTGAGAGAAAGTGTGTCTTTCAGTGAGAATGGGTGTGCGTCAGTGTGTATGTCATTTTATGTGTATCTGAGAGTGTGTGCGTTGGTTAAACAATGTGTGCCAATGACTCTGTATCTGTCAGTCAGAGTATATCAGTGCATGTATCAATGAGAGTATGTGTCTGTCTGTCAAAAAAGTGGCCTTGACACGAATTGGGGGGGGCAGATTTAGATTTTGGGGGTGCCCGAATTTAGTCGTGCCTAGGGCAGCACAAATCCAAAATACACTACTGGGTGCATGGGGTATAAGGAAGTGGGCCAGTAATGAACCTCATGTCTACCCAAGAATAGGCAGGTCAGCCAATCACCCAGGCCAACCTGAGGACTGACCATGCAGGGTTTCAACACTCTCTGAAGGGTCCAAGTGCTCTCAGTGTAGCACAAGCGTGCCCAATTATGCTCTCGAGCTACACATTTTTGGGACAGTACCCAGATATCCACAAAAGCGGGACACCAGGGAACAAAGTCAGGACGGTGGGACAGGCTCTCCATCTGACTTGAAAATGCAGAAGTATAAATTCTGCATTATGAATATTAATTTATTCCAACCTGGACGGCACTGAAAGGCTATACTTGGAGAGTACTTTTATAAATAATGTGATCTAGATTATCAGTTTAGCTGGAGAAAGTTAGGTATCTGGGTGCCAGGGAGCCACTCTCAAAAAGGCTGCAATTTTTTTTAATTTTTTTTTTTTAAAAGAAATCATATATAATAAAAAAAATAAAATAAATCGGCAGCATAATAACTACACGGAGTAGTGCCCCTTTAAAATATAGAACAGCTCTATATAGGTTTACACAAGCAGGACCCAGCTGTGTGGATTCTTAGAAGGCAGGGTTATGCAGTCAGACACTGCACTGTGGGAATTATTTCTACTGTAAACAGGGTCTGCTCTCTTATAACAAAAACAGCTTCATGGGTGAACATGATAAAGAGCAAGGAAAGTATAGTAGAGATATTTTTACCGCTATTCCACTGAAAGTAGGACATTTGGCATCACTGCCTCAAAACACAGGTGACCAATGTAGGACTCATTTTTCAACACAGTATACTAAATGCGGCAAACCATGTTATTGGTTTCACTGGTAACCAATAGGCACCCTGACCACTTCCATGCGAACATACATACATACAACATACATACATCAACATCTAACTCTCTGCAATGAAGAGATACAAGCACTCTCAATGAACAAAACTATTACATTTTATTTTCTTTGGGGTTAATATGAAATATTATGCAGTTTCTAAATCCAGCATCTCCTCCCCCACCTTCCGGTCTTCACCTACCTCATACTGATTTTATTTAAACACCCCCAGAGGAAAACCAAATTTGAAAAAAGTGACCTACACCCGTCAATTAGGGTGAGAATGAAAGCCACATCATGGAAAAGTGGTAGAGATCTACAAGACAACTCTGGCAGACAGACCGAGACAATATGAGCAAAGACATAGCCAGATCGTACAAAGGTATACAACTTCCAATTTATTCACAAGCAAGTCCACCTCTTCTTTAGTAAATTTATTTCCTTTGACACACAAGTCAACTGGAGACTGAAATATCTCAATCTATATAGTGATACCCTGTTTATCTAGTCCATGATCTGTTTCTAAATGAGATACAGACCTCCAAGGGACACCAATACATAAAAGCAAACAGGAAGATGAAATAAAATCTTACAAGGGTAAAGAAGAGGGTAAAGTGGAGAATTGGTGGCAACAGAGTTATGTAATGTTGTGCATTAGTGCAAATGGCCTAGGTCAGTCCCACGTGGATTGCAAGTGATACAGGACCCTATTTCATTAAAATAGGGATTCTACTAAAAACTAAACTGTTGGAGATACTAGAGATTAAAATAAAGGTGACAAAGCCACTTGAAATCATGCTGCCATCTCCAAGCATGAATAAATCACATCTCTCTGGATAACAGATAGTTGAATGTCTACCAGGAAAAACAGAAACAGTTCGATTCTCTCATATTTGGATCAATATTTAAAATATGCTGGGAAATAAAAACAGTGTGCACACCAAAATGTGTATATTTGGGGGGCGTGGCTTGGAGCGCAACGGGACCAGCCGCATTTATGTGAAGCTCCCACAGCCCGGGTCTTTAGGGGCACAAATAACCGGCACTACTAGCCACCCAACGGCAGCAATCAGAATACTCACCTCACCATGGCACATAGAAGCAAGGAGAAGACCCCCAGAAAGAAGAAAGCCTCTTTCGACCAGCGCTCAGACGAGGTTTCACCCTCCCCTCCACCCTCACCGAGCTCAGCCTCAGAGGAAGGCCCCCCTCACAGTTGCAGGGATGAGAAACCTGATGGCAGAGCTCTCTGACAAACTGCAGGCAAGCATTAAAGTGCAGATGCATGAGCTCACCACAGACCTCAGAAAGGAGCTGTTAAGAGATTGGGAGCAGGACAGCCCATGTAGAGAAATCACTGGATGACTTTGCAGTAGCCCATAACAGCCTTGCAGACAAGCTACAAGAACTGGAGACCTCGTTAGAGACCCAGAAACGCAAAGTCGCAGATCTGGAAGATAGATCCAGAAGGAACAATCTTCATTTCAGAAGTATACCAGAATCAGTTTAGGCCACAGAACTGCACAAATACCTGACCGACCTGTTCCAGGAGTTAATCCCAGCTACCCACCCAGACCTCTTGGTAATCGATAGAGCCCACCGCCTGCGCAGACCTAACCACCTACCTGCCACTACAGTGAGGGATGTAATTGCACGCATCCATTTCTACCACGTGAAAGAGCGCATTACAAAAGCCTGTAGGAATACCTCCCTTCCAGAACCATACACGAACATCAAAGTCTTCGCAGACCTGCCAGCTGCCACACTGCAGTTTAGAAAATCGATGTCCCTGATCACTACCATGCTCCGATACAACGATATCATTTGGGGATATCTGGCAAAGTTGTTGGTGCAGAAGCAGGGGGTGATCCAGGCCGTGGCGACAAACTGATGGCCTAAAAAAGCTACAGGACTGGGGTATACCACTCCCTATGCCTCTGGCGTCTTCACCGGCTAAAGTCCCCAGACTGATGTCGGAATGGACTCCCGCCTAAGGGCAGAAGGCCCTCCCGTGTAGGGTATTTTATATCAGTGCACATTCTATGTTCTTACTAGAGAGATGCTTATAACACTTATGTTTCATGCGAGCTGTACACTTAGTTATAATGTGCTAGATTTTAAGGTTAGAACCAGACACTGCCCGATTAGCATGACAACTCACAAGAATGTATAGCAATAAAGCAGAACGCATAGAAAGAGAAAACAAAACAATTTTTACAAAAAATATATATATATATATATATATATATATATATATATATATATATATATTTATATTAAAAATACAAATAAAAATTGTATGGCACTTTAGTTGTAGGGCACCTCATACCAAGGCACATACTACGCCTTAGCATATGCGACGACTCAAGGTTTCTATATCTACTCCACTAGGGCTAGACCTCAGAGTAGTACATCCAGCTGTTTATAGCCAACACATGCTGCGATTTGATTGCTAATCACCCTAGAAGGGCCCATGTTGGCAAAACACGAACATACCATGAGACGGACACCCACCCAAGGTGGGCATCTTACTTAAATACACACTATATATCCTCGCTTGAGGATATATTGTTTAATATCTTATTGTTTAATATTTTCAGGTTTATATGTTTATGTACATGTTTTTCTATGGTCAAGAATTAGCTCACGGTTACTTTGCCTCCGTGACCTGCAGTCAGCCTTAACACTTCTTTAATAGTGGATCACACCACTGTAAGCTTGGGCGTACGCCGCAGCACAGTCATGGCATGAGAAATGCTGCCTCACTAAACCAATGGCTTCCCAGCAGCCCCGACTGGGCCCTAAGACCAGAGTGACTATTTACTGTATGGAGACACTCGAAGCCGCCCCCCACTCCGTGTGGGTCTGGGAGAACCAGACCACACTGTTGCTCAGACTTGCTGAGCGTTTTCTCACCCGCAGTTGCAGGATTTTTCCCTCCTCCTATAGTTACCTCCTCCCCCCCATGACCCAATGTAAAATATCTCACATAATAGATGACGGCAATAAACACATAGACCCACAAACAATCAGTAACGCATTTGCAACCTTTTATTCTACCTTACATAACCTCCTCGGAAACAGCTCAATACCTAGCAGACATTACACTGCTCAAACTGACGGAGGGCCACTGTCAGGCCCTATTACAACCCATTACTGTACAAGAAATCATCAGTACTATATATTATAGATCTCCCCAATGCTTACTATAAGGAGTTCGGAGCCACACTGGCGCCGCAACTCCTAAAAATGTACCAGCAGACGGCAATTACCGGTAACCTGCCTCCTGAAGTATTACTAGCCACGATAGTGACAATCCCCAAACCTGACAAATTCCCGGACCTGTGCAAGAACTACAGACCTATTTCCCTACTTAACACAGACGCAAAAATCCTTGCGAATAGAATGAGCACAATCCTACCACACTTGATACATGACAACCAGACGGGTTTCGTGAGGGGTAGACAGTGCTTAGACAACACCCGAAAATTGGCCCTGGCGCAGAGGGGTCTCCTTCTAGCGCTGGACGCGGAGAAGGCCTTTGACCGCCTCTACTGGGTCTTCCTGAAACAGGTTTTGCCCCCTATGCCCACTTTTATACATCCTTGCACTAGAACCCCTCTTGCACCACATACGCTCAAATGAGAAGATCCTTTATCTTTAATACATCTAGGGGACAAGCAGATTAAGATTAGTGCATTCGCAGACGACGTACTGCTGTACGTAACAAACTCCCTACCTACACTAATGCAGATAATACACACCTATGGACAGTTCTCATACTATTTAGTTAATGCGGCCAAAACACAGGCCCTGCCTATGGGCATCCCTGCCCCGGTATTACGCACACACACGACTGACTGGAGAACTGAATCCATACGCTACCTAGGCCTGACGATCACTAAAAATCCTGCAAACCTTATGTCAGCAAATTACGTTGCAGTTTGGAACAAGTGCAGTCAACTACTGAAACAATGGTCACCAATGTACCTGTCCTGGACAGACCGCATCGTGACACTTAAAATGTCAATACTACCAAGGCTACTGTACCTCTTTCGCACCATTCCCCTCCACCTCCCTCCCCACCTACTTTAAGACCATTCAGGCTGATATGGGGAAATTTGTAAGGCGGGAGGCGAAGCCAGAGTAGCCGCGAAGGTCTTACAGGCCCCCCCCCCCAAGAAACAGGGAGGTTTAGCACTACCCAATGTCCGGGGCTACTATCATGCGGCAGTACTAGCCACAGCTATCCCCCACATAATCTCTGCACCCAAACCACAATGGGTCTCCCTAGAGAGAGATCAATTGGATAACCACAACATCTGCTTTGGACACCCCCCCAGATACTGCTGTTGTTTCAAATATGGGTTAAGTCCAGACCTAGGTTAGGCAGTACACCTAGCCTTTCCCTGGCAACCCCCCCTGAAGGCCATACCCTACATTATCCCCACATTTAATGCCCTACTGTGGCACCGAGAAGGCGCGACGCACCTTTACCACCTATTTGATGCCCATAAACTACTAGACTACACGAGCCTAGCCGGCAAATACGCACTCCCACAGTCTGCGCAGTACTCGTACCTCCAAATACACTCCTATATCTCTAAAGAAACGAAACGTTTCTTAGACACCTCTAAAGATGCTAATAGGTTAACTGCATGGGAACAAATGTGTATAACTGCAAGAGTACTACCTCAATGTAAACCGATCTTCATAACGAAACACAACCACTTCTCCACCACAAAATATACCCAACAATGGGAGAGCGATCTAGGCTGTGCAGTGCCACCCACATCCTGGGACACTATCCTATCCGACCTCTCACATTGAACAACAATGTACCGGTGGTACTTAGTGCCAACCAGACTGTACAAGATCTTCCCCTCCACCTCACCACATTGCTGGAGATGCCACGCAGCAAAGGGCACAATGCACCATATAGGGAGGAGCTGCCCACGGCTACTTCCTTACTGGACTGAAGTCCATGCATTGATCCGAGAAGCCACACAACGCTCTCCCCCATTCACCCCACAGGTGTGTCTACTGCTGGATCTCCCTAAAGAAATGCCCCAACACGCTAGAAAGTTGACCTTACACATAGCCTTGACAGCGCAGCAATTGATAGCAAGGAGATGGAAGTCCACAATCCTTCCCAAGAAGGAAAACCTCGTAGAGGAATTGCATAAGCAGTGGATTTACGAAACCTCCTACACGTCCCTCTTGATTAAATCAAAAGAAAAAAAGAAAAGAACACATTTTATTTTGCTTAGTGTGTGAGGCCGACAGCTTTGGAGACTGAAGAACACCTCATTGGTGTGATAAGTCAAAAATCAGCACCTTCAGAGGAAGGAGGGAGGAAAACATAGGCTCTGCAGCAAGTAGGAACAGATTGTCAATTATAGCAAAATAGCACTAACATAATAACATAATAGAATCCAGGTCAGCTTAGAGTTCCAACTATAGCACATTTTGCATATATCAGGTATCCAAATTTTTTTTTTTATAAATAAATAAAAGGGTGGGGAGGGGGACTTTTTAAGGTGAAAAGGGAGCGTTCACTGGAGAAACCACTGGGATGTGTGATTGCGCGACATTTAGATGGTTTCCCAGAATTGTTCTGTATTAATAGTGCTCTTACAAATCCTATTTTTGTTATGTCTCAGCCAAGCTGGGCTACAGTTCCACATATGCACTTTGTCACAGATATATAGTCTCAAAACGTATTTGCCCGTATTTCGGGGTAACAATTCAAATTCGGGGAAGGCAATTCAAAGCAGTGGAAGGTAGCTATAATAGCACTGCATATACATAAGCCAACTGATAGAGAATATCAATATATCCTCAATTATTAGAGCTCCAACAGTGCTGGCAATGTGTTCTTCACCCTTCTGTCAAATTTTTTAAATTTACTTCAGTAGTCAAATTAGACCTCCTCCTAACAAAGTCATAACTAACCAATTTCCAGAGTTTCTAATGAGCACTAGAGTCCATGGGAAGTATTTTGACTAGCTATCTTGGCATCATGGGCCAGTACTTAATTGCCCTACCCTTCAGTTGCTGGATGACGGCAGTAACAAATGAGCTTACAACATTGGATCACTGTCTTCTAGAACCAAGACAAATACAACAGGGTTTTTCAGATCACCCTGATCGTATTGATGCAAAATTTAGTGTTACAGAAAGGAACAAGAGCCGAGAACTACCCCCCTTACCCTAGTTATACATCTCAATTGTTAACCATTAGCAGATTCCACTCAGTACATCCAAGACGGATTAGAAGGCAGTTTTCACTAGCATCCAGTGTCCATTCTACTAGCAGCTACGCAATGCAACCACCATATACATTCCAAGGGATATGGTATTATTGATATTAATTGCCATTTATATAGCGCCAACAGATTCCGTAGCGCTTTACAATTTTATAAGAGGGGGGATTTAACTATAAATAGAACAATTACAGGAACGACAGGTTGAAGAGGACCCTGCTCAAACAAGCTTAAAGTCTATAGGATGTGGGGTGTAAAACACAATCCCAGAACTTGAGTTCAAGAGTTCTGACACAAGACATACCAGCCTGTCCAAAACGACACTATATTATGTCATATTTGGAACATGTTCCAGTGAGTAACCGAGATCCTGATGTCATGTAAGAAACATGGCAAACACATAAGCATGTCAGAATGGCTTTTTTCATATCTGGGAGTGCAGCAGTCGGGTTATACTCTTGTACATATATGGAAGGTTTGATGTGAAAGTCCGGCATCACTCACCGAGAGATTTAAATGGACACATGTAGTGAAGAGAGAAAAAGAAGCATGTACCAAAACATTCTATCATCATTCTGTGAGGATCAGAAAACGAACAATCATATGAAATTTTAAATATGATATACACATATATATGTTCCATTAAATTAGTTTTAATAGAAATGTCCCTTAACGCAACAGTGTAAATTAAAATAGATTTAAAAATATAGGTTATACTAACCATTTCACATTTGACACTACTCAGGCATATTAATGCAATAGGGAACACAATTATGCATCAATAATATATCTAATGCATTTCCTGCTCTATAATTGCATATGCGTGCTCTACAAGAGACTCCATAATCATTCCAATGCCTTACAGACAACCACAGGTCACACAGGGTTAATAATGAGTGAGGAAGGTGGGTTATTCACCCTCAGGAGGCAATACTAGAATAGAAGGAAACGGAAATTTGCTCAAAACACATAGCATTGTCCTAAAGGTTCAGACAGCTCTTTACTTGATGTCAGGATCTGCAAAATAAACCACTGTACTAAAAACATCATTTTAAACAATAAAAAGCAAATAGTTTTTTTTTTTTTTTTTTTAATACAAGCACCATGAGTATGCGATATAGGCTGTCCTCTCCTCCCCCTTGCTCTTTGTAGATTAAATAAAGTATAATTTTGTTTAGTTCTGATTTAATGAACAGATACCAGTAAATAAAAGATCAAATCGTGTTTGGTTTATCACTAGCTCTATAAAGGGGTTGAAACAAGAAGTGTAAGAGTGTATATATTAGAGAGAATTTAAAGAAACACTAGTGCCAGGAATGCAAACCTGTATTCCTGACACTATAGTACTAATAGCGATATTTAGGTGTCTGCCCCTTGTCAAAAGATTCAAAAGAGAGATTACTTACCTTTTTTCCAGCGCCGTGCTGGTCTTGCCACGACAGGCCTCGCTCCCCTAACCACTTCCATGACTAAGATCAAACTTGAGGATCTCAGCCAAGGATTCAGCCAATCCAGTGCTTTTCCCATAGTATAAAAATAACACGCTGATCAGCAGCTCCTCATAGAGATGCATTGATTCATTGCATCTCTATGAGGAACGTTCAGCGGAATGTCAAAGGAAGCACCTCTACTGGCTGTCTGAGAGACTGACACTAGAGATGTTACTAGGCAGCAAAGTAAACCGCATTTTCTCTAAAAAGACAGTATTTACATTATAAGGCCTGCAGGAATAGGACAGACACCAGAACAACTACATTAAGCTGTATTTCTGGTGACTATAGTGTTTCGTGAAGAAAGAAAGAGAAAAAAAAAAAAAACACAATACCATATTCTTAAACATATATAATTATCTCTTAAAATATCAAATTTTAAATTTGAGCATAGATCATAAACTTTTCATAGGGCTCTATGGGAGTGATAACTCATCTGTCTACCTCCCCTATTAGCTTCACTCAAAAAACGTGAATAGAATACTGTGCTCAGTGGCAGATCTGACAGTAATTGGCTTAATTTATGTAGACCACAAATAGATTACATTAGAATACATTAGTTGCTTCTATTATCTTGCACATGGCTTCATTCATAATTGTGTTCCCAAATGAAATTATCATGGCCATCCATGATCTTGGTGGCTGTATGAGCGCTCTCATAGAAAAAAGTTTTGGGATTCCATAAAGTCATAATACAAAACGATCTAAAATATATAGTAAGTCCATCACTGCAGCTACAAACAATCACAGAAAAGGATGGAGGGACAGTGTATAACATTCTAAAGAGGTGCTGTCACTACAATTTCCTTTTGAAATAAAATCATAATTCTAGGAGGCAAGTCCAGCCGCAGAGAGATCAGCCATTCAAATTGTAAACAGCATAGTAAAATAGACAGCAGACAATAAAAGAGATATAGATATAGATATAGGATATATTTTTAGTCCCAATGTTCTTCTGACAGTTTGAGTTCTTATGTGGTAGGATCCATCCTCAGAAGGTGCATATGAAGGAAAATGAGAAAAAAAAAGGGGGGGGGGGGGGGCGCACCCAGACCACTCCAATGGGCAGAAGTGGTCTGGGTGCCTACAGTGTCCCTTTAAATTTTTTCATTCACAGTAAACAACCAGTGTCTACAAAACCTTGAATAAAAAGCATGCAGCTTCATGAATAAAGATAGGCAATATATTACCTGGAAGCCATAAAAAAAAAAAAAAAAAAATATTTGTCATCCCAAAATGTTATGGCTCACGTTTTCTCCAGGCTAATATTGTTGTAGTTTATAGATGGCACTGAACACTGTTTTAAAAGTCATTTCCACTGGAGAAGAAAAAATAAAAAAAATAAAAAATAAAAATCTTCTTATACTGATCTGCATTTGTTTTTTTCCAAGAGCACTCAATAAGTGTTATCTACATGGGGCATCACCTTTAAGGAAATTATGTAATGAAGTCAGGCATGCTGGGAGCTGTCCAAATTTGCTTGAGGGCCACATGGAACGACCAAGTGCCCAGTTGGATAGACCAGAGACGGAAGGTCATGTTCTTCCACAATCTCATGGTCACAGTAATAAAATGAAACATTCCATATTACTATTGCTCAAGGCGTAAAGCTGATTAATCTGCGTTATACTGTAAACTCTCATTGAAAGGCTCATGACAGCTGTACAGTTCATATTTGCTGCGACTATACTACACAAGACATAGTAGCTGCTTTGGTGGAAGTTTAAAGAGTTAAGCACAAACTGTTCTCAAAGCAACTCTATGATGTTGGGATGCGATTGCCACACAATTGCCTTGTTATTTCCCTGCCTGACACGGACACTCCCTGCACACCCCCAAGGGCATAGACGCTGCCTGGGGTGGGATATGATCCCACACACGAAAACATACAGGGTCCTTTCTACTCATTCCAAGCATGTGCCGCCTCTGCTCCTGAATACATGTCATCAAGGGCATGTAATTAACCCCTGCACAGACTCAACACTGTGTTGAAGGCCCCAGGAACATTCCTGACAGAGGCAGCACTGGTTGTGGGGTCATGGGGACTGAAGACCCCATTCTCAGATACATCATCCTGTTAACTCCTATCAGACATATGGGTTTCTGGTATTCATGAAATTATATACTGTTTGCATGTAAAATTTGTGATGAAAACTGCTCACTTCACGTTCCTAGAAAAAAATGATAAAGATGTACTTTATATTAAAGAACCCATCAAAATATTTCAGTAGAATCGGATACAGATTCTTTACCAAGTGAGTGGGTGCAACCAGTGGCAGAACTGGTGTAATAATTTATTTTGGGCCCCACTATAGATGGGAGGCCAAAATGGTTGTATTTAGCACTGAGCAGTGTTTGAATGTAAGCATGTTTGGAGTATTTGTGAGTGAATGTAGGGGTGTGTTTAAATGCAGGCATGCATTTGTGTGTAGTGTTGGTTTTGAACACTGGTGTGTATGAGAGATAGAGAATATATATATATATATATATATATATATATATATATAAAATTAGTTTTAATACAGAGGCATATTTGTATATAGTGTTACCGTTGAATGCAGGGCTGTATACACAAATACACTGCTACACACACACACACACACACACACACACGTACTGACCCCACATACAGATACACAGACACATTTGCTGGTCAACATTTAAAAAAAAATATAGCTAGCCTCCTGTTACCTACTTTTTGGGTGCAGGGGTGGCTCTCACTTCCTCCCAGCACTCCCTGCTGATATGAAAGGGCCCAGCTGCTCTGTGAAAGCACCGCAGCGCACGACTGGGCCCCTGATTACACATGTCTACTGGGTGGCCCAAAGTGCATGAAACAGCTCAAGGGCCCCCTTAGCATACAGGCCCCAGTGCAGCCGCATCAGAGGTAGTTCCACCGCTGGGTGCAACGTATTCAAGGCTATGTATTAAATCAGCTTTCACCTAGGGTCTTCATATTTTGGGGACATCGCTGCTAGGTGTGGATTGGAGGAGAAATATTTATCCCATATCAGTGATGGATGTACTCTCGCGCATGTGTGAGAATACAGCACAAATGTCTATGGAGGATCCTGCGTGACTGTGTGATCCTCCATAGATAGTCTTGTGATGTGCAATGCAATGCAATGCCTTATCCTGGGGGAAGCTCTGACTTTTGTCATGTGGAGTGAAAAACATGAGACAAAGTCCATACTTTGCTTTATGCATTTTAAGAGAAAAAGATCGAAAAACAAGAAAGAAAGAACAGATTAGCCGTGCAAGTTTCTCTAAGAGCAACTTTAGAGTTTTAAAGGGACAATCTAGGCACCCAGACCACTTCAGCTCATTGAAGTGATCCAGGTGCAATGTCCCTATTGCACTTAGTGCTGCAATATAAAACACTGCCGTTAGAGAAATTGCAATGTTTAAATTGCAGCACTAAGTCTGCCTGCAGTGGCTGTCTAACAGACATCCACTGGAGGCGCTTTCTGCATCGTAACAGACCTTTGGTCCGGCATCTGATGCTGGATGTCCTCACGCTCTGCATGAGGACATCCAGCGTCAGATTTTCTCCCAAAGAAAAGCATTGGTGAAAAAGTCTAGTACGCGCGCTGCATTTGCAGTGCATGCACATAAGCACCTGCTCATCGCAAGACAGAGGTGGAGGCATAGCCATTACCCAGCACCGAGGGACATCGGCACTGAGATCAGGTAAGTAAAGGAAGGGTTTTTAATCGGGATCGACCGATAATCAGTTTTACCGATATTATCGGCCAATATTCGTTATTTTTCGGCACTATCGGTATCAACCAATATAGATGCCGATAATACCTCCTAGGACCGCCGGGCTCATTACAAGCCCAGCGGTCCTGGAGGGTCCCGCTGCAAGTGCTTACTTACCTTCCCAGCAGCTCCCTTCAGCTTCCTGTGTAAATCTTGTGAGTCCTGCGGCCGTCAGACCGTTGCCTTGGGTTACCATGGCAACGCGATGCGCGGCACGCAGGTCGCAAGATTTACACAGGGAGCTGAAGGGAGCTACTGGAAAGGTAAGTAACAGCTTGCTGGCCCCCCACTGCTCAGTACATGCTACTGGACCACCAGGGAATGACAAACATTCATTATACACACACACACACACACACACACTACACAAATACACACTGCATCCACCAAACACACACAGCTCCCCTGTCTAATCACACTGCATCCACTACATGTGGCATGTATATTTTGTGCATTTACCTTAAGAAATAGTTAATTTTTAAAATGGTAAATGTACAGAATATCGGCAAGTTATCGGCTATCGGCCTGAAAGATCACATATTATCGGTATCGGCTCAAAAAAACAAAACAAAAAAAAAATTCGGTCGATCCCTAGTTTTTAAATTTTTATTGACCATTGTGGTTGGGTGCAAGGTAGGGGGGGAGGCAGAGGGAGCTATTTAACTTTAATCCCTAATCCCTTTAAACATCAGCACAGAAAACCAATGAAATGTTCCACATCCAGAATCTTGCACCAGAGAAGCTCTTTATACACATCCTCATTAGTCCTATGTGATCTAACTGGGAATCTAGTGATAAACCACTAAGTATATTTCATGAGCCTTTTCAGGTTGCTGTCAAACATTATTTGGACTGCAGGGACATTCAGATTTATGCTAATTTAAAAAAAATTAAAATATATACCGTATTTTCCGGCGTATAAGATAACTAAGCGTATAAAACGACCCCCAACTTTTCCAGTTAAAATATAGAGTTTGGGATATACCAATCTTCCAATGCACACCAAATAAAAATTAGCCATGATGTACAGTGAGCAGACAGAGCTACACAGCAAGACATTAAAGGACCACTATAGTGCCAGGAAAACTTACCTTTTTCCAGCGCTGGGCGGGGAGCTCTCCTCCTCCGTTCCTCCCATTCAGCTGAATGCGCACACGCGGCAAGAGCTGCGCGCGCATTCAGCCGGTCGCATAGGAAAGCATTATCAATGCTTTCCTATGGACACTTGCGTGCTCTCACTGTGATTTTCACAGTGAGAATCACGCAAGCGCCTCTAGCGGCTGTCAATGAGACAGCCACTAGAGGAATTGGAGGAAGGATTAACCCATTTGTAAACATAGCAGTTTCTCTGAAACTGCTATGTTAATAAAAAAAATGGGTTAATCCTAGCTGGACCTGGCACCCAGACCACTTCATTAAGCTGAAGTGGTCTGGGTGCCTAGAGTGGTCCTTTAAATAATGATAATCTGAAATAGCATTTAAAGCCCGCTATGTGCCAGGCTGTTTGGGCATATAATCCATGCCTGCTGGTCTAGCACACAGGAGGCTAATTGCGATATATTCTTTTTACTCCCCCCCCTCCATTCTTTCTTACTCCCCCCGCCATTCTTTTTTTTACTCCCCCCCCCCCTCCTTCTCACCTCCCCTTCCCTGTGCAGAGTGGGTGGCCGAGCTCCTCTTCCTCCTGTCAGTCCGGCCGGGTACCGCGCGGTACAGGAGATTCAGTTACCTGTTCCCGGCCGGACTGAAATACATATATATATATATATATATATATATATATATATATATATATATATATATATATATATATATATACCGTGTTTCTCCGAAAATAAGACCGGGTCTTATATTAATTTTAGTCACAAAAAACACACTAGGGCTTATTTTCAGGGTAGGGCTTATTTATTTACGGTACCGGTATGTACATTGAACCCCCCCTTTAATTAATCCACCCCCCCCTTTAATAAATCCACCCCCCTCTAATTAATCCACCCCCCCTCTAATTAATCCAGCCCACCCTTTAATTAATTCACCCCCTCTAATTAATTCACCACCCCTTTAATTAATTCACCCCCCTATAATTAATCCAGCCCACCCTTTAATTAATTCACCACCCCTTTAATTAATTCACCCCCCTATAATTAATCCAGCCCACCCTTTAATTAATTCACCACCCCTTTAATTAATTCACCCCTCTAATTAATCCAGCTACCCTTTAATTAATTCACCCCTCCTTTAATTAATTCACCCCCCTCTAATTAATCCAGCCCACCCTTTAATTAATTCACCACCCCTTTAATTAATTCACCCCCTCTAATTAATCCAGTCCACCCTTTAATTAATTCACCCCCCTCTAATTAATCCAGCCCACCCTTTAATTAATTCACCACCCCCTTTAATAAATCCACCCCCCTCTAATTAATCCACCCTCTCTAATTAATCCAGCCCACGCTTTAATTAAATTCACCACCCCTTTAATTAATTCACCCCCCTCTAATTAATCCAGTCCACCCTTTAATTAATTCACCACCCCTTTAATTAATTCACCCCCTCTAATTAATCCAGCCCACCCTTTAATTAATTCACCCCCTTTAATTAATTCACCCCCCTCTAATTAATCCAGCCCACCCTTTAATTAATTCACCCCCCCTTTAATTAATTCACCCCCTGCCCCCTTTAATTCAGTCCCAGACATAAAATATCTACCGGTACTCACATTTCAAAGATTCCTTGCCAAGTCCGACCACTGGGTGCCTCACCGCCCGGAAATGGATCCTTCCGCTGAAGATCCGTGAAGGCAGACTGACGACGCTGCGCACGTCGTCATCACGTTGCGCGATGCCGCGGCCTGCAACGCGCCTCCTCCTCCTCATAGAAGAAGGAAGTCCCGCCGGGCCGAAAGGTACAATGCCTAGGTCTTATTTTCGGGGTAGGGCTTATATTGCAGCCCACCCCGAAAATTCAGCTAGGTCTTATTTTCGGGGTAGGGTGTATTTTCGGGGAAACACGGTATATATATGTTACAATGTCACTCAAGAAAGTCCTTTTTTGTTTACATTACTATATTATATATATATATATATATATATATACACATACACACACACACACACACACATATACACACACACACACACACACACAGCGGAATTGGTAAGATTCACCAAGTCAGCTGTGCTCCCAGATCATCTGGTTTTATCTTAAAATTTGAAATTCATTTTTAATTCTCAACCTTGGTGAATAACCCTGCAAGTGCTTGGCGACTGTAAGGCAGTTAGAGGCTCCAATGGACCAATTCTTTGCTGTGACAACAGCCATATCCTGCCTGCTCCCACAATACCAGGCTCCATCTGTCTCACATCCTGTGTACATTCACAGGCCTCCTTAATAAAGTATCCTAAAAGTGGCCAGAATATCACAGGAATGCGTTTGGTTATTATTTATTCTTATTACTGGTCACTGCCACCACATTTTTCAGTGACTCTCTGTCCTGTCTCTCTCTCCATGGTTCTGGAAAACTGTCTTTCCGGCTCTCCCTTCACTCCTACACACTAGAAGGAGAGGGGTGATGGGAAGCTCCCTAAAGGGAAATGTTAAATATTGGCAACTGTACGTGTTCCTACACAAGCATTTCCTGCTAAAGCAGAGCTCTGTGAAAGCTGGGTTTCTGTTAACTTTGAGAAACTCTTTCTAGAAATTAACCATTACGGAAAATATCACGAATATCCCAAACGGAGAGATTTTGCCACACTAGACATGTGTACAGAACAATTAAAAAAATAATAATTAAATGAAATTTAAGAAAAGCAAACATTTAATGAATAATTTTCCTCAGACCTTCAGGCTCACTGGCATTCTGTAGTACTTTACGCTGGTTTCATATAAAGACATGTCTGGGGTTAGACTATACCTCATCACTGGTAAAAACAGTTCAAATAAGGATATGAAGGATAAAATTAATGGGAGATTTAGCACAGATACCAAGTTAAAGCCAGTTACTGTCAATGGTTTGCTTGCAGGATAGGCCAAACAAACGAAAAGAGTTTAGTCTGCTTTACAGACTGCATCTGCAAAGGAAGATGGAGGAGTCTTAACAGACTCCCAAAACAGGGATAAACGTATTAATTTTCACTCCGGACAACTCACTCCTTTCTAGGTCATTCTTTGACAAATCTATACTAGAGTAGTTTGTATTAAAAGCCTACCCAAAGTGAGTTTCTACGGAGAAGGGTTTATTTGCTAAACAGCAAATGAATGGGAAATTGTTAAAAAGAAAATGTCAATGTAAGCATGTTAACTATAGGAACTGCAAAAATAAAGAATTATAAAAGTTTTTTACAACTGTTATAGTCAAAGCTTAGTGATTTTAACCTAGAACCCCAAGATTATTCACTTAACAGTGCACTGCTGGAAATTCACCAGGGAATTACAAATTTAAGGCCAGAACAGTGCAACTGAAAATGTAACCAAATTGAAAAATTTCTCCCAGTTTACATATTTTAGGAGAAATTTGGCAATTATCTGATGAATTTCTGACAAGTTTCACTTATTAGTATATTACCCTGAAAGTTCTGAAAAAGAATGGAAAGCGTTAACTAGCAAGATTTCTACAGACATTTTGCAGGTAGCCTCCATCAAATAAACCTGATATGTATTGTTCACTACTTTGGAATTTCTCCGCCTTTCTGTAGTAAATGCAGGAGGCGTGAAATACTAGAATTATAAAAACAAAAAAAAAAAAAAAAAACACACACATGTAAACTAAGTACTCCTCGAAAGCACAGACTACTTCAGTAAGGCCATGTGGAACTGGATTTATAAATGAGAGTGACGATGTAAAATGAAACTGCTTTATACTGCGTCCAAGCATGACAAAACATATTACTGCTAATTCATAACATTTGTGTTTATTTCATTTTTAACGTTATTGAAAAATATACTCAAATAAAGGGTTTCTCACAGAAGTATAAAATTGTCAGGAATTCAAAGCAAATTCCACATTTTAGACCAAAAGAGCAGAGTAAAAATAAAAGTCTAACTCAGAGGTTTTCAGTTCGCTTAGTTTGGCCTGAAATCTAAATTTACTTTGAATTTCCAACAATTTAGTAAATAACTACAATATACGTTTACTACTATTGCACCCACCTTCAAAAGCACTGCTATTTCATGAATGTACTATTCAGTGAAGATTGTAATCCTCATTACATAAAAACTGCAAACTATATATAAAAAAAACAAAAAAACTTGGGGATACTTACTAAACAGTAGACTGCAGTGAAAAAACTAAAAAAAAAAAACTTATATAAGCTGAAGAAATAGAGTTGAAATAAGAATTAGTAGTATAAAATGACATAGGGATATCAACAATTCACTGTTTAGTAAATATACCCATCACATTACCGTGACAGTAATACATCACCAATACATTCGCAATTTCCAAGTAAGGTTACATTTTTGCAAATATCAATATGTATTTAAAAATCCCTCTTCAAAGATGATCTCTAAGCTGACATAAACCACTATCTAGACTTTTTTTATTATTATTCTTTTAAATGTAGAGCGCTACTTTGACACCCTGCTAATTCATGATTCCTTCCTACACCAGTCAAACACTACCTCATTGACACGCTATAATTGCTGAATGACGTGCTTAAAAGTATATTTTTTTTAAATATTTAAAAAGAAAATTTAAAAAAATAATTCCATAAACAAAATTATTTTCTTAGAATGAAAAATTCACATTTAAAAAAAAATTATATATATATATATATATATATATATACACACACACATCTCTCTATCACACGAGACTGGTTTATTCAATAAACTGTGATTTAACAAAAAATATCGCAGAAGCAAGATTAGGTTTGGTTCAATGTTAGGTGACTAAAACCTATAAAAAAAAGTGTGAGCCAGTAACTTTTTAAATTCAAGTTCAACACTATCCTGAAACTGTGTACATTTATCACACAAGAATATACCAAGTGTATAACAAGTATCACATAGTTTGGTCTTACCATTCTTGGTTCTCTTAGTCCTGATCTTATTCATTGCATTGCAGGCTTTTATCCACAGATCAGTATGGCAAATCCTGGGTAGTAAGGAACCAGCACATAGAGGGTGAGGCTTTGACTCTCCTACACATACACACTGCTAATAGCAGCATCTGGCCCAGCTGACCTCACCAAACTCCCTTCCTCCAAGAACAAATGTTTCATGCAAAAACCAGGCAGCACTGGGACAGCCCATAGGCTGGGAGAGAAAAAAAAAAAGTGTATTCCTGTAGGCTGTGTTTAACTATCTAGTTACCAGAGCCTTCTGCCACAATTTGCAGAGGCAGGCGAAAGTAATTTAAGTATTTGCTTAACCACATGACTGAAAAATAAAAAGCAGTACTGTTCCCAGACTCCTCTCCTCTTAGCCTCACTAATTAAAACTCTGCTGAAATACTAATTATGAATTTAACACGCCTATACCCAAAGCAATCAAAGAATCCTACCAACTCCCACAGTCCAAAGCATTCATTTAACTTTAAAACTGCCTGTCCCTTTCTTTGCATTTTTCCTGTTACATTTCCCTCAGCTGTTTCCAATTCCAAGGAAGTATAGGGGTCTCGCTATATATGGTAACCTCGTCTACCAGATCTGTCATGTTTTTCTGGACACATAATATCACTTATAAATATGGATGCGCATGCTGCCCAGTATTGTGTAGAATTAAAATGCTACAAAAATTTAATAAAGTCATTGTGGGTTTATTCACTAAAATGTGAATTCCAAAAATTCAGACTAACATAGCAACACCGCTATAGCCACAACTTGGCTATTTTAGCCAAAATTTGGTAAATCTGGTTTTAATTCGGAACAAATAATTCTAATTAATCAGAATTTCTGCAGCATATAAATACTACATTTGGCAGAGCAGAACCTTTCATGAACATGAACATTAATGGTCAAGGAAAATGTGGCAACCCTGGTACAGGTATTATTTATTAAGGGGATACTTAGCTGCCCAAATACAATAACTAACTCACTATTTAGTAGATATAACCCCAATAAAATACATCCATTCATTTAATTGAGCCTTTTTTCCCATTAGGGGTAGATCTAAAAACAGTTTGCAAAAGCTACATATCTCCTGTCTGCTGCCTTTGCAAGCCCTCCCCTTCTAACCCAGTCCAGACTTTCTGTGGCTGTCCAATCACAGATGTTGCAATGCAGTTCAATGAGAAGTCTTTGCAAGGCAGGTGCTCTGGACAAATGCTGCCACTTGATTTAAGCTTTACTTTACTAAACAACCCTTTCCCCCCCCCTCCCCCCGTGCCTGTCTGTGAATATATATGTGCTTTTGTATGAAGTAGGTGTGTGAATGTTTGTTTATAATTTGTGTGGAGTGTGGGTGTAAAACTGCAAGGGTATATTTGTGGGTAGTGTTAGTGTTTATATGCAGGTATGCAGGGCCGGACTGGGAAAAAAATTAGGCCCGGGCATTTTTCAATTAGAGCGGCCCCCCAAGAAGGGGGCGGGGCCAGAGAGGGTGTGTTTTGTCATCACTAATGACAAGCACGCCCCCTCTCAAAGTGAGCATGTTGGTTCAATGCGCAGAGCCCCGCTAAGGGCTCTGGCATTAGAAAAAGGCCCTGAATTTGTTCTGCGCAGCGCAAGAAAATGTAATAACATGCTTGCGCTGTGTTTCCTTTTAAATTGTGTGGTGTGGTATTGTGTAAATAGGTGTAATATGTGTTGCTAGGGGCTGTAGAGAATGCGTGTATAGGGGCATAGTGTTATAGGGGATGTAGCGAGTGTGTGCATACGGGCAGTAGTGTGTGTGTATAGGTGACGTAGTGTGTGTAGGGGTTGTAGAGAGGGTGTGTTTAGAGAATGTTGTATGTCTTTCCTTACAAGGAATATAGTGTGTGTGTGTGTAGGTGGTGCAGTGTGTGTGTGTAAGAGATCTAGTGTGTAAAGGACCCAGAGTGTGTATAGAAGATTGTGTGTGTGTGTGTGTGTAGAGGATTAAGAGTGCATATAGGGTAAGGGATCTAGCGTGTATTTGGAGTGTAATGTGTGTAGTGGTGCAGTGTGTGTGTGTGTGTGTGTGTGTGTGTATATATATATATATTTGGACGTATTGTATGTGTGAGGTGCGCAGTGTGTTTGTGTAAGAGGGGTGCTGTGTGTGAGGGTGTTTTTATCTGCCGTCACATTCTAGGTTTCTAATTTTCTTTGTCTGTTAACTCACTGAGGGTTATATTATATTATATTATATTATATTATATATTATATTATATTATATTATATATATATATATATATATATATATATATATATATATATATATATGTGTGTGTGTGTGTGTATCTGGGGGTGCTATGTGTGTGTGTCTGGGGGTGCTGTATCTGGGGTGCTGTGTGTGTGTCTGGGGGTGCTGTGTGTGTCTGTGTGTGTATCTGGGGTGCTGTGTGTGTCTGGGGGTGCTGTGTGTCAGGGGGTGCTGTGTGTGTGTCTGGGGGTGCTGTGTGTGAGGGGGCTGTGGGTGTCTGGGGGGGCTGTGTGTGTATCTGGGTGCTGTGTGTATCTGGGGTGCTGTGTGTATCTGAGTGCTGTGTGTATCTGGGGTGCTGTGTGTATCTGAGTGCTGTGTGTATCTGGGGTGCTGTGTGTATCTGGGGTGCTGTGTGTATCTGAGTGCTGTGTGTGTGTCTGGGGGTCCTGTTTGTGAGGGGGCTGTTAGGGAATTTATTTTAAATATATATATATATTTTTATGAATAATTTTAAAACAAGTTGTGCTCCCCCCCCCCTTCTTACCTTTAGCCTGGGAGGGGGAGGGAGCCGTTCTGCCTGGGAGGGGGAGCCTTGAGGGGACCATGCTGCCTTCCCTGGTGGTCCAGTGGTGAGAGTGAACTCTAACCTGCGGGTTAGAGTTCACTCTCACGAGATCTGAGCGTTGCCGCGGTAACCGCGGCAACGCTCAGAATCTCGCGAGAGGACCCGGCGGAGCTGCGGGTTAGAGCTCCGCCGGTCCTCTCTCCCCAGCCGGCGGCCGCATCTCACTGTCTGTGGGCCGGTGAGGGAGATCTTTGATCTCCCCACCGGCCCATGGATTCACATAGCAGGGCTGGCGCTCGGATAGCGCTGGCCCTGCAGGGGCTGGCAGGGGAGATCCTGGGATCTCCCTGCCGGCCTCGGCCCCACGGCCATCGCGGCCCACCGGGCATTTGCCCGGTATGCCTGATGGCCAGTCCGGGCCTGCAGGTATGTGTTCACATATAGACATACACTGTCACATACAGATGTGTACACACAGAAACACACAAATGCTGCCTCACAAGAGATACACACAGATCTGTGCATATGTATCATATGTATCATAGATTGACACATATGCACAGATACACACACGCACACAGATCCTGAAACACTGACACACATGTACAGATACACAAACTGAAATACACACCACCCTCTCTCCAAGTCTACAGATCCTCAAACACTGACACACATGTACAGATACACAAACTGAAATACACACCACCCTCTCTCCAAGTCTACAGATCCTCAAACACTCACACACATGTACAGATACACAAACTGAAATACACACCACCCTCTCTCCAAGTCTAGTTATCCCTCCTGCAGAGCATTCTTGTCTCGCCCGTGCCCTCGTGAGTCTGTCTCCAAACAAACCTACCTGCAGGCTGCAGCCATTTCCCTATATTTCACAGTGGGAACAGCCAGTTGTGTCAGTGCGGGGTCCTGGTGCATTTACACCGGCTGTACCGCCAGGAGTTATGTCACTGAGTAACAAATTTATTTTATAAAAATTACACTTTTTGTTGAAATCTGCACTTTTGTAAAATGATACAACGAAGATACACTCTTCACACAAAGTATTTCAGCAAGCTAAAGTACTTTAGGTGTTTGGTGTACTTAAAAGCTTTGAATTGGAAAGTGTTGGAATAAATTGAACCAAGTCTGCATTTCAAGCATTCGCTAAAGGCAATTTGGATGCACATTTGGAGATTAGCCCAGAATAAGAAAGTTCAATTTGGAGTAATTTGAAATTCAATTTGTTTTTAAAATCTGAAATACTTAAATTTTATAAGAAGTGCAGGAAAATTAATGTTTATAAAACAGGAAATTGACATTAAACGTGTCAATTCCAGGGAAAATTGAGCAATGTTTTTTAGATTACATACTATTCATTCATAATCTTAACTCACAAAAATAAAAAAATTGCCAACTGACTGCTTGGGCACAACATTAAATAAAACAACGGAGATATACACTAAAGTGTGAATTGCAAAAACTTACCAAAGAAATTGCAAACTCCAGGTCAATATAGCAAAGCTATAAAATAGGTACGTTTAACCCCTTAAGGACGCAGCTTCAAAAACTGGACTTACCCTTAAGGACACAAGCCATTTTTTGCAGTTTGTGCTAAAAACGCAATTTGTATCTCCGTCATTTATTGCACCAACACAAATTATATACTGTTTTTTAGAAGGCAAAAAGGGCTTTAATTTGATGTGACATATACATAAATGGGGGGGGGGTGGAGAGAAACAAAAAAATAGTTTTCACAGTTTTGCCAATAATAGCATGTGCATAATATGTCCAGCTTATAAAAAGTAATTAAAAATAAATTCATTTATGTGTCTTGATTCATAGAGTACATAATATGTATAGGATTTCAGCTTATTTTTAAAGTTACAGGTCAGAAAATACAAAGACTAAAATACAATTTCAATGTGAAGCAATTTTAGAAGTTGGTATGTTTGTCTTTTAGGTTTAGTAGCCATCACAGAAAACAAATTTGCCACACAAAAGTATATATTTATATAAAGTAGACATCACAGGCTATTTACCTAAGATTATGTTGACACTTTTTATCGCCAATATGCCATATAAGAGACAAGGCTATTTCAGTTTCTGTTAGAATTTTCATAGTTGGGTTTGACGGGCCTATGTCTCATTTTGGGGTATTTAAAGGAGTGTGAGTATTCAAATAACCCCACAAAGGGCTTCCATTTGATAAAGTAGACCCCCAGGGGTATCTTATATGGCGTATATTGTACCTTAACTTGTCACCATTTTTTTCACCAATTTATGTCAATGTTT
This sequence comes from Pelobates cultripes, assembly GCA_933207985.1. NCBI lineage: Eukaryota > Metazoa > Chordata > Amphibia > Anura > Pelobatidae > Pelobates > Pelobates cultripes. Next base: position 79,880,514 of record OW240920.1, on the reverse strand, counting down.
GGGGGGGGGGAGGGGGCATTTTTACATATATGTTGCATTTTTGCAGAGTATTTCTAACACTTGATATGTACCACTGTCATAAAATCCCCCAAATTATGCTCAGTTACATCTTCTGAGTAAAACAATATGCCCAATGTATGACCTAGACACTATTTTGTGAAGTTACAGTGCTGTAAAAGAGACGTGACATGTTAAGGTTTTTAAGTGTCAATTTTCATGGAGTGTTTTGATATGTCAGTGTCCCACTTTGGAGCACTTGAGCAGGCTACAAATTCCAGCTACACCATAAAGGCATACCATTTCTTAAAGAAGACATCCCAGGGTATTTCAAAAGGCATATTAGCATGGGATCATTTTTCTGCTAGCTTGTACCAAGTGTAGTGGTAATAAGCATTTTTTTCTGCCTTTTTGACACACAAACCGAGTTTGCACAGTATATTTTGCAAACCTTATGTGTGCTATGACTGTATAATACTTCATATGTTGCTCAGCTATGTAGTCTGAGTAAAACTATACCCTTGTATGTACCTTTACCAGGTATATGTGGATGTTGAGGGGGCACATTTGAGACGCAGCCATTCAGGTTTTTTCCAACTTTGAAGTTTTACGCTGTGTCCATGTTTCATTACAGAGTAGTTTAGCTGGTTGGTTATTCAAAGTTCCCCACAAACACATACTATTTATTAAAGAAAACACCCTGGAATAATTCAAAAGGCATATTTTGAACCTTAGCGTGGGATAATGTTTTGCTAGTTTGTTCCAGGTGTAGTGGTAACGAGCATTTTTATGTTTTCTTTTACTTTTTAAAACTTTTTTATACTTTTTTGCTTACTCATTACATTTTTATGTTTTAAAACTTTCTTGAAATTTCTTTTGACACTTTATTTTAACCGTTAACCCCTAACTAGCAGTAAACAGCACTAACAGTAAATTCCCAAATTTCCCATAACTCCCACCCACTCCAGCTAGCAAAATATATCATTTAAAATATTTAAATTAATGAAATAAATGAAACCCCCAAGGACTAAAAAAAAAAAAAAAAAAATCAGATCACAGTATGATACTGTGATCTGTATTTTGATCACTGTAGTCAAGGGGTTAATTTTTTTTAAGACTGAGTAAGGGGGGGTGTGGGATTTTTTGTACTTTTTTTTAAAAACGTTATTAAAACACTTTTTGAAACTTTAACTTTTTCTAACTAAATGTGTGTGTATAAATGTGATTTTTGTGTGTATGTCAGTAATTATGTGTGTATGTGATTGTTGTGATTGATTGAGTGTGTCTGTGGTTATGTGGGTGTATGTATTTATATACACACACAGACATCAGAGGCCTTAGGCGAAACTCAAACATGAGGCCCCACTAACAAAAAAGTGAAAAAGATAGTTGTGATACATGCACACTGTCACTTATACACATTAATGCACAGTTTACCTGTGTATGTGCCTGAGAGTGTCTGACAGAGAGTATCCTTGTGTGTGTGAATGTATGTCTCTGTGAGCATGTTTGCGTTTTTGTCTGGGACCCTATGTGTATGGGGCAGCTGCTCGAAGTGTGTTGTGTGTATAGGGGTGGGGGGTGATGATGAGAGGGAGGGGGGTGATGGTGACAGGGGAGGGATGATAGTGTGAGGGGAAGGGGTGATGGTGAGAGGGGGAGGGGAGGGAGAGGGTGATGATGGGGGTGATTTGAGGGAGGGAGGCTGATGATGTTGAGGGAGGGTTGATGGTGACAGGAGGTGATGGTGACAGGGAGAGGGGTGATGGTGTGGGGGTAATGGTGAGGGGGTGATTTGAGAGGATGGGGGTGATGATGAGGGGGTAATGCTGAGGTAGGGGTGATGCAAGAAAGAGGGGGTAATGCTGAGGGGGGTGATGCTGAGGGAGGGGTGATGCGAGAAAGAGGGGGGTCTGATGGGGAGAGGGGGGAGACAACATACCCTTTATTCCTTGGTGGTCCAGTGGACTCCCTGGTGGTCCGGTGGCCATTACTTCCGGTCTGCAGCTCCGCAGAGCTCCAGACCATGTAATCTTGTGAAACCATCATAGCGTTGTCGTGGTAACCCGCGGCAACGCTCTGGTTGGCCAGTACTCGGCGAGACACATGGTCTGCAGCTCTATTCACTGCGGAGCTGCAGACCAGTGTCTGATGGCTGGCCAGGCAGCAAGGAGGGGCCTCGCACCCGGGCAAGCCGCCGGGCCCCCTGGTGTCAGGTTCTCGGTCACTGACCGAGGACCCGACACAGTCTGCCCTTAGGCGGTTTAAGAGGCCGCAAAGCCCCAGCCAGCGCGAGGCCTTAGACGGCCGCCTAAACCGCCTAATTAGAGAGCCGCCTCTGACAGACATACGTCTGTGTGTGTGTATATAAATGTGTTTGTGTTTAGTAGATAGCTCCCTAGTTCGGTGTCCTTAAATATGTCAATCCCACATAAGGATAACGAATAAGGGAGTATCTACTAAACAATTGAAAGATTAAAATTAAGAAAGGCTTTTAAAATTTTGATCTTTTAGCGGTTTAGTAGATAATTCCCTAAATTGGTGCCCTTATGTGAGATTCCATATGTAAAGATACCAAATGAGGGTGCTGTTTAGCAGATAGCTCCTTTATTGGTGTCCTTAAATATAGCAATTAGGGGAGTTATCTACTAAACAAAGATCGAAGTTAAGAGGTGCCAGCCCAGAACAAGAAACCTGGGTGGCTAATGTGAATTCTATGCAAATGAATTCTATTGCATAATAATGAAAAGACATATAATATAATAAAAAAGGTTTATAAAAAAAATGACAGTTCGAAATCGAATAGCGATTTCGAACTCTGTCATTTTTTATAACCTTTTTTTATTATATTATATATGTCTTTTAATTATAATTTTTTATTACAAAGCATTAGTGATTTTATTATGTTTTTTATTATTGTCATTGCTGCATAATGTAAGATCTCTATTTACTTCTTTGGTTTCTGGTGTTATTTTCTTCTTTTGAAGAAGGACCTCTCTATCCATATTGCGGACTTCATTGCATATCTTTTGTAGATGGCAGTGGTTATGTTTTTGCACAAACTTGGTAGTCAGGTTTTTAAATTCATCCTCTAGTTCTTTGGGTCTACTGCAGTTCCTCTTGATTCTCATGTATTGACTTTTGGGAATGTTTCGAATCCAGCCTTGGTGGTGAGCACTCCTAGCATCCAGGAAGCCATTTGTCAGGATCCCTTCTCTGTTAACCAGACTTGTTCCCCAGGTTACTCACCTTTCACATGTTGCTGCAGGTCCTCTTCAGCTCTCCCCTTCCTGCTCCAGACGTTTTTGCGCCGGCCGCAATAGCTCCGCCCCCTTTTATGATGCAAAAAGGGGCGTCAACATCATGATGCAAATGACTTCACGGACCACCAAAACGTCCGAATGTCATTTTGGGGGCGTGGCTACCATCCTAACAAGCTACAGCCACAATATAAAAAGGATTTCATGAGTTAGGTTCCTTGCCCTGTTGTGGTTCATTTTTGGTCCCAATAGTGCTATACTGTATTCAGTGATTTATATTCTGGCTTTTGACTTTGGCTTTGTTTGTGCCTATTCTGTTTTCTATACTCCTTGACCCGGCTTTGGCTTCTTGCTTGTCCTGATTTCTGTACTTCTTGACCTCGGCTTGACTTTGACTACCCTTGTGCTTATACGTTATTCCGGCCATTCTAAGCTCCGGTATACATTACCTTGTATCTACATTCTGCATGTTGGATCTCAGTTGTATCCTCACACCATTGCAGTTAACGGTTTTCCGATAGTTACTAGTATGGAAAATTAGATTTTCATGCATGAAGATATTAAGATCTAGAAAGGTGATGTTGGTGTTGCTTGCTTCGTGGATAAATTTCAGGTTCATGGTGTTGGAGTTAGTGTGATTTTATAAATCTGAGAAGGTCCTCTTCTTCTCCTGGTCATATAATTATGATGTCATCAATGTATCACCTATAAAAAAATCCGTTGCTCCCGAATGGACTATATTGGTGTTCCTGACATCCCACGGTTAGGTTGGCATATGAGGGAGCTAGTCTAGTTCCCATAGGTGTTCCAGTAGTTTGCAGATAGTATTGGTTTTCGAAAATAAAGTAATGTTCCAGGATGAAGTTAAAACAGTGAATGATTTCTTGATGGTCATTGTTCATTTTGTTGAATAGTTCCAGAAAATATTTGACTGCCTCTTTCCCTACATGGTGTGGGATATTGGTGTATAGTGTGGTCACATCCAGACTCACGTCCATTCAATATCAGGAATGAGTTGTAGAACATGGGTTGTTTCTCTGAGATATGAGTCTAAATGTGTCACCATGTGTTGTAAGTAAAAATCAACATATGCTGATAAGTTGCTGGTGAGAGACTCTATTCCCGATATGATAGGTCTGCCTGGTGGTTTTTTTTTTTTTATCCTTATGGATTTTTGGTAGGTGGTAGCCGTCACTGGATTTTCTTGGAGAAAGCAGAATTCTTCCTGGGTAATTATTCCTTTCCCTTTGGCTTCTAGGAGTAGTGTGAGCAATTTCTTGAGTTCTGGCGTTGGATCCTTGTCTAGTTTTTTTCATAGGTGGTGAGATCTTCAAGTAAGCTTTATGCTTCTTTATTATAGTCCTCTTTGTTTTGTATAACGATAGCTCCCCCTTTATATGCTTCTCTGATTTGGATACTATAATTTTTTTCTCCTTACGTCTCAGATTAGATTTGAAGTGTTTGTGATGGGCGCATAGGTCTCTTATGTCTTTCAACACCAAATTGTTATATACCCGAATGTCCTCTTCTTGTTCATGACTAGGATAAATAGATTTTGGAATGTATAATCTTATGCAGTTCCGCGGGGTGTTCTCCCTCTGCTTGTAAAGATTCCAGTAGGCGTATTCCTTCTATGTCTCTGGTAGATAGATCACTGGGGTATTCCCATGGTATGTATGTTTCCGCGTGTGTGATAAGGTTATGTTTGTTAAAGAATCTATGCAGTGTAAGCTTTCGGATTAATTTCTGCACATCTATAAAGATTGTGAAGTGGTTCGGTGGTTGAGTTGGTGCAAATCTCAGGCCATATTGTAGAGCTTTTTCTTCTTTTGGGGATAGAGTATAATTGGAGATATTGAAGATCAAATTTATTTTTCTAGCATTGCATTTTTCCTGTTGGATTTGGTTTCCTGCTCTATTTCCTCTCTTTGTAAATTTATTTTTACTTGTTGTCGTTGTTGGTTGTCTAGATTCTGTGTTGTCTCCCTGGTTTTGAGAGTCCCCAAATCTGGATAGTGTTCATGGTTTCTTTTTGGGTGTTTCCATAAAAAAGGCGATGATTGGTTCATGAAGTCCAAGTCCCCATAATGTGTTACTTTGTCTTTAGGGATGGCCCCTTCTTTTGGGGCATTCCGTGTGGTAATGTTCTCTTTTTCTCTGTTAGTATGGGTGTGTGGGTTTCTTTTTTCTACTATGCTGGAGGATTTGTGTAATCGTTGAACGGTATGGTGTCGGTCATGTTTCCTATTTGTATATGTTACTTGAGTATTTTGTGTATGGTGAGTGAACGTGTCTCGTATGGTGTGTGTTGTGGTCTAGGGTTCTTGTTTCGTTCATAATCCTCCGGGTCTAGTATATACCTTTTCTGTTTCCATTGTTGTAATTCCTTCTCTATTTTCTCCATCCTAGTCATCACTTTGTTCTTACTCTCAATGTTTTGTGCGTCTTTTTTATATTGTTCCAGTTTTTCTTATAGATCTATCTTTTTCTAGTAAAGAGAGAGGACTTGTTCTCTCTGTATTTTATCAAAATCTTTATAAACGTTTTAGCGCATAGTTTAAGGGCTTCCTCCCATTTTGTTTGGTATTCGACTTCATCTAGCATAAATAGAGGTTTTGTGGAGTCTAAGGCAAGGTACCATGTTATTCTTCTCATATTTTTCAAATGCAATGAGATCATACCAGTTTTTTGTTTCCTTAAAGGACCACTATAGTGCCAGGAAAACATACTCGTTTTCCTGGCACTATAGTGCCCTGAGGGTGCCCCCACCCTCAGGGTCCCCCTCCCACGCGGCTCTGGAAAGGGGAAAAGGGTTAAAACTTACCTTTTTCCAGCGCTGGGCAGAGAGCTCTCCTCCTCCGATCCTCCTCTCCTCCCCGTCGGCTGAATGCGCACGCGCGGCAAGAGCTGTGCGCGCATTCAGCCAGTCACATAGGAAAGCATTATCAATGCTTTCCTATGGACGCTGTCGTGCTCTCACTGCAAAAATCACAGTGAGAAGCACGCAAGCGCCTCTAGCGGCTGTCAATGAGACAGCCACTAGAGGATTTGGGGGAAGGCTTAACCCATTCATAAACATAGCAGTTTCTCTGAAACTGCTATGTTTATAAAAGAAAGGGTTAACCCTAGCTAGACCTGGCACCCAGACCACTTCATTAAGCTGAAGTGGTCTGGGTGCCTAGAGTGGTCCTTTAATGTAGTTCTTCTCTAGTTATTTAAATAAATAAATCAGTGTCCAAATTTGGGAATCCTTACGACTAATTGTGTTAAAATGTATTAGTGATATTTTTTGTAATACGCAATATGATTGCTATATACTTGAAATCCAGTTCACCCCCACAGATGCAACAAATGAAAATCAAGACTGGAGACATATATATTAGAAATCCTTCTCACTACTCGGTATTCATCAATATTCCCTGAGGAAGTAAGCGCAGACTTACGAAACACGTAGGATTTGAATAAATACCGAACTACATATCAAAACGGGGATATCCAGAGAGCCACTGTATTCATTCTAGCTGCCCGAGCGCACCTGATCACAGTGACGTATAGACGAAGGGAGGTGCTCCCTCGTAGCCCCATATACCAGAATCTCCACATTAACTATACCATCCTATACAGAGAAATCTTTATTATGTACCCAGACTATCTGTACGTTTACACACCAATGGATAGAGTCTGCTCAATCTAATTATAAGATTAATGCTGACACCAGACGTGGTGACAATCCTTCTTATCAAATTAATGATAACGTTTTATTATCCACGCGATATTTAAAATTACATAGGCCTTCAAAGAAACTTTCTCCTACCTTTATTGGTCCCTTCGAGATTATCGAATAGATTAATGAAGTATCCTATAAACTTCAACTCCCTTCACATATGAAGATCCATCCTGTTTTCCATGTATCTCTTTTGAAAAAGTACATCTTTGACCCTTCTTCACCACCACCCTCTCCTTCTCCACCAGATCTTGTTGATAATGATGAGGAATATGAAATTGAAGAGATTCTTGATTCAAGATTACGCTATAACAGGATTGAATACTTGATTAAATGGAAAGATTATGATTGTTCTCATAATCAATGGGTTCCTCACGTCAATGTTCACGCACCTGACCTTCTGAAATCCTTCCATGAAAAATTTCCTCATAAACCTTTTCACTCCCCGAGGTAGCTCCTTGGGGGGTGAGGGGGGGTGGGGGTATGTCAGGAATTTTATTTGTTTATTACTGGCCCTTTAAGACGGCATGAAAGTACACACCCCTTGGTTAATTAAACTCCAATCTCCAATACCTCAGTGGACAATTAATGTTAACCGGACTGGATAAAGGACCTATGGACTAACCCTGTACACATCACCTAAACTTCTATTTTCAAGGACGGTCAGTTTATCTCTCTGCTTTGCTGCCATATCAGTTTGCCGTGCTGAAACAGCCTCAAAATAAAAAGTGAGTGGTTCTTATTTTTTTGTTTGGCTTTTGTTAAAGAAAAAACATGACAACGAATTTATGAGAGCCCTATAGGCTACCCCACTCAACAAAAGTCCGGGACACAATGGACTGACGACTCTGTACTATTAGTGTTTTCATGACTCCGTTAAGTTTACACTTCCTCAATGCTTATAACTCAATTTCCAACAATAACGGACTCTTTCCAAAAACATTACAAGCTAATAACACAGCTAATAACACACTTATTGCAAAACTGAGCAGGGAAACCCAACACTTCAGGAGCTCAATTATGACAAAGTCGTTGATCAATTATTGCTCAACAATGACTTACAAATATTTGCCAAAAACGTGGCCATGCGCCTATCACCACTACTAACAGGGCTAGCATTGCCTCAATGCTTTCCTAAGGGGAATTCATAATGTCTGTGTTGCTCACCATGCATGTGCATTGGGTCCCCTGAATAGCTGAGGAAGAGCGTGACCCAGCGCCGAGGGACAGCAGAGGTGGAATCAGGTAAGTGACTGAAAGTAGTTTTATTAAATTCATTTATGGACGGCGGGCACTGGTGTAGGGCCTGCTAGGGCAGAGGGACACTATATTGTTAGGAATACAGATTTACATTCCTAACACTAAACTGTTCCTTTAAGCTGCAATGTCTCAGACCATGTACCATGTGCTGCATAATACTACGTGTTCAATTATACGCAGACATAGGTCATGGAATGCAGTTGTTTATAAGACCTTCAGATTTCTATATACCACTTGCCGAAAAATTCATCAGACTGACAGTAACCTTTCTTACACCAATCTAGCTGTGTTTTCTCTAAGGAAGACTGTTTTAACCTTTTCGATACTCTACTATTCCACCTGGAATGTGTTAATATAGACTGGGCTCTGTAATGAAAGCCATTTAGTTCAGTCTAAATATTTATAGGTCTCTATTTAAAGCTTCTATTTTTTAATTTTGAATAAACAAGACATGCTGTACTATAAAGTGAGGGCGTGATATTCCAAATTATCAACCAAGCGGTTGATGGAATATGAGATGAAATATTGGCGAGAACTTTCCCATGTTATTTTAGGGTTTATTAATCAGACTGAATATGGGAGTCTAGTCGTACATTTACTTTCCATCTCTTTGCCCGTTGCCAGTTTATGTAGTAAATCTACAGCAAAGTCACATTCAGGAAAATTCGCTACAGTGTAAGTTGCTGAAATTGATTAAATGGAAAAATTCAGCTTACTCAGCTGTGTATTTTAGATTTGCAATATTGGACTAAAGTGTAAAATCTGCTGTTGAACCACCACCAATTCACGCTTCAGCAAATAACCCTTAGAAATCTAACATATGACTCTACATCACCCAAAATCAGGGTCCTATCTATGAAAGGTTAGGGTTGCACATGCGCAAGCCGCACAGTGCAGTTAAACATGTGCTCATCTTTTGGTTGCTGTGAACTTGGTCTCACTGTTTTCAAATGCAGATGATCTTACAGCACACCTGAGGCCAAAGAATGGGACGTAAAACTCAGAACACTAATTTGAGTAGAATGTAGAAACTTCTATTCAAATAGCCAATGGGGGCATTTTCATAACAAATTTGTAGGGTTATTTTATCCATGAATTCAGTACCCACATAAGAGAGCTTATAAGCCAAATATGAAAAAATGCATGACATTGCTATAATACTCATAATTCTCTGGAATGCAGGGCCGCCATCAGGAATTGCCACCGGTGCAGTTAGGGCCACCTAATGGGCCCTATATCTTCAGGGGCCCGGTCAGCGTAAAAGCACAACCGGGCCCCTTAAATAAATAAATAAACGCAGCCGCAACGCAAGTGCTGCTGGGAGGAAGTGGTCACTTCCTCCCAGCTCACTCCACGTGGGAGAAGAGCCAGCCAGCCAGTGAAGAGGGAGAGCCACGCCGACTCCCATCAGCCCCAGCCACCCTCCTGCAACGAAAAAGGTAAGAAACAGGAAGGTGGTTGAAATATATGCTTTGTGTGTGTGTATGTCTGTATGCATATCTGTCTGTCTGTCAGTATGTATGTGTATATGTCTGTCTGTATGTATGTATGCCAGTATCGATGTATGTCTGTATGTATGTATGTATGTATGCCAGTATCAATGTATGTCTGTATGCCATTATGTATACATTATACACATATAATGTCAGGATGTCTGTGTGTATGAATGTATGTCTGTGTGTATGTATGTATGCCATTATGAATGTATGTCTGGGTATGTATGTATGTATGTGTGTATGGATGTCTATGTATGTATGTCAGTATGTATTTATGTCATTATGAATGTATGTATATGTGTATGTATGTCGGTGTATGTATGTTAGTATGTGTCTGTATGTCCTCATGCATGTGTGTCTGTGTGTATGTTAGTATGTGTCTGTCTGTCACAATGTATGCCTGTGTGTCTGTATATGTATGTCTCAGTATGTGTGTGTCAGTATGTATGCCTATATGCGTGTGTCAGTATGTATGCCTATATGCGTGTGTCAGTAAGTATGCCTATATGCGTGTATGTCTGTTTCAGTTTGTGTGTCTGTTAGTATGTATCTGTGTGTGTGTGTGTGTGTGTGTGTGTATCTGTGTCTTTTTGTATCAGTGTGTTTGTTTGTGTTTGTATTCCTGTGGGTGGGATTTGGAGGCGGACCCTCTGGGCGGAATTTGAGGCAGGCCCCAGACCCTGAGCTAAGTTAGGGGCCCCAAAATTTCTGATGGAGGCCCTGCTGGAGTGTATGAAGTGTTGGAAAGCTTTAAAGGAACACTATAGGGTAAGGAACACAAACATGTATTCCTGACCCTATAGCAACCGTGGCACCCCCTTGCCTCCCTAAATATAGTAAAATCTTACTTGTATTCAAGTCTGCAGCTGCTGCCTCTGCCACTAAACTGTCTGCTGACATCATCAGAAGTGCTTATGTGAACAAATCACAATGCTTTCCCAGAGGATTGGCTGAGACTGTCAAGGAAGCAGATCGGAGGCAGAGCCAGCACAAGTCAAACACAGCCCTGGACAATCAGCATCTCCTCATAGAGATGATTTGAATCAATGCAACTCTTGAGGAAAGTTCAGTGTCTCCATGCAGAGTGTGGAGACACTGAATGGAAGTACTGCTTACTCTGTAGCACTGCCCCAGAAAGTACCTCTAGTAGCCATCTGAGGAGTGGCCAGTGGGGTTATCACTAGGTTGTATGTAAACACTGCATTTTCTCTGAATAGACAGATTTTACTGCAAAAAAAGCCTGCAGGGAATGATTCTACTCACCAGAACAAATACAGTAAGCTGTAGTTGTTCTGGTGACTATAGTTCCTTTAACCTGATGTACTGATGCCAGTTTATTACATGCAAGTGATTCATATATAGCAAATAATTCTAATGAAAGTCTGGGTTTATTTGTTACTTTTGTATGGAACAATCTGTATTTCCAGACCTCATTAATAACACTGTTAGTGGAGCAGAATGTGATCCTAATTTGTGTCACCAATTCAGCCAACCTAACCACATGTCCTATTCCCTTGGTTTCCTTATTACCAGAATTGGATGAGGCAATTTATGGGAAAAGTCTGTAGGAGGATGTTGCAGGGTTAAACCAACAGACCAACAATAATCATAACGAAAAAAGAAAAGAAATTTAACAGAGCAAGCGCTTCCAAGCCAAAAGCTAAGAATTCCAGGAATGAATAGGAAACCTTACAAAACAGGATGTATATTGCTAGCTTCCAGCAATATTCTAATTTTTATGCACAGATGAATACAGAGAGAGAAGTATTTTCTGGTCAGTATTTTAAATTCCATGTTCTGAAGTGAGATCTTTCAAAATATTCACCCCTAGGGCCTTTAGTTAGATTTAGTTAGATTAAAGAGTGTCCTGTGTCCTAACGTTGTGTATGTCCAGTTCCTACTAGTAGGAACTGACAGATTACATTTCCCACAACCTAAGAATTTAATCAATTTAAATGTACGTATGATAGCACAGACTGACAAATCAACAGGCAAAGGCAATGGGTACCCAGTAAAATATTACTGCTAGTGCCTGTTTACTTTCCTTTTTTTATCTATAAGTATGCCCTTCCTGGCAATAAAATAAAATCAAGCTGACTTATTTAAATCGTTGATTTGGCACTTGTGTAACTACACACATTTTTCCAACACTGCCATACTCCATAGTTCTCTGGTTCATATCTTTGGCAAAACTTTACAGACTAGAAGATAATGGCATATTAAATAGAATTAGTAAATACTATGCTCACATTTGTATGTACCAAGCTCTTAAAATCCATCAAAGGTAAAAAAAACAAAGCACCCTGATACATTTCTTTATTATAATGTTTATGATACTAGGAGTCTTTTGATATCACACCCCCCTCCGCTTTTAAATCAAAGTATTTTAGAGTAGTGTGACAAAAACCCTGGCACCCAAATGCTCATAATGAATCTTGCATTATCTGTCCAAACCCATTCATACCTTAACAGCGATAATGGGTTGTGATTTCCTTGCTAACCTGCAGCTTTTTTCAAAACAAAAATGTGGGATATAAAATGGGCAAACTGTACCTCAGCTTTTTTCGAAACGTAAAAATGTATGACATTAAATAGGCAATCTAAATCCCAGCGTTTCTACTGAAAAGAAAAAGACCCGATCTGGAAAAACCTAATATAAAAAGAAAATGCTTTGGGGGCGGGGCCTGACCGCTGAGCCGAGTGGAAGTAAACTCGAGACGCTCCTGCACCTCGGGTCACATTACTCATCTTATCAGCCTTCCACTACCTCCAAGTAACCCAAAAAGGCACTTACCGGAGTGGAGACAGTGGGGGCTACCAGTGGATACCAAAAATGCAACGCAACTCGCAGGTACTGCCACAACAAAGCCCGAGACCTAACAGTATTGTACGGCGCGGGAGAGAGACGGCCGCTCCCCTACGACCTACAATGACTACAAGCCTAACTGGGCCCTCATTCCACCCCCCTACTGGTGGGGGTCATCCCGGGCCCAGGAAGGCCCCTCCATGGGTAGTGGTGACAGCCCCACAGGGCAAGAAAACGCGTTGCAACAAAACCATATCCAAGTGAGCTCCGTGAGGCCTCTGAGCAGAATGATCTTCAACGAGGGAAAATACTTTATAAAGGATTTCCCATGCTTTGAAATCTCAGTACAGCATTCTGATTGGTTAGCTTGTCAGACAATTATTCACAGCATTCTGACAGGCAAGTCTCACTTCTCTCAAGACTTGCCTGGTAACAACGTCCCCATATTGCAGTCCAAATTGACCCATATGTAAATGGATGGTTTTGACACATTTGTGAGGAGCTATTCAGACTTTAGTGAATAATCTTGTAATGATTAAACATGCTTTCCATGATAAGATATGGACAGGCTCACATGTCCATCCACTTATCTGAAGACAGACAGACAGACAGACACACACACACTATCCTGAAACATCTTTATTGAGTATTGAAATATGAAGTCTTAGAAGACACCAAGTAGTTCTAAGAGCATGTCACCAGCCGCAGCATATTTCTGCTCAGTTTTATCTATCTAAAGGGTTACTATAATCCCCTTTGAGAGGGGAGTACCTTTGTGGCATAATATGCCCTAGAGGGTATGAGGATTGTTCACACCTTTCCATGTGTAGTAAAACTGGGGGGAAAAAAGGTTTTACTTACCTTGAATGCAGTGCTGGCCAAAGCTCCTAGTGCTGCTTTTACACACCCACCCCTGACATCACTGTAGCAGGTGCTCTGCCTGCAAGGGGAAAATGTTCATGTCTGTTGTCAGCGTGCAGTGCGCGCTGACAACAGATGTAATTTATGCACAGAATTGACATTGGGCAGCCGGGCTGCTAATGTCATGCATGCTGTGGGTGCAACTAGACCCCAGCACACAATTAACAATATCTCTGTATGTGTAGTATTTCAAGCAGAAACATTGCACATCCTGACTCTTCTTACCATAACCACTTCAATTCACTGAAGTGGTCATGGTGGTTGGATTAACCCTTTAATATATTAATATGGTTGTCAAAATGTAGTATTTAGCTTTGCATTTATTTTAATTATAATCCAGGTTTTTATTTAATATTTATGGGACAGAAAACCAAACAATAATGAGATGTTTGAGGTTTCATTTCATTTAAAGTGGCACTGCAACCTTCAGGGGTCTTTGCATATTTGTAAAAATCCTTGATTATCCATAGAGGTTCCCACAGACTACTGGAGGGTCGATAGATATTACTTCGCAATGAGCAGGATAATTCTTTATTCCCACGGCTACTGCTAACAAGGGCTGTGGGAACTGACAATTCTTGATGGTGGTAGCTCTGGCTTTTGTCAAGTGTTGTCAACCTGAGGATTTACCATAAGACAAAGCAGTCCATACTTTGTCTTATGATATCCTTTGATATTCTTATATGATATGATATTCTTAAGAAATCTAAATGTAATTCCAATGAATTCAATTTCTGATGAATTGACTATGAATTTCAAAAAAAAGTTATTTTACTTTTACTTACTTTAAACGTTATTTATTTAAATGTTATTTTACAGGAATACTTTAGTCAACCAGGCCACTCCGTCTGAATGAAATGGTATGGGTGCAGTGTTTTTGTCATTTTAGCCAGGTTAGTAAACTTTATTTAACTTAATTTTTAAAACACGAAGGGAACATGTAGTCCTGAAAAAAACAATTTATCCTATTAGGGCAGTGAATCATGTTTAGCTGCTTATTTAATTATGTTTCCGTTGTGGGTGTGTTACTGTATTTATATATTTGTTTCTTGCTTTTTATTATTTGTATATCCCTTTAAATCAAACTTGCTTGTAGCTGCTAGGATAGTAAGCTAATAACTAAATGCTCAACATACCCTGTGTCTGCCAAATTTATACAATGTAAAACTTGGCATTCAGAGAATGATCCCTTGGGTAGACAACACCGTTTTAACCATTATTAGACTATATTGCTTTGCAGAGATATATTATCACTCATACCGATCCAAAACAATCAGTCCTAAATAATGAAGGCTCCTCACTAGAACAGAACAAAAAAGATTAAACAAAACAAATAGATTCTTAATATCAAAGAGATTTAATAACATTTGTATTAAAAAAATATATATAATCAAGGTAAGAGTTGGCAGCCAAGAAGGCACACCCTATTTCAGTGGTAGTCAACCTTTTTCTACCTACCGCCCACTAATGTATCTTTTTGGTTGAAAAAATGTCCTTACCGCCCACCAGTTTTCGCACAAGTGTGGAATATTTTTTCAAAAGGAGGGTGTTTTTAAAAAAAAAAAAAAAATGTACGTACATTTATCTTTTTATTTCTACTTAATGTATGTTTATAATGTTTTTAACTTTATAAAGTTTAATGGGAAAACAATAAAGTAAATTGAAATTACCTTTACTAGTGATTAATGAGATCCTTGAGGTTGATGCTGCAAGACTAAATATTTGATATCTGGTTCGATTTTCGTAAGGAACAAACGAAGGTCTCCTCTTTCGGTGATATTCAGACGACTTCTCTGTTTGCGCATAATAGGATTTCTCATCTGTGCGTCAGCTCCCCTCCTCAATTCCCCTCCCCACCTTTTTTTTTTTCCCTTTTTTATTTTTTAACCTTCCTTTTAGCAATGCCCAGTAGGAAGGCTGAGCAAGGTATCCCACTTACTATTACTTACTATAGCCCACTATAACAGACAGGCACACATACATACAGACACACACATACAAAGACACACACATAAGACATACATACAAAGACACACACACACATACAGACAGACAAGACACACACTACATACAAGACAAAACACACATATATACAGACACACACAAAGACACACATATAGACACACACATAAGACATACATACAAAGACACATACACACACAACACATACATACAAAGACAAGACACACATACATACACACATGTATACAGACAGACACACACACACAGACAGACACAAACACACAAACAAAGACACATACACAAACACACACAAAATATTTTAGTCACCCTTCTGTTTCCTACCTTTTAGGTGCAGGAGGGTGACTTTCCCTGGGGTCCAGTGGTGGCTCAGGTGGATGGGAGTCAGAGTTCCCACTCTGACTCCCTCCTTCTTCCTCCCGTGCAGACTGTGTGTTAGCTGGGAGGAGTGACGTTCAGTCACTTCCTCCCAGCTCTGTGATGTAATCACAGGGGGCCCGGTCGCGCTGTTAAAGCACCCAGCGCTGACCGGGCCCCCTTACAATCCACATCCATCGGCTGGCCCTGACAGCATGGGCCACCTGATGGACCCCTCCATATGCGGCCCCGGCGGCCCGCCCACCTAATCTCTCAAAATTATAAAATCCCTATCGCCCACCTGGAATCCTGAAACGCCCACAAGTGGGCGGTAGGGACCAGGTTGACGACCCTTGCCCTAACTAAACAACACACTGTAACAGATCTTTATTTCTATTCCTAAATTGAGAACTGCTTATTTCCCACACAGGCTGTTTGAAAAGTGTCCTCTTAAATAACACAGAAAGAAGCACACAGAACACTATAGTTCCTGCCTTGTGATTCTGCAAGATCAGCGGAGACAAATAAGTGTAAATTCTGTTTATTATACAATGTAACTAAATTTGGCAACGATTCACCAGATAAAAAAACATCCGTCTTCACTGAAATGGGTTTGAATCTGACTATCTTAGTGAACCAATACCACACCTCTGAAAAAGTAGAAAAATAGGTTATGCAATCAAAGCATAATAGCAAAGTGACCTCAGTACTTTCTGACCCAATGTCATAAAAGAAATCATACTCCATTGTATTGTACAATTTGATTTATGGTGTGCAAGAATTAAAGGGACACTCACAGTGTTATAAACTGTTTATTTAAGTGGCTGTGGTGCAAAAAAGGCATTTTCATCAATTCTCACTGAGACCAGCGTTTGCCCCAGACAATACCACCATCATGGAAGCCCAATGTATTTTTTTTAAATAATTTGCTGCTGTAAGAGATATTCAGCGTTAAGTCATCTGGCATCAAGAAATGGTACAGAATCACCTCAACACAAGACGTCGTTAAATTTTGCATTTTCATTGGATTTTCTTAAAATGTACTTGTTATTGATGGATATTAATGATCAACCATGCAGCTATAAAAAAAAATGCTGTAATGTTGCCAGAGAGGAAATTGCAGAATAATTATTGTGTAAAGTCTTCCTGAAGTTAAAAGGAGTTATTTCCTAACTTTGGCTAAAAATGACTCCTGAACTGCACCAATCTGCCCTCACTAAATAGTTGTTCCCTAAAAAACAACTGTCAAATTTAAGATAAAAGTAGTTTTGAATCCAGTGTAGAAAAGTAGCTATTGCTCTTGCTATCTTTTTTTTACTGTGCACATGGCTCTAAGCCAGTGGTGCCCAAAAGGTAGATCCCCAGATGTTTTAAAACTACAGCTTTCATGATGCTTTGCCATTCTAAAGGCATTCTAAATGCATGCAAAGCATCATGGGAGTTACAGTTCTACAATATCTGGGAATATAACTTTTGGGCACCCCTGCTCTAAACTGTTTTGATACCCATGATCCTCTGGTGCAAGCAAAACATAACTGCTCTTCATAACTCATGTAGCAAATGTTGGCAATGTAGTTCAATTATAAATATATAGGGGCATAACAAGGAAATGTGAAAAGCAGACAGGTCAAGCCCCAATTTTCTTTCAGTCCTCCTGATCACCAAATATCCCGGTACTGTCACAGGGAATCGAGAGGACTAAGGGAACAGAAATAGGAATTCATTAGGATGCTATTGCACATGCGCAGCAAAGAATCAATGCATCTCTATAAGGAAAGTTCCTCATAGAGGTGTTTCTAGGCAACAATGTAAACACTGCCTTTTCTCTGTGTTTACATTAAATGAGTGCAGGGATGTACTATACACGCCAGAACAACTACATTAAGCTATAGTTGTTCTGGTGACTATAGTGTCCTTTTAAAGTTTGACAGACCCTGTGCTATATACACTCACGTTTAGGAAGACTAACAGCATCTAAAAGATCATGACGTGATTAACTTGCAAACACAGTAACAGTACCTCTTTAATTGGAAAACCTGCCTGTCCTTGGCAACCTTTTTGAAACAAGCAACCTCCTTTTTGAGGTCTGACTAAGCTACATCATCACATAGGTGCTGGCTGCTAATATAGCAAGTTTAATTGTTTGATCGGAAACTACCATATTTTACCACTGAGGTGCGTATCTGATAACAGAATGAGTCAAGATAAAAAGAACCTAAGATATTTGTATTTTTGATTTATTGCCCTAGATAAGAATTGTTAATACAATAGTGAAGTTCAAGAATTGTTCCAGGCATATGTCAAACCGTCACCACACCCCTCCCTTTCTGATCAGACAGTGTGCAGAATTAGCCAATAGGGGTTGACAGTATTGTATAATACAGTGTGTGTCAAGGTG
This sequence comes from Pelobates cultripes, assembly GCA_933207985.1. Lineage (NCBI taxonomy): Eukaryota > Metazoa > Chordata > Amphibia > Anura > Pelobatidae > Pelobates > Pelobates cultripes. The sequence goes on along the minus strand of OW240920.1, from coordinate 79,862,315 downwards.
TTCGTAAGATTGGCTCCTACTCAACAAATTCAAAACTTCTTCCTGTACATTTGTAGAAAATGGGAGCAGAAAAGGTGTAAAGATATGAAAGAGGAGATGAGGTGAAATGAATCAGAGCCTGACAGCGGAGATGGAAAATGGGTGGGAAACATAAAATTCTAACACTGGATTTAAAAAAAACAAAACACTTTGCACCACTTGCATGTTCCAGTGGTACAGTGGATAAATCTCCATCCGCCTGTCTTAGACAATCAGGAACCTGAATTCATTTAATGGAAAATAAAATCATAAGCTGAGGTGTGAGCACTTATGTAAAGAGAGAGAGAGAGAGACATATCATTTAATTAAAAGCAGGTAATGGGGGGGAGGGGTGTGTGTGGCTAGCAGCGAGCATGAATAGATGCACATCAGCGGAGCTCCGTACAAAACCGACAAACATCTGCAAAATATCCTGTTTTCCGGCTTCCGCTGGTCGGATATCGCCGAACCCCACAACAGAGACCACCATGGGGCGCAAACAAAACAAAATTTGCCCGCCAGAGACCCTGAGATGACCTGATATTAGAATCTCTTTCGAGAGACCCGCTACTGATGGCCCTCTCCAAAATGGTGCCCACGGCTCCAAGCGAGGAAGAGGCCTCGGAGGCATCACAAGAAGCTGAGGACGAGGGGAACCCGCAAACACTAAGCGAGATACACTCAGACTCTGATTTAGATCCAGACTCCATGCCAGTTACCAAAGGAGACATCAAACACCTCCTGCAGGACATCCGAAAGGTCTGGAAGGCTGACCTAAGGGAGGCGAAATCAGAGATAGGGGAGCTACGCCAGAAACTCACAGAAGTGGAGACCAGAGACTAAACCCGGGAGAGCCAAATTCAGGCTACCCAGGGACAAGTGGATGGCATGGCCCAGCAGATGCAGAAGCTCACCCGTTCTGTCACCGCATAGGAAACCAGGCACAGACGGCGAAACATTCGGGTGAGGGGTGCACCAGAGATCATTGATGGAGAACAATTGCTCCCCTATATACAACGCCTAGTGGCCTCACTGTACCTGAAAAAGAGCAATCCGAAGGGGATGATACTATCAGCTTTCTACCTCCGCAAAGCGGGAACCGCCCCTCAAGGGGCAACCAGAGACATAATAGTGGTTTCAAGAGACATTGCGGCCAGATCTGCTTTCTTGAATAAATTCAGGGAGCTGGGCAACATCCAGTTCGAAAATAGCTCTGTGGCAATATATTGAGACATACCGTTCGAGGTATTACTAGCAAAAAGACAACTGGCCCCCAGTTCCAAGACACTGAGAGAAGCATCGATCTGTTACCGGTGGGGTGAAGAGGGATCCCTTGTAGTCACACAAGGCACAAGCCAATGGTCTTTCTCCAGCGGCTGGATCGGCCCGCAGCAGGCACAGTACGCAAAGGGACTGAACACGGACGGGACTGGGAGGGAAGTACCCCCATATATTAAGGCACCCTTGACACACAAGTCAGTCACATCAGTTACAGTTACATTTATTAGTTTCTTCGTTAAGGTTAAAGCTGTACCCTGATGGCCGCCATGTTACCAAGGCCCACTAACCCCACGCAAACATACATAGGGGCCAGGGGAAATTAAACCTGCTGCAACTGTCACAACGACTGTAGTCCGAAGATCCTAAACATTGAGGTCAGGCAGAGGCCCAACTGAATTGGGAGAAACTCCAGAGGGAACATAGCAGACAAAGCAGCGAGCATGCGACCCATGCCAATAACGGTGATAGCCCCCATGTTGTCTCACTTTTAACATATGTTGGCCTGTTTATCTCACTTATGACATATATTGACATAAATTGTATTGAGTGTAAAAATCGTAATTAAAATATAAATTGATGAAAAAAAAAAAAAAGCAGGTAACTGGGAGCAACAGCAACATTGCTATTACAATACATGTAGCAAAGCAACGAAGAATACAATTGATCAAAAATGTAGATTTGAAAATAAATTGTATTGGTAAAACAACCAAGTTCACAAGCCAGATTTGCATAATTTAATGCAGGAAAATGAGCATTACCTATTAGCCCACGTCAGTTATTAATTGGCAAACCATAATCACATTTTGACATAAAGTCAAGTTGAGTGTCGATAACGATTATCAGGGATCAATACCCATCAACATTGTGAGTTATGAATGTCATTAAGAAGTGGGAGGAGACAAGACAGATGCCAGTGACGCAATGCACCAGAAAAGGATGCATGCCGGCGTGGAGTACATGTACACCTTGCTGTCCAAGAGCTTTGACAGGCAGCTATTCAGTGATGTTTACAAAGTATTTTATTTTGTGGCTTTTTCTCCTGAAATTTAACAGCATAGTTGTAGTAGTAGTACATTTTATGCTCTGAAGATACTACTTTTAGCACACAGCAGCTCCTGGTTGTGTGGTGTCCCATCATGAAGAAAATAGTTATGATTTGACCAGGAAATTGACTTATTTATTGACTGCTGTGCATCTTTGTTATTCATCACAGAAGTGGTCATGTATTTTGCAATGGAAAAAAATGAACAGGCAATTCACAAAAGATTATTAGAAACACAGATTACAGTACAGGAAACAATGGGAACCAACTGACCTTGTATTTACCAAAGCTTGAAGTTACAAAAGCTTAACCCCAAGGCAAAAAGTTTTATTAAATTTAATCTTGTAGCATTCACAAAATGTCTGACTAAAGGAAATTAGCTGTGGTCTCAAGATTTTAGAGCTTGGGGAGTTTTATAACAAATTCATTGAAAAATTCACTGGGCTCCTCAACTCTGTTTCTCTTTGACAAATTGCATGGCACCTCAATGGCAAAACACGTCTGTCCGTGTTCCCCAGAGCAGACTACCAACCGAATTTGTGGCAGATCCAGGAAGCTGTGAGTACCTACCCAAATAACAAATTTGACAAATGCTCATCTTGCAACAAATATTCATTTCTGTGTACTACTTTCTTATTTGCTTTTTAGCACAGCACGGTACATATTCCATAAATGTTCTTTATATTCCTTAATAATTACTTTCTGGATGGCTATGCCATAGATTTAGCACCTAACTAAAACTAGGCATAGATATAATTTGTATATTCATGGCTCTCAATTGTCCCTATTTAGGAAAGACAGTCCATATTTTGGGCACAAATCCATCTGTCCCTCTTTTCTATAAACTACAAATTGTTGATGTGCCAGTGTATAACAGAGCTCCACTGCAGTGATCAGTTTGTGTAAATAAGATACATTGAACTTGTTCTAAATTACATTTAAAGGACCACTATAATGCCAGGAAAACAAATGCGTTTTCCTGGCACTATAGTGTTAATAGGTCCTCCCCCCACCCTCATGGCCCCCCCTCCCGCCAGGCTCTAGGGGTAGGAAGGGGTTAAAGGCTTACCTTTCTCCTTTCTTCCTTGGCACTGGGGAATACCCTCCTCCTTCCAACATCATCGGCTGAATGCGCATGCATGGCAAAAGTCGCGCACGCATTCAGTCAGTCCGTAGGAAAGCATTCTCAATGCTTTCCTATGGACGCTGGCGTCTTCTCACTGTGAAAATCACAGTGAGAAGCACGGAAGCACCTCTAGCGGCTGTCAATGAGACAGCCACTAGAGGCTGGATTAACTCATATGTACACATAGCAGTTTCTCTGAAACTGCTATGTTTACAGCAGGCAGGGTTAACCCTAGATGGACCTGGCACCCAGACCACTTCATTGAGCTAAAGTGGTCTGGGTGCCTATAGTGGTCTTTTAAATTGCAGAAATTATTAAAGGGACACTGTACTCACTATAATCATTTCATCTTGGTAATGATGCCTGGAATCTCCTGGCACTGTCTCTCCATAAAATGTTAAATCATTTTAGAGCAGTTTAACACTAAGTAAGGGAACCAGGCCACCCACAGTCCGGCCTCTTCTGGAGATGTGGCCAAGGCAGAGATTATACACTTCCTTGTAGTCATACCCTTCATACTGTCAGTTTGAGCTCTGATAGGCTAAAAACTGACAGCTGACACTCTCAGCCAATCATAGCTGCCCATTGCTGCTCCTGCTAGTACTTCCTTATTCGCCGAAGCAGCACAGAGGGAAAGGGCTGCTCGGGACTCTAATTTAGCATTGAAACATAAAAATATGAAAAACTGTTTAATGCTGAAGAAGTTATGGAACTTGGGAACTCTGGACACAATAATCAGTTTAATGAAATGAAGCAGATACAGTGCCTACAGTGTCCCTTTAAATTTCTAGAACAGCCCTGCTCCTGGCCACACCCCCTCTCACACCCCTCAAATTAAAGTGTTCTTATTGGTCCATTTGAAATGTTAGCAGGTACGTATACTGCCTGAGCTACCTATGCATGTCCTGTTCACAGTGGAAATGTGTGCAGATTGTACACTTAAAGTTAATCATTATTGCTTTCATTATCTAAGCACAATTTGCAAGACTTCCATCTCTAACTGTAAGTGAAAGCAAATTCATAAATTGTTTTTCAAGCTGTGTTTCCCATTAGAAAACTTTTTATATGCCCGCTTGTATAGTAGCCAGTATGACACCTGTCACATTAGATAAGAAATGCCAGTAATATCTCTGTAACCAGCAAGGTTATTGTAGCTTTCCAGCACACGCAACATATTTTAATATGTCACTCATTAACTGCAGATTCTGGATTTGGAAACATTTCTTCTTCAGACATTTATTTATGGCCACACCAATAGTTTTTTCTCTCCACATTCTTTAAAATTATACCTACGGAAATCATAATTAGACAATTTAATTACATTTTATGTTAAGGTTAATGTTTATAAAAAATATTTATGAGTATTATAAAACATAAGCATTTGTTTTACTGTTATTTTCACCGAAAATGTCTACACTTTATACTGTGGGCTGCCATTGATTTATCTTCATTTGTGGATCTTCTGGTCAGTGACTAGGTGAAGCTGTAATTTAATTGGCTCATATCAGCAAATTTAAAACAATGTTTTTTTTTTTTAATTCTGTCTCTTTCTCCAGTCTTTCACAATAAGGTAGGTCCATTGGTGCCCACAATCCTGGTGTTGACGGAATTGTATTTTGGGATTCTATTCCCAAGGAATTGTCCCGCATTCTCCAATCTGTTCAGAACATAAACCTGCCACGTAGGTTTAAGGATGCATGAGGGGATAGAGCACTGGTACCATACAAAAAGCATCTTAACTGTGCTCCATTCGTGTTCTGCTTTGAGGTGTTAGGGACTGTCAGTCATCCTGGGTACCACTCTTGGGTATCCTTCTGCTTTGCTGCTGACCTCTGTACCAGATGGTGGGCTCCGTGTACCATTAAAAGCAATTAATATTCATTAGTTAATCACAAACTGGAAGTACTCTGAAACTCAAATGTTAATTTAACAAATATTATGCTGTCTTTAAGCCCTGTTTAGTAAATAGAAGTGGACACAAGACCAACTTTACTCAACTTTTTTTATTTCCCAATTTAAAGATGTCAGGCTCAGTACTCTACTTATCAGGTTGGCATTATGATGCATTTTTTTACATACTACACAACATCCGCATTGTACCATTCCTATGGCACCAGTAACTATTCATGAAAAGTAAAAAGTCTGGCCATTCCTAGACTAAGTTCATCAAGTCTCAGTGTGTTTATGTTTCTCGACCGAGTTGTTTTAACATTTTATCCTTTGCCAGCCAATAATGTTTGCTGTACATTTTTTACAACACTGATTTCCTTTTTCATAGATGCATGAAACAAAAATAATACAACAGAAGAAAAAAAATACTTACCATGGATATTCATTATGTCTAGTTATTACAAGACTAACCAAGCCAGTATTCCCTTTTATGCATATACATTCATTTTCCATAGTAATGTACACTATGTTACCATCCCTCCATCGTTCACTTCCCTATTTCCTCACTTTCTTTTTTTTTTTTCTTGTTAAAATTAACCTTTTCTTAAAGGTTAACTCAGGGACAGCAGTGAAAACAAAAGCCCCAGGTCTGCAGAGCCAGCTAAATCCAGACTTCATCCTTTCTCTCACATACCAAAAATTCCCCAAGACTCAATGATTCCCAAAGGGAGTCTGGGGAAAATAAGACAAGTACAGAGGAGGCATCTTTATAGGATTGTTCCACTGAGTTTTATAGGATTCTTGATTATTAGCAGATATTGTATCCCTCAAGACACATTCACAAGATTCTCCCCTATTACCACTAAGCAAGTCTATTCACTGGTATTGTGGGAGTTTGAAGGATAGTATTACTGTCGCACACACTTAAACGGAACCTGTCAAATATGAGCACTTGAGAATAACGTGATATTTTGATGTGCAAATTTCTGTGTAACCATGAAATCTCTCTAATCACTCAATGGATATGTATCCCACTGTCTCAACATTACATATTTAATAGATATTGTGACAATCTAAAAAAAATGACTCAAAAATATAATAATAATTAACGTGTACAAAAATACATTGTGTGCAAAAAGAAACCACAATGGTATTATAAATGAAAACCAGGAGACATATGCGACAATTGTCTTAGAAAAAAATAAAAATAAATAAAAAGTCCTGTTTATTATAATGGTTTCTATAGTGATTGCTTCACTTTTAGAACTTTGCACCACATTTCCTGATAGTAACATTTTTAGAAATGTGTCCCAATTCTTTGCTCAAACACAAGGGTAAAGGTTGGAAATATTTTGGCTTATTGATGTACAAAAGTTTTCAAAACAAACTTTTTTTTCATTATCTCTACTTAAGAAGTAACCAATGGAATTTCAGAATTCCTGAGGTCTCTTTGCACCCCCAGCATAGAAAAGCACTCTACAGAACACACACCAATAGAGGAACCTTCTCTTTTACTAAACAGTAATGTCAAGAAAATTTGCGTAGTTTCTAGCATCGAATAGTATTTTTAGGTTAATAGTGTCAATGCAGAGCTCTTAAACAGTGGCAGAAATCCATAGCAGATATTAATTAAATTGTCCTTTTTTTGTGAATTTTTAAGAGCTTTGTTCATTAATAAATTTAGAGTAAGAATAAACGCTTATGGTTATTGTAAAGGACATCTGAGAAATGACTCCAATTATTCGATGCAGAGGACTATCCTGTGAAAATGTACATATTTGGAGGTTATTAAACTTCTAGACTTATCATCTCAGGGGCAAGAGTTATGCACATGTTAAATAATGACCAGCTGAAGAGGTAAACATGATTCCTTACAACTACAAAGGACAGTGAAAAATGTATTGAAGGCTATATGGCATTTCTTAAAGCAGAAAGAAAGCCACCAATACTTTTCCACTGAGCGTTGGCTGAAAAATGACTCATTTAAAATTGGATGTACCAAGTCCTCTGCATAAAAACTGCTAATTCTAAATGAAATATTGTATAGTTAAGATAGCAGACAAATATATCACACACAATAAGTTCCTATTTTTATAACATAAACATAACCCAATACCACATCATGCTGGTAGCAGTCATGTGATACCACCTTTTATTAAAGGGACACTATAGTCAGAGAAACTGCTATATTTACATTTGGGGTTAAACCAGCCTCTAGAGGTGCATCTGCAATGATTGAGGCATGTTATGCCTCAATCACGCAGAGCGTCCGTAGGAAAGCATTGAAAAATGCTTTCCTACGGACACTTTGAATGCGCGCGCGGCAGTGCCGCACATGAGCATTTAGCACCTGTGACTTCGGACGAGGATGCTGACGTCAGCGGAGGAGGAAAGGGTAAGGGAGTCCGGCGCTGGAATTAGGTGAGCTACTTCAGCACCACAGTAGGGGGACACTGAGGGTGGGAGAACCCTCAGGAAAACCGGTTTTCCTGACACTATAGTGTTCCTTTAACTAAAAAGTTGCACCAAGTGTTGGGAGGTGACAAACGTCCAAACAGACAACATTTGGTGTAAGGATTTAATAATGACTACAGAAGCCGCTATCTAACTTTTTGTATGCACTAATTAAGGCAAAATGATCACTAGTTTCATTCATTTGTGAGGTCTACGAAGATAAAAAAATAAATAAAAAAAGGCTCTGTAAAAGCAAATCAGGAAACAAAAAACAAGTTTTTTCATGGCAAGGTCTGTGGAGACATTGACTCTCACTCTTGTATCTGTGGCTGAAGTGACCAAGTATAGGAGGCGTTAGTGACATTCCAAAATGTGTGATCTTTGAGGGAAAAGAGAAGTCTGTGATCAATCCCGAGGTCTAATGACCCTGTTAACACATTGACCTTTCTTATTCACTGCTAAATGTGTGTCTCCACTGTTACAGACTGATACAATGAGACTCTCAACTTTCCCACTTGTTAAACTGTCTGCTCTTTGTCTCCCAGCTTAGTCATGTGACATAGGACAAAACAAAGGCAATATAAACTGACCAGAGCACTTCATTTCCAAGCAGCCTGAGAATGTTCTTGATTTATTTTGTTTACCAGCAAAAATGAGTGACTATGTTTTAATTCAACTGCAATATCTTTCAAAGGCAATACATATAAACGTATTGTACTGAGAAACATTTAAAGGTAAATAGTGCTTACATTTTATCTAGCGCCTACAAAATCAGCAAGCAGTCTGAACCGGTTGTATGAATCTGGTTTAAGGTGTCAAGCAGCAGATTATGAATTTTTGGGCCCATACAAGGCAGAGAGAACTAAAAAATTTCACTCTAGATGTTTTGGACTACATCTCCTATAATGCTGTAAAAGTATTATGGGAGATGTAGTCCACATCTGGAGTGCCGAAGGTTGCCTACCCCTGCCCTAAGGCATCATGAATCAGTATCTCCAACCAATAATAGCTCTACTGCAAAACATATAAAGCGAGACACCATAAGCTATGTATACCTGATGGTTTTGTGAATATCCAGACTCTAACTCTGATTGGCTCAATTTTCAGAATGGATGATGATGATGTACTTAAAGTCCCATTATCTCAAGTATATAAGCCACCTAATCTCCGTCAGATAATTTTTGCTACAAACTGTCTTTTGAACAGGAGGTCTAAATAGGATCAACAACACATATCTGACAGAAGCCACCTTCAATGATGCCTGATAAAAAAAAGTAAAATGGCTGGTGTTTTGTAATTTTGCTAAATACAATTACAATATTGCACAAAAAAATTATTCTGCAAATGAGAGCCAACTATTTTAAATATAATTAAAATACATTTATGTTTTGAGTAAAGGAAATCTGTCACGGACTTAACTTACTCTCTGTTTCAATGCCACCATGTCTTCAAAGAGGTGGGTGTTACACTATACTAGTAATACCCACCTCTGGTCTGTCCTCCTTCCTTTTGATTGATTTGTCCTGCTCGGAGATGCTTCCCCAAACAGGGAAAACCTCCTCTGTGCATGGCTGGCGCCATCGCTAGGCGAACGAGGCATTCGCCTAGGGCGCCGGCCTGCTGGGGGCGCCAACCGAGATATTTTCTGGTGGGCTCCCCCTGTCTTGGGCTGCAGCGCTTGGCGAGCAGCTTTTGAGCCACCCCCCCTCAGCGTCGGGCCGCCCAAAGGAGCCCTGTCACAAGTTGTCCTTCAGTATGGCAGAGCAGGCACTTGCTTACCTTGATGACTGGTGCCTGCTCTGCCATCAAATGCTGGTGACCAGGAGAATGCAGGCAGCAATGGAAGTTGTTCTTGCAGTCTCTCACTCCTCCCTGGCATGCCCTCTGTGATGCTGGGAGCCAGAATATGACGTTATTCCAGCCCAGGCATACTAAAAAGCGGGCAGGAGGAGTGAGGAGCTGCCTCACACTGGATCCTCGGGAGGTGAGTGTTTGACTCTCAGTGAGTATGTGTGTGTGTGTGTGTCTGTCAGTGAGTGAGTGTATGTCTGTCATTGAGTGTCTGTGTGTGTGTCAGTGAGTGAATGTGTGTCAGTGTGTGTGTCTGTCAGTGAGTGAGTGACGGTGGCGGCAAAATGGATCTCTGCCTAGGGCAGCAGAAATCCTTGCACCGGCCCTGCCTCTGTGACACCGACACTCTAGCTTCATTGCCAGCATGCTGGCATCCGAATGGAGTGACAACAGTAACTCCATCCTATACTCCCTAGCCAGTACCAGAAGCATCGCTAGGGAGTTACCACAGCAACCAGGGCCGTCTTTAACGCGGGGCAAACGGGGCAGCTGCCCCGGGCCCAGTTTCTCTTGGGGGGCCCGAGGCACCTGCCCCGTGGGCCCCGCTGACCCCGGCGGGCGGGTGGCCGGTCGGGCATGAAGGCGGGCGCGCGAGGGAGCACTCACTGCTTCCTCTTCAGCTCCCTCGCGCACCACACTGATGCCGGAGCCGGAAGATGACGTCATCCGGCGCCGGCATCCCTACGCGGCGCGCGAGGGAGCTGAAGAGGAAGCAGTGAGTGCTCCCTCGCGCGCCCGCCTTCCTGCCCGACCGGCCACCCGCCCAGGAGCCCAGCAGCACCACTGGACCCAGGGAATCCCCCCAGCACTCCAAAAGGTAAGGAGGCTGGGGGGATTATAAAATCATGTGTGTTTGTGTGTGTGTGTGTGTGTTGGTGTATGTGTGTGTTGTATGTGTATGTGTGTGTTAGTGTATGTGTGTGTTGGTGTATGTGTGTGTTAGTGTGTGTGTGTTAGTGTGTGTGTGTGTTGGTGTGTGTGTTTATGTGTGTGTGTGTGTGTGTGTGTGTGTGTGTAGTGTATCTGTGTGTTGGTGTATGTGTGTGTGTGTGTGTCAGCATGTCTGTGTGTGTGTCAGTATGTCTGTGTGTGTGTGTCAGTATGTCTGTCTGTCTGTGTGTCAGTATGTCTGTCTGTCTGTGTCAGTATATATGTGTGTGTATATCTGTGTGTGTCAGTATGTCTGTCAGTGCGTCAGTATGTCTGTTAGTGCATGTGTATGCATGTGTCAGTATATCTGTCTGTGTGCCAGTATGTCTGTGTGTGTGTGTGTCAGTATATCAGTCTGTGTGTGTCAGTGTATGTGCCTGTGTGTGTGTGTCAGTATTTCTCAGTGTATGTGGGTGTCAGTATATCTGTCAGTGTGTGGGTGTCAGTATTTCTGTCAGTGTATGTGTGTCAGTATGTTGATCAGTGTATGTGTCTGTGTGTGTGTGTCAGTATGTCGGTATATGTGTCTGTGTGTCAGTATGTCTGTATATGTACCTGTGTCAGTATGTCTGTCAGTACGTCTACCAGTGTATGTGTCTGTGTGTGTGTCAATATATGTACCTGTGTCAGTGTGTCTGTCAGTGTATGTGCCTGTTTATCTGTATGTAGTCAGTGTATGTATCTGTGTATCTGCTTGTGCGTCAGAGTGTGTACCTGTGCATCTGAGCCGCAACTTTAAATACAAATACACCCCTCCATTCAAACTTCAACACTACATATAAAACACACTCCTGCATTGAAACGTCAACACTACATACAAGCACACTCCTACATTCAAAAACAAACACTACACATAAATGCACACTTGCATTCAAACTCCAGTACCACATACAAACACATTCACACAAACATACTCCATACAAACACATGCTTACATTCAAACATACTAACATGGCTCAGTGCTAAATACAACCCTGCAAGCATGGGAAATTGGTAGAGTCCCAGCTGTCAAAGCATTGTTGGAGTTGCACGACAGATGGGGTTCTACCTTTAGTCCAACCTTGCAATTGGGGGTCCCAATAAAATTCATTCTACTTTAGTACCGCCACTGCGTTGGGATGGATGCCGTGATTGCATACCAGGGAGTGAGGGGCGAGAGCGGCAGGGCACAGGGGGCCCAAGCAAACACTTGCCCAGGGTCCATTCGTTATTAAAGACGGCCCTGACAGCAACCACATAACATGTACTGTAGTTGCAATACATGGAGAGCAGTAGGACAGGGTGGTTTCGTCTGCTCTCTCTTAGCAGTCAATTATTCAGCATAGTGTCTATCCAGAAGAAGAGATTGACAGGTGGGGTGATTCTCCAAATCTATACATTCATCAACAAATCTACTAGTACAAAGTATAGATAGAATTTAATGATCTTTAAAATGTGTATGTTGTACCTTTCATGGCAGGTGTACCCTTTTAATATTTGGAGGTTTTTTGGGGGGGAGGGGGAGGAGGGGGGATTTATAGTTTGGTTGTTACATCAATGTGCTGTTTAGTGATTAAAGTATGCATGTAGAGTCTTTAATTATGACAGTTTTAGAAATCCCCCAATAAGCATTATGGTTGGAGCTTGGAAAGGTCTGTTTAAATATAAACAAAGCGCTACTAAATACGACATTTCCGTTATAGTTTTAATTTTCCCTTTAAGGGAAAACTTAATTCTGCACCAGCTGCAGTCTTTACATATTTTGCAAAACCATTTGAAAAATGCCACTTTGTCCTGTATAGGCATAACATCTGTACACCAGCCGGTGATATGCCTTTTTTTTTGTGTGCGTATGTGCCTCACAAAAAAACAGCTGCGTGCTAAGGAAATAAGCCTTAAGAATACAAGGCACTTGATCCATCTGTCTCACTATGAAAATCATCATATGGAAACACCATTATTGGCCTTCTTTTTATTGACTATGCCAAATCACAGCAGACTTGGCTGCCGATTGGTAGAAAAACAGAGACAGAACATATCACACACACACAGGTTACATTTACGTAAGTAGAAAGGGAAATGTTAATGTTAATGATATTGTTAATAAGTACTGCAAATCCCCCAACCAAGCTTACATGGTATTACAGAAAAAAAAAAAGTATGATACTATATGGATTTAAGTTAAAAGTGATAAACACATATATATTTTTTATCAATACAACCTCAGTTACTAGCTCATTGATCAGACCCCAACAATACAATAGTGTGTTTGCCCAAGATGTAACAGTCACAAGTGTAAGCAGTACACATTGAAGCACATTAGAGGAAACATAGAAGCTGGCGTAGGAGCATTTAAGCATACTAATTCGATTTCATATTAATTATTGAAATCCCAACACTTTTTACACCACCATCTCTGCAGGGAAGCTACTCCAAGTATCCACTACATATTTTGCAAAAGTCGAAATAACTCTATAATTGCGGTGTGGCACTGTCAGTTTGACTGCTGAATTATTCCAAGCCTGCAGTCCATGTGTACCTCTGGCAGCCAACTGTAATGATTAGCCAACTTAATGTCTGATGATCAGCGTTAAGAAATAAGTGTAACAAAGTGGAAATCTCCTACTGCCTCTGACTCAGTCCTCAATAGCTGAAAATTCCACATGAGAAAGAGAGCGTGGACTTCAGAATGATACACATAAGTGGCTTAACCCTTCCATCGGGGAAAATCAGCCATATAGACATTCGAGTATATAGATTTTAAACGCCAATCTCCTTCCTCGCTGGAGAATGGTACGGTATGGTATCTGGGAGATCTGAGTGGAGCTGAAGATGACGTAGAAAAAGGAATTTTTGCATACTATACACACATAACTATTAAACAGTACACGCACACCACACCGATAAGCATCATAAAAAGGTGTCATTGTGCGCGTAGCGATTACATTAGAATTTTTGAGGCTTGTGTACATTTTACACTAGTAGTTTTAAAGAGACAGAGTGAGAGACTTTAAGTTTAAGTGTTTTAAAGTGGTTTTACCTTGAGGCTGTGTCTGGTTTTCCTGGGATATAGGGTTATGCTGCACACCTTGATTTACTGCATGGGGCCAAGTCTAACCAGCCCCTGCTGTCCGTACCTGTCCAGGCGCAGGAGAAAGGTGTATGTAGCGTGTATACTCTTCCAGAAGCTGAACACTGGAGAGATGTCAGGGCAGCAGCAAGGGACGCAAAGTATAAAAACACCACTAAAATGCCAGCTCAGCTGATGACCCTGCTGAGCTGTTGTCACTGAATAAGAAAACGTAGAGGTGATCAGTAAAAAGTCCTTGAGGCACAGTAGACCCACCTCTTTTAGCCTGCTTGACCAATGAGCTGCTGTGCAATGCAGCTGTATGGAGAATTAAGGTGTCTAAGCAATTGCAGTGTGTGACAAGACACACGTGTAATGTAGCAGAGGACATTAACCTGTCTCTGACTGATAGACATAAACAACTTTATCAAGGGAATCTATGTGAAGTGATGTATAATAATATAGCAAAACGAACAATGCAGCAAAACATCAGTGACAAATTACTTTTGAAAATATTTGTTTCTTGTTCATTTGGCTTTTTTTTGGGGGGAAAGGATTTTTATTGTTGGTTTTGTATGATTTTGTTTTTTAGGATAATCTAGCAGCTAAGTGTATAATTAGCAAACCCATGGTTTACAAACTGGGATTTAGGCTGACGTGTTCTGGATTGTCTAATTTTAAAATCTGGGTAGAAGATCATTGTAATTGGTGTACATTTAAAGGGGCACTAACCTTTTCGTAGTGGGCTTTATATAAGAAGTGTTTGGGTTGCAGAGACTAACGAAGAAGCATTATGATCCCTACAGCTTAGCTTAGATATTTGTAAAAAAAAAAAAGAAAAAGAAAAAAAAAAGAAGGAGCCTACAGCCACTTACAGCCAGATAATGCAGAAATTGTTCTTCTTGGACGAATAATTAGGGATAATATAGTATTATGCATTTACAATTATCTGTGGGGCTGCAGAAGGGTGTACTGAGGATGCTGGGAGAGATCTGTTATTTAGGGACAGCAACCATAGACACGTAGCTTATACTGCTTAGAATACCCATCAAAATCCTGGAACTAAAAGGATGGGTGTGTAACAACATATTTATTATGTGTAACCAGCAATATTCAACTTTACAATGTTGTACTGCAAGTACTGTAGTTGTGGTTACAATAAAAAAATAAAATAAAATAAAATAATACAGCAGGAGATGAGACAGATGTTGTCCTCTATTTGCAAGTCTCACAGAGACTATATCACAGTATTAAGTTAAGGAGAGGGTTGTGCTCTACACCCTAATGAAGTATTCTTTAGAAAGGACATTACATCGTTATCCAATATCTGATGGTATCTCTGCAATCAGAATGTAACACATTTCCACCTGTCATCTTGTTGGCTTAAAGCCTGTATTATAAGATAATGCGGCCTATTCACAGCTAACATCTGGGTAACTTGAATATAAACGCGGTGTAAACACTTGTGAAAATCATTGTTGGTCCAGTTGCTTACAGCTCGGCCAGCATAGGATTTGATAAATCCCCCACTGCAGAATAAGTTGCCAGGGTGTCCCACTGAACTAAATATTCTGTTGAAGTTACATGCAGCACAGAATCAAGTTGTGTTTAACTGGAAAATACAGTCAAAGCTGAACAAAAGTCGAAATACCTGGATCGTGTGTAAGATGTGCTTGGTCTACAATACATGAACCTTCTGGGACAAATACTGATTCATAAAAACATAGTATAAATTATTCTGGTCTTTCTGGTAATTATTCTCTTGTATGACTGACAGGTGACTGTACTATGTACCTACACACCCACAAGGAAATAATGCTATAGTATTCAATTTTATTAAGCTTTTGTACTGCAAAGACCTGCACGTTCAATATTCCTGTAGCTCCAAAAGGGATGTTTGGTTTCCATAGTTATATCAATTTCATTACACAATAGACATAGAGCAACACTACGGCCAAAAAGCTATGAACACAATTGTGGATTTCTTGCATCCTTGTGGGCAATAGGTTGGCAACGAGCCGCATGCCCCACAGCTTCAAAAAGTTACATGGGCCAAGCATTGGGAAACTTATTTTAATAGAGAAAACATTGCAAAACATTAGCTATTTTTAACAAAACCATTAATGTTGACAAGTACTACTATTATACTGTTCTGTGCTTCCTCTCTTGTGTGTGGATTGAATGTGACATTAAACCTGGACACATTTTAAAAAGGATACTGACACTTCCCAGGAATTGTGTTATTATGTTTATCTATCCCCTATGCTTAACAAATATGTATTTGTAAAATGTGAAAAATAAAATGAAATGTAGAAACCAACACATTTTTATCCTGCAAGTGGGTGCCTCCATATTTGCTCCCTGCCAATCATTTTAATAAGCTCTGTTATTGCCCTTGTCAGTCATCATAGAGAAAGCATAAAGCGAAGAGGAGACATGAAACATTGTTTCTATTTCTTCTCCTTATTTATAGCGTGTACCCTGGTTGTGTCTGGACTAAACTGTGGAGTTATGTCAACTATAAAATTTGTCAGAAAATACAGCACAACGCGAAAAAGGTTAACGCAAGTTATTGGTGATTTTAAATGGTTTATTCATCAGTGTAATTTCTAGAGAGCTGATGGTTCCTCTTTAAGCTATTTCTAAACTGTTTCTATTGAGGTTGTTTACCAAATTGAAAATTGTCAAGGAAACTGAACATTTTAGGAAAGAAAACAACAGAGTTTGAACCTTTCCCCAAACTGGCTATTTTTGTTAAAAAAAAAGTGTAATTCCCATGTCATGTTTAGGGTTGTACATGATTTTTAAATTCTATTCAATGGTCTTTAGATGGAACTATTTGTGATGGCAATGATACGTTCATAGTGGTGGACTCCCTGCCCTCAGTGCCCTGAGCCTATCATTGTTGTCCAAGGTCGGAAGCTCTGGACATATAATGCAAAACTGTGACTTCTAGGTGACCCGAGAGGATAGATTGGAAAAAAGTTCTGGGTGACATAGAGAGGCTCGGTTTTACTCAAATCGTGCCAAAATTGTTTTGCAGAAAGTTAGGTAGCACTCAAAGACTAACATCACCATAACCCCTACAATGAGCTGAAATGATTATGGTGCATCGAGTGTCCCTTTAAATGTTTATCAGTAGTATGTCAGTAGGCACATCTGCATAACTAAAATCTGCATTTTTTCTAATGTTCTTTTTTTTTATTGTGCATGGATATGTTTATATTCTCATCTTTTATTAAAAAAAAATGAATCAATTCTTGCAAATTAATAGTAATAGTTTTGGCTCATCTAAATAAGTTTCCGTCTGCAAAGTAAACCTTCTGTGTTGTTTAACATTCTGATTACTCAAGCTTTTGAAAACACAACAAACGCTTTATGTGCATGTGGCAAGTACATTAGAACTGAACTCTATTCATATTGTAATATTAAACGTTACAGCTCTGACACCTGTTCTGTGGCCCTGCACAGCTGCCCCACGCTCAACGGTCATTTCTTTAAATCTAAACATATGCCAGTGACTGATCTTCGAGCCTACGTAAAGCGACTTCTGAAATGTTCTCATGCGCAAAATATGATGTTTGAGGTAGGAGGAGTTAATAAAAGGCAAAATGAAATATTTCTGCATGGCTGCAATCAAATGAGAGCTGTCCTGTTCTATGTGACAGAGTATAGAGGCGCCTCCTTGTGACTTTAAGTGGTACTGAATGTATAGATTTATAAAATAACTAAAAGACATAAGTAAGGAGCTATCTTATCCTTCATTCAAGGTTGACCCTTTCTTAGCAAACTTTTAGCAAACTAGTGAGGTTGAATGAACTATGGCCAAAGGTCTGAGCAAAAGGTACTATATTCAAGCATCCTATAATTCTCAGGAAAATGCCCCAATATAGTGCTCACTGCAGGCAATAACATTACAGTGGCTCTGTAACTTTTCGATAATTCATAAAGATACAATCTATAAGACAAAGTAGGGACTAAATCTAAGGTTGACAAAAGGCACAGCTCAGCCATCAACCTAGGTTCAGTCCCAGCAACCATCACAATTGACGGCTGTGGGATTAAGATCTTGATTTATAGAAGCTCCCACATTCTTGTGGAATAATCCATAGACCTCAGTGATGACCTCTAAGGTCTATGGATCATGAGGAACCAGAGTTGAAGAGGATGTGCAAAGCAAAGATGGCAACGGCCATGAGGGACAGCATCAGTTAAGTACAACCAGTGGCTGGTGGTGACTTTGCGAGGCCTTAGGCAAAACTCAAACAGGCCTTAGGCTAAGTTCAAACAAGTACTCTGGTTATACTGGAGGGTGGCCTTGCAGTGCTGGATACAGAGAACTAGTTTCTGTAGTTGCAGTGTTGAGGTCCCTGTGCCACTGCGTTGTAGATATGGAACAGTTTGCAAACAAAATTAATTTGCAATAAACAAATGTAATTAGCAATTATGCAAATAATTTACACACGATTGCTGGGTATGGTTGCATAGCCTGGAAGTCGGGTATACATAAGTGCCAGTATGAAGGGGTTATTAGAAACAAAAATTAAAATGATTTTGGTTGGGCAAAAAAACTCTTTAAAAAAATCCTTTACCAAATAGTAAAGTTACAGATAAGAAAACAATGTCACACACATTTTTCCCACATATTACATATCCTTTCACATTTTATTTTCCCATATGCTCTTTACATGTGTTTCCCCATGTATTATGTATGTTGCCACTTTACCTTTGCATTGCCCATAATAAACCACCCTCACATTGCAGCCATAAACATACACACTGTTACAAGCACACATATACACATACAAACAAACACACTGTTACAAGCACACATATACACACTCTGATACACGCACATGCATACACAAACACACATACACACACACACACAAACACACTGTTGCACAGAGACACACACATTGACAAATACAGACAATACAGTCACAATGTGTATCTGGCAATGTAAATTTCTGAGTGTTTCTGGCATTGTCACCTGTGTATGTGCCTGAGAGTGTGTCTGACCGTGAGTATCCTTGTGTGAATGTGTGTCTCTGTGAGCATGTCTATGTTTGTGTCTGAACTGCATGTGTGTGGGGTATCTGCTTGCGGTGTGTTGTGTGTATGGACAGCTGCCTGTGGCCATTGTGGATTGTGTTTATCGCGAAGCTCTGTTCCATAACTGTGTGTGTATGATGACTGTCTTCAGCGGTTGACTGTAAAAGGGAATCCATGACAGGGCAACGGGGATGAATGAGACAGGATTGGGGGGACAAGTGTGACAGAATGAGGGGGACGGCTGACAGGGTTGGGGTGATTGTGACATGGTTGCAGATGGTAAGTGTGACAGGATCAACGGAGGCTAATGCGAAAGGGTGAGTATGGGGGGTGAGTGTGAAAGGGTTGGGGGCTAAATGTGACAGGTTTAGAGGTGTTAATGTGACAGGGTGAGTGTTGCAGTGTTGGGAAGGAGGAACAATTTAAGGTTAAGAGTGGCATGTTCTGAGGAGGGAGTGTGACAGGGTGAGGGGAGGTGAGCGTGACAGGATTAGGGGGGGATTATGTGAAGAGAGTGAGTTTGAATGGTTGGAGTGATGAGTATGACAAGGTATTAGGGGTTAATGTTATAGGATGAGTGTGGCAGACTGATGGGGTGACAGGGTTGGGGGTTAGTGACAGTGTAAAAATATGTGAGTGACGGGTTTGGGTTGGTTACTGTGATTAATGTTATGGTGAGTGTGGCAGAGCAAGGGAAGGTAAGTATGGCATTATTGGACGGCAAGAGTGTGATACACTTAGGGAGGGTTAATGTTACAGGGTGTGGGGGTTAGTGTGGTGAAACAGGGTGACAGTGTGTGGTGGGGCTGTGCTTTAGTGACTGGTCTCCCCACAGTGAAATACCTTCTTTTTTTTTTTTTAAGACTATAATCAATTCTCTGGTGGTCCAGTTGGCTTTGGTGGGCTAGCTATCCAATCTGCAGCTCTGCCAGGTGCAGAGTTGAAGAGACCATGTGGTAGGTGTCTCACGATGTCTGGCACTTAAAGTGTCAAAGCATTGCTGTGGTAACCCGTGGCAATGCTCTGATTAGTTGGAGCCTCCTTCTCTCTCACTGGGCCTCACAGTCATCTAACTCACCACAGGGCAGACTGATCCATCGGGTCCTTGGTCTGTGACCCAGTGCCCAACACCAGGCCAGGACTGAGTGAAGGGGCCCAGGCCCCCCCCACCTTCTCCTTCCCCCTCAATCCCAGCCTGGTGTTGGGCACTGGGTCACAGACCAAGGACCCGATGGATCAGTCTGCCCTGTGGCGAGTTAGATGACTGTGAGGCCCCAGAGATAGCAATGTCTTTGGCAGCCGCCTAACTCGTCCTAATTAGAGAGTCGCCTCTAAGTACAACTACCCTCCGCAGCACCCTGCAACCACCAGACCATCACCAGAGATGTCACTCTTGCGTGTCTTTACAAAATATAGAGAGACCACAGAAAGTGAAAGAACTGCTTTAATCACACCATTTCAAATGGCCAACAAGTCAATAGTTTATTTCAGGGAGAGTGTCTGGAGGTGTGAGAAGTGTTGTTATAGGAAATTGTAAGACCAATTTACACAGACATATATAAGCTTTTAATAAATGATATGCTAACTAAATATATTTATTGCAATTGAAAGATTGGTTCTTGTGAGTCTTCCCTACTCATACACACCAGTTGTAAAGCCTTGTTATACACTCACACACCATATATCATTTTTTAGCTAAGATGGACAACGGGACATAAAGCAAGGACAGAGGGACAACCAAATAGCTGTCCCATCCTAAATAAAGAAATAAATAAAGAAACTTGAGAGCAGTGATTGAGTGTAGTGGGAACATATGGGAACCCTGTTCCCTTTCTATACTTTCAATGTGAACAGCATTCCCATACTTCCCACAGCCAGGTGGCATGACTTTTCTAAATATAATATGCATCCCTCCATGGGTGATATGGCAGTGAAATTACTGTTTCCATTGTAGTTTGGCAGCTGCTGGAGGTGTGTGCATTCACTGCTGCACATACCACTTAATTCTGGAAGTAGCCCTGACTCAAAGAAATGCCAGGTATGCCGGGTAAGCCATGTGTTTACTCTGTGTTTTATATCATGCCAGGGGGATCAGGGTTTCGCGTTAGCAGTGAGTTACAACTTGTTTTGGATAGGTGATAAAAGTGCAGTGCATACCATCAGGGCCGGACTGGGAAACAAATTTGGCCCAGGCATTTTTTAATCACAGTGGCCAGAGAGGGTGTGTTTTGTCATCACTAATGACAAGCAAGCCCCCTCTCAAAGTGAGCATGTTGGTTCAATGCACAGAACTATATGCGCTGAAGAGCTCTAGCATGAGAAAAAGGCCCTGTATTTGTTCTGCCCAGCGCAAGCAAATTTAATAACATGCTTGCACTGTGTTTAACTTGTCTTTGGTGTCTCCATAAGTGGGATACCAGAGGACAAAAGGGCCAGAAAAGCGTATTGTGCATGTGTTTGGAGCCTGCTTGTGGGATTGTGTGTGTGTAGACTGAGCTGATTGTGGTGTGGTATTGTGTAAACAGGTCAGTTTAATTTGTGTTTGTGGTGTAATATGTGTGACTAGGGGCTGTAGTGTGTGTGTGTATACAGTGGCGTACACAAGATCCATGGGGCCCTGGTGCGAAAATTGATCCGTGGCCCCCCCCCACGCTCTTAATCTGCGTGGGCCGGTGCCGCTACACATGGCGGCGGGCACCTGGTTGCAGGGCTTCGACCCCTGCGACCGCAGTGTGCCGCCAGTGCATGCAGATACACTTAAAGGACCACTATAGGCACTCAGATCACTTCAGCTCAATGAAGTGGTCTGGGTGCCAGGTCCCTGTAGTTTTAACCCTGCAGCTGAAGACTGTTTCACGGAGGGTTAATCCAGCCTCTAGTAGCTGTCTTACTGACAGCCGCTAGAGGCGCTTCCGCAATTCTGCTGGACGTCCATAGGAAAGCATTAAGTAATGCTTTCTTATAGGCTGTTTGAATGCGCGCATGCGCATTCGGAGCTGAGAAGCAGAACCGGACGGAGAGATCCCCAGTGCCAAGGGAGCTCGGCGCTGGAAAAAGTTAAGTGCTGAAGGGGTTTTAACTACACACACACACTTTCACGAACATACGCATACACACTAGCTAACAGATACACACATTTACTGACAGACACACACTCAGTGACAGAGACACATACACACTCACTTGATGTCATATTCCGGCTCCAGCATCAGTAAGCAGCGCGAGGGAGCTGGACAGAGAGCACTCGGGGGAGAATGCTCCCTCGCTCGCGCCCGGCAGGAAAAACTGGCGTGCATACCGGGTCGCAGGGCGGCCGGGCACCCTGGTGGGCCGGGCCCATTCGCAGCCGCGTGTATATAAGTGACGTAGTGTGTGTAGGGGTAGTAGAGAGTGTGTGTTTAGAGAATGCAGTATGTGTTTGCTTACAAGGAATGTAGTGTGTGCATAGGGGATCCAGAGTTTGTATGTCAGGAATGTAGTGTGTAGTGTGTAGGTGGTGCAGTGTGTGTGTGTAGGTAGTTGCATACACACGACCCATGGGGCCCCTGGTGCGAAAATTTATCCGTGGCCCCCAGCGCTTACTCTGCGCGGGCTGGGGCCGCAACACATGGCGGCAGGCACCTGGTCGCAGGGCTGCGACTCCTGCGACCGCGGTATGTATGCCAGTGCATGCAGATACACACACACTTAAAGGACCACTACAGACACCCAGATCACAACAGCTCAATGAAGTGGTCTGGGTGCCAGGTCCCCCTAGTTTTAACCCTGCAGCTGAAAACATAGCAGTTTCAGGGTTAATCCAGCCTCTAGTGGCTGTCTCATTGACAGCCGCTAGAGGCGCTTCTGCAATTCTCACTGTGAGCTGTGATCCCTTCGCCCCGATCCGAGCTGAGAGGCGCTGGAGAAAGGTAAGTGCTAAAGGGGTTTTAAACACACACACACACTCTCACGAACAGACGCATACACACTAGCTAACAGACACAAACATTTACTGACAGAGACACACTCAGCGACATACATATATACACACTCATTTACAAAACATACACTCTCACTAACAAACACAGATACACTCAAACAAAAACTAACACACTCACTAGCAGACACACACACAGTAACACACACACTGATACAAAAACTAACACACTCTAACACTAACACACATACACAAACACGTTTTTTTTTAAATGTGATCCCCCAGCCTCCCTGACTTTGGGTGTGCTGAGGGGATTCCCTGGGGTCCAGAGGTGCTGCAGGGCGGCCGGTCCTGCGGGGGCATTAGGGGGCACTGAGATCCTCCTGTTTAGCTCCCTCGCTTACTGATGCCGGAGCCAGAATATGACGTCATTGCGCGCGAGGGAGCTGGCCATAGAGTGCTCAGGGGAGAGTGGTCCCTCGCGCGCCTGCCAGCCGGCGACACCCGGCGTACATACCAGGTCGCAGGGCGGCCGAGCCCCCTGGTGGGCCGGGCCCGGTCGCAGCCGTGACCCTGGTATGTACGCCACTGTGTGTAGGGGATCTAGTGTGTAAAGGAGATAGTGTGTGTGCGTGTGTGTGCGTAGAGGATTCAGAGTGTATATAGGGATCTAGTCTGTGTGTGTGTGTGTGTAGATTAGATGATCCAGAGTTGAGTAAGGGATCTAGCGTGTATCTGGAGCGTAATGTGTGTAGTGGTGCAGTGTGAGGGGTGCTGTAGTGTATATATATATATATATATATATATATATATATATATATATATATATATATATATATATATATATATATATATTGGACATATTGTATGTGTGAGGGGAGCAGTGTTGGGTGTGCTGTGTGTATGTGTGAAGAGTGCAGCATGTGTGTCTGAGGGTGCTGTGTGTCCATATGTTTGAGGGATTGTGTGTGTGGTGGGGGGATAGATTTAAAAATATGTATTTTAATTTTTATATATATATATATATATATATATATATATAAAAAGTTACATCCCCCCTCCCTTCTTACCTTTAGTGTCTCAAATATATATATATATATATATATATATATAAATCAGGACAGTACACAGACTGGTTAATTGTTAGGTTCACCCTTGCAGTAGAGTTGTCAGCTCCATCATGTTTCCCTGGACATTCATTACTTTTCACATTCGAAAAAGAGCTGCCCTGAAGTATTTAGTATCCAAATGCTACAAAAAGGATATGAAATGTCATGAAATCAAGGAGTCCCTCCGCATGTAAACAGAGAAGTACTTTTCACACACTAACCACCAACATAAATAAATTATGGGTATCAAGAGAAATTTACTGTCCTAGCAAAAGTCCTTAAAGGAACACTCAAATACCTTTGCAGTGTACTAAAGCACCTTCCCTGCAAAGAATTCTTATAGAGCTGCATTGGGAAGTCTGTGATTGGACAGCCACAGAAAGTCTTGGAGGGTTTAGAATGGGAGGGCTTGCAAAGGCTGCAGACAACAGATCTGCAGAAAGGGAGAGTAAGAAATGGGCAACATAAGGGGAAGAGAATGAAACCGTAAATATAGTGGTCGTTAAAAAAGGGCCTACGTAAAGAGAGTTTACAAAATCCACTTATTAATTTATTTCCTTATTTTGTATAGTTTGATTGTGCTAGTAAAAGACTGTTTTTTATATTATTTGTTATTATTTTTAGAGCAGTATTCAGATATTTTGGTGGGGAGTGATCTTGATATGGTCCCACACTTGTCATGGTGAAAGCAAACAAACTGGCCCAGCAGAATTAAAAAACTAGTCACACTAACAAACTGTCCACATCTGGGAGATGTCACAAACCCATCTTCCTTTTGCGCTCAAACTATGAAAAGAATGTGAAACACTCATAAAAATGATTAATTGAACTAAACACCTCTCCACATGGAACTGCTGTGCAATGCTAAGGTGACGAGCACAGAGTTGATAATTAACAAACTTCCGTCTCTAACAAGTAGTTTAAAAAATGTACCAGATGTATTGTGGCTCACCAACACGTAAGCAACGGGGTATGTGTGTCACTTTAAGTAACCTTTCACACTTTGAACATATACAAATATACCATTTCTATCCAAAATATAGCAGGAATAGATCCTTATTTATATCCTTATTAATACAAACCAGGTAAATAAATGTTCAATAAGAAGTATGCTGTATATTTCAGTTATTCCACTGAATTTATTTTGCATTTCCTCATTGAAATTTCAAATGTTTTAGCAGCTTTGAGGATAACATAATCATCTCTTTAATATAGGGTTTGTTTTTTCCTCTTGTTAAAACAGTAAAGGATATAATCTAATCAACTAAACCATCGTGACTAGGGGTTTTGTCCACCCATGGATATATTGATTTCATATTCTCCCTTCCTAGCAGTTGTGAATGCCATGTCATTAGCTATGTCACAGCTGTATTCCTTTACTAGTGAGAACTTTTTCTCATAAGAAGAAATCCTGGTTCCCACAACTCCTGCAACTGGCGGTAGACGTGCCCAGACTGCTGCCGTCTCTATCGAACCTCCTCCTGGACCCATTGGGCTTCCAGCATCCTCTCCTAGTGGACGGTTCATTACTGCTGCTCGTGTGGAGGATTTCGGGAGTCCCTGGGAAATCCAAGGGGTTTCGGACGCAACTAGACGCCTCCTGGCTGACGCATGGGCTCCCGGGACTAGACGAGCATATGGGACCACTTGGAGAGCTTGGACTGGCTGGTTTCAGCACCTGTGACTGCGATCCTCCTATTCCTGAATTCGTTGTTTGAAGCTGATCTGGCATATCGCACGATTAATTCGTACAGATCGGCCATCTCCTCGGCTCACCAAGGATTTGACAGCTGCCCAGCAGGCCAACATCTGTTAGTGTGCTGCTTACTTAGGGGCTTACGCCTGTCGCGCCCCCCAAGACCTCGTTACTCATCTACATGGGACGTTTCCTGCGTTTTGTCGCTGTTCTCCTCAAGGCCGCCTAATGCAGAGCTCTCCCTGCAACAGCTGTTGGACAAGTTGGTCTCCCTGTTCTGTCTCATTTCATGCAAATGGGTATCGGATGTTCGTGCCCTGGACTATGATGCTAGGTCTTTCACCGCGGACAGGGTGACGTTTAACATCTCCAGACGCACCAAGACCGCTATTCGATCGGTTTCTTATCCAAGCTTCCCTGGTACTCCAGCCCTATGTCCGGTGGCCTGCCTATGGGAATAAGAACTTTGAACGAGCGCACATCGAGCAACGTCGTCTCCCCAGCCTTTTCTCTTGCTTCGTCGCCCCTTCTCCCGTGTCCAGTACTACATTGACTCACTGGGTGAAATGGGTGATGTATCTGGCCGGCGTGGATATGTCCATCTTTGGTGCCCACTCAACCCGAGGGGCATCGGCCACGTCCATGGTGAATTCAGGTGCACGTCTGGAAGACCTGATGAGAATGGCCGACTGGTCACGCGAATCCACTTTTCATGAGTTTTACTTTCGACCTTTGCCTCACATTTTTTCTCCGGTTATTGATCAGCTTTAAACTTGCAATATGAGCCTCCGTGTCTTGACATAAAATTACATGATTTTGCTATTTCATGACGAAAAGTTATGATTTTATGAAAGACACGGAGGCGAGTATTGTCCCACCCTTCATAGTTATTTTACTGATTTACCCCACCCGGTTGTTTATTCTCTCCTGCAGGTTTTCCAGGGTTGGTAGGTATTCATTATGCGCTTTGGGTTTTTGTATAGTTTCAACCGTTTATTAAACTGTTCATGTTACGTGATTATCCGAAATGCCTATGATGAATTATGCAAACTGTGTTGCTTCTGTCTAGTTATAAAATTATGTCTTGGCATGCGCACTTTGGTTCAAGTACCGATTTAACCGTTCGGCTCCTGTCTTTTGTGTTTTCACAGGTTGATTACTTGTTGATCAAGGGTCTTCAGGACTTCTCTCTCGGCTTCACCAAGTGGCCAGGAAGTTTATGGATAATGCTGTGATGGGCCCCTCACTGTTGGAATCCTGTTTACTGATGGATCGGTCCCAGTTTCGTTATTGTTCCTGATTGGAGTCCGGCTGGATTTTGGATCGCCTGTTCTATTTGGTTTGGACTGTTTCATCGTTCCTGTTTTGTTGTTATTGTGTCGCATCTCCAAAGAAAGATGAAATGTGTAGGGATGTGCTCACTATTATACTGGGACTTGGTATGGGTGTGGCCTATCACTATGGTTACCATTTTTTCTTACTGTTGTATTCTTTGCTGCTATTGGTGGAAAGTAAAGAAAGGGTAAAGCAATACTCGCCTCCGTGTCTTTCATAAAATCATGACTTTTCGTCATGAAATAGCAAAATCATGTAATTATTCCACTACTGACAATGTGACGGGAGCCCCATTTTCAATGAGGGTCAATGAACAGTTTACTATAGCAGTGAACATGGGCCATAGGCTACGTAAACTGATGGTGAGCAATGATCTCTTTTCATGTAACAAACAAAAAAAAATATCACGTATTAACTGATATACAAAAATCTGATGTTTTTTTACAAGTTTCTTCTAAGTCATTTTTCCAAATATCAGATCCATTCCTACATTTT
The DNA here is from genome assembly GCA_933207985.1 of Pelobates cultripes. Lineage (NCBI taxonomy): Eukaryota > Metazoa > Chordata > Amphibia > Anura > Pelobatidae > Pelobates > Pelobates cultripes. The sequence goes on along the minus strand of OW240920.1, from coordinate 79,835,068 downwards.
TTATTATTTTCAAACTGTTAAAAAAAATTAAAATAGTAATAATATTCTGTGATATTTGCTACAGTGCTTTTCAGGTTTGTAAAAAAAGTACGAATGATGAGAATAATTTTGCAAGCTTAAGTGTTTTATTTTTGACTAAGTACATTTATAGTGGGACTAAGGCCCAGCCCAAGTCCAGCCCTATTCGTGTGAATGCCAGCATTGAGGCATGTGCACACACAGCTATTAATAGTTCACAACACATTTCTGAAGGGTCCTGCGCCCCTCCTCTGTCCAAGATCTGGAACAAGGACAGCTGTGTGTGAAGGGACAACTTCAACGGAAAGTAATGTGTTGGGCCCCATCTCCTGATGTAGGTGTGAGGTAGACTCCTCCACGACTGCTGGTAAAGGATCACTTTTCAGACATGGGTGTGAGGGGCCACACTTTTGATTTAGGTTTAACAGCTTCTGGAATTTGATGGAAAGTACCAGCTTTCAAAATTCAGGTTTGAGCGGCTGCATCTTACAGAATAATATTGTGAAACGCTTTTTCACAAAGTGTATCTGTACATTTATAAATAAATAAATTTTATGGCGTGCCTGCTATTTCAATGGACAGATCATGTTTACAGACCTGTCCTGCAGTGCACTGTACTGAGTGATGTCATATCAATGCATTACGGAACCCCTAATCTCAGGGCTGTACCCTGTCTACAGAAGATCTGCAGGAGATAGAATATTGGAGTAGCAGCTGGAATTTTCTCCCATCTGTAAAATGTATGATGTGAAGTTAACAGACAGACATTTCTGCTGGCATGCCACTCGTTTGGAGCGTGGAAAAGCTGTATGCAGGCAGCTCTGGCCAAACCGCTGTCACAAGAAGCAGATTCAAAGTGATTGGGCAATATTCAGAGGGCAGGAACATGGCATAACATTGATTCTCTACCGCTCAATCTCACCCACTCTGCGCTGCACGGTCCATTTCACTGAACAACCACATCTATTACTGCAACACTGCCTGCATTCGGCACAGGTCCCACACCCCTAAGGCCAGACCTGACTATCAATAGGGGAGTAGAATTAATGGAGGATATATATTTACCCCCCAAATATTATGATATATTTTTAGAGATGATATATTTAATGTAAGGAATGTCTATGTATAACCAATCTAAGAAAAGCTCACAGGGCAATATTTATCAAGGAACAACATGTGCAGTTCTTGGCTAGTGTCGAAGTTAAGGAGCAATCTCAAAGGAAATAAGGTCAAGTTTCTCCACATTTAACACACTTTGCTCCAAGGTCACTCCAGTTTTACCTGGCTATTTGTGGCCCGTGTCCCATGTTCCTGTTTCCAGCCAGTTCTGTCCTTCCAGACTATCATTGTAATAGACTCCATAGCTAAACTACTATCAAAATAGAAGTCAAATATACATTATCTTCTGTGAGATAAAAAAAAAAAAAAAGACAGGGTAATTCACTAAGGTCCAAATTGCCTTTAGACAATGGGGCAAAACCATCTGGTGCTGTATGGGGCCATTCAGACTGCAAACTCTAGATATTGCTCAGGTTAATTAACAATGTCTAGATTTTACAGAGCAGGTAACAAATAAGCCATAAGGGGACAATATAGGCACCTATACTACTTCATCTCATGAAGGGTGCTCCTTAGTACTAAAACATTGCAGTTTTTGAGAAACTGCAATGTTTACATTGCAGCACTAAGACAGACTCTAGTGGCGCTTCCGGGTGTTTGCCTGACACTAGGTCGCCTAACTGACGCTGTACTTTTTTTACGCTCTGCAATCCCCACAGGAAAAGCATTGAAGCATTAGGTCCCTCTTGTCAGATGACGTTGGAGGATTGTCATCAGCGCTGGAATCGGGTGAGTAAATAAAGTCTTTTTTTTACATGCCGGGGGCCTGCAAGAAACTGGTGCACAACTTTGTATTCCCAACACTATATGATCTCTTTACTATTAAGCCAGACCGAACACTTCTGTATGACCGAAATCTAGACCCGGATTGCCATTGGCAGCACTAGAATTTCGAGTGGAATTCGTTTTATTTAATATGAGAATTGGTATTCTGGTAGAAATACCACTGTTTTCACAGGATTTTGTGAATTAGTCAGACAGTCTCTGCAATAACTTTCTGCTGCTTCTTATTATACTGTGTAAATAATATATTTTCCTTACTAACCAATCAAGCTTTCATAAGAGTGGATTTCTAGCTTTTGCTGAGAACTACTGACCTACTAATGACAAATCAACTTGTTAACCAGTTTTGTTCCAACTCTTTACTCTGCACAATAGGGTAGTCTGAATTTTCAGAGACACGTCAGGAAAACAGCTTTTGACAGTGCATTCCGCAAGAAGTATAGAGTGTGTAAGCAGTGGTTGCTCGTCGTTCAATTCCCAATATGTGCTGGTGGTGAAGTTTGAGAGCAGCTGGATACTAGCAGTGAGGATATAATCACATACAGATAACAATGACATTTCTACTATGTGCACATGACAGCTGAATTAGATGAGGACATTGAGGCTAGGAGGCAGCTCTATGTCCCTCCCCATAAATACAAATGTTGCACAATTTAACTGGTAAAATACAGAAATAACGAGAGTATTTTATTTCTCAATTTGTCCTTATAGTATTCCCTGAAAAACATCTGCAACATAAATTACTAAAGTGAGAATTTAAAGTGAATGCAAAATGAATTTTAAATGTAAAGAGGCACTGTATCTGCTTCATTTCACTGAACTGGATATAGTGTTTGGAGTCACCCGGTGCCTTCCATTCTTTCAATGTTAAACAGTTATACACTGATCAGACACAACATTAAAACAACTGACAAGTGACATGAATAACACTGATTATATTGTTATAATGACAACTGTCAATGGGTGGGAGTTAGTACTTGCATTTTACCACATGACGGGAGGCTTCATATTTGCATTACTTTCTTTACTATAAATCTCCAGCAGCACAGATCAATCAAGTAAGTCAATCAAAAACAAGTAACATTACATATATAAGTTAGTCCAACCCCTCAACCTCCCTCTATTTTTGCTGCTCCACGCAGAGGCACAGGTCAGAGTATTTTCTCCTTATGATTTACTACACTTATACTGATGTGATCTATATATTTTGTGAATTCTGGGGTACCTTTACTGAGCTGTCACTGATTACCCTTCCTAATAGTGTTCTAACCCTCCTGTTGGGGCTTTGCCCCCCATATTTATATATTTTTCTGGCCTCTAGGCTACTATTTTCTCCATTTTCCTTCTCAGCACCTACATTTGACTAACCGCCGCAGCGGACTATCGTGCCGCAGTTTTCTCGGGAGTGCTTCTCTGTTTTTCCCTCACCCTAAGTACTAACCCAGGGCTGGGGTCGGTAGCATTAGGGGTTTTACCTCCACAGACCCGCGGGAGTTCTTCCTGCCAGGTCCTCACACGCAATGGCCATTTTGAATCTCGCGAGATTCACGTCGGCCATTCTGGGGTCTCCCTTGCAGGTGCATGGTGACGGTAGGATCTGGACCTTACTGTGGGGAGACACTTGCTGTCCCGGGAATATTGTGAAAGACAGGATACAGCCATTTTCTTCACCAGGACTTTACAGGTGCCAATTACTGTGCATATACCAGTGGCATGTCTGTTTATGTTACACAATCCACTGAAATAACTGTTTGGGCTGTGAATGACATAACTGTATATCTGACTATTACGCCTGGTGTGCAGACTGCCTGGCTCAGCTGCATGCAGGGGAACCCCTGCCACCATTGGGTCACACCTCAATACACGCCCAACAGTCGTAAGGCCGCAGGCCTATTCAAATAAGACTGATCAGGGTTATCCCTGCCAGCATTACCATACCATAAACCACTACCCACGGACATTCCCAGGGAATCACTACTGTCTTCTGGGTAGTTGGTACCTCCCCAAAAGGGGACTTAGGGGTTTGTCCCTTTCTCTAATGAAGCTTACTGACACTTCCCAAAATCACAAGGGTATGTCTCCCTTATACTACTAGCCGCGCAATCGACTGGCATTATACAGAGCCCACATAACACTATTGTGAACATGTTGAATTCCCCACCACAAAGCCAGATTTCCAGGCAATGATTAATGCTGCCGTGCAGCTTCCATGGAGAAGATCTAAGTTGCTCTCGCAAGTTCCGCCTGAACGCTCTACACAGGCTCTGGGACCGACACTGCATGATGTGTAAGATAACATGGGCTCGGAGGCTCCTTCCAAGGACCTCCACTCCCTGCCTAAGCGCCAACGAGCCGGACTCGCCACGCCTCGTGCTCAGGCGACATGGAAGACTCCTGCTAAACGCAGTAAACATGCCACTCAACCAATAGCACCTCCACCTGTTCTCTCCTCAGAAGAGGACAACGACTACCCGTCGACTTCTTTGGATGTTATTGATGAATTGCGCACAGACGCTTCCGAATCGGCAGACGAAAGTAACTGTCTGGACATGCCCACTTCCGACTCTAAACACATGAGAGAATCATATGGGGATGATCCCCGCCCCCAGAAAGCACTGGAATCCTTTCTACCAGAGGATGAAGGACTGTTTCTTGATACTCAAGGCTCTTCGACTTGCAGACACACCTGCCGAAATTTTGTCCACTACTGGTTATAAATAAAAACCTGCAACATGTAGTACGCACCGGCATGAGGGCAGAGTGCCCCCACCCGACCCTACCGGCAGGGCCGCCACCAGAAATTTTGGGGCCCCAACTCAGCTCAGGGTCTGGGCCCCCTGGGGCCCGCCTCCAATCCTGCCCACAGGGTCCGCTTTCAAATCCCGCTTACAGGAATACACACAGACACAAAAACACACACTGATACAAAAGGACACAGATACACACAAAGATACATACTAACAGACACACATACTGAAACAGACAAACATGCATATAGGCATACGTACTGACACACACATACTGAGACATACACACATATACAGACACACAGGCATACATAGTGACAGATAGACACGTACTAACATACATACAGACACACATGCATGAGGACATACACATACATACACACAGACATACATTCATTCATACTGGCATACATACATACATACAGACATACTGACAAACATACATCCATACACACATACATACACAGACATACATTCATAATGGCATAGACCCATATATACAGACATACATTCATATATACTGACATCCATACACACATACACACAGACATACGTTCATAATGACATGCATTCATACTGACATGCATGCATAGATACAGACATACATTCATAATGACATATATACATAATGACAGGGGTCCTCAAACTTTTTAAACAAGGGGCCAATTCACGGTCCCTCAAACAATGTTGGGGGCCGGACAATAAACAATATGAACAAATTCCTATGCACACTGCACACACACGCATAAGGACATAAATGCACACACACATACTGACATACATACATATATAAACAGACAGACACAGACATATACATACATATTGAAATACATACATACACACAGACACACATAAATACTGACATACATACATACACAGACACACAAATACTGACATACATACATACTGACATACATAAAACACAGACACACACATACTGACACACATACAGACATACATACAGACATTCTGACATACATACATTCTAACATACATACAGACATACTGACATACATATAGACATACTGACTTACACACAGACATACTGACATACACACAGACATACACACATACACACACATACATTCTGACATACATACAGACATTCTGACATACACAGACATATTGTCATACATACTAACATACATACATACATTCTGACATACATACTGTGATCTTTGTCTGCAGGTAGCACCGTCCTCTAGGGCAAAAACATGCAGTCTTTCAATGCAACTTCATTCCAGGCACTTTATTTGTAAGTTTACATATGAGGCAGCAGCAAATGAAAACATAAATATAACAGGTTTCCCTTTAAACAAAAACCTAGCTCGTCTGAGCACTGACTCACTTTGTATATCCCTCTCTATCAGGGTTAAACTAACAAAAACATATTGCACCAACCTTATTAGATAGCAACACTCTGCTAGCTAGCCTGTTGCTTTCCTTTCTGCACTCCCAGTGCTCCAAGCCAGCCTTGCCCTGACTGCTTTTCTTTCTGCACTACCAGTGCTCCAAGCCAGCCTTGACTGCTTCCTCATGCACTCCCAGTGCTCCAAGCCAGCCTTGCTCTGACTGCTTTCCTTTCTGCACTCCTAGTGCTCCAAGCCAGCCTTGACTGCTTCCTCCTGTACTCCCAGTGCTCCAAGCCAGCCTTGACTGCTTCCTTTCGGCACTCCCAGTGCCTAGTCTCCTTGACTCTCTATCTGGAGAGAACAGCCTCTCTCCTACCTGCTTCCTGGGAGGAAGCCAGCAATCCCTCTCCTTTTCCTGCCTAGCCGAGAGGGGTTTATTCCCACTGCAACAGCTCATTAACTGCAGCTGAGCAGTGGGTTGGAGACGGTCCAAAAAACCCTGGCTTGGATCTATGTCTCCCCAGAACACCACTAAACTGTGGAGTGGAGCATTGACCCACCCTTCTCTCCAAATGCTCCACCCCAGGGGCCCATGACTAAACAAAGCTTTGTGCTGTGCAACACACAAACTACACGTACTCCCCCTGGGGTTAAAAGGCCTATCTGCCTTCACTTTATCACAATACATACAGACATGCTGATATACATACAGATATTCTGACATACACACAGACATACTGACACACACACATACTGACATGCATACAGACATACTGACATATACACAGACATACATACATTCTGATATACATACAGAAATTCTGACATACATACAGACATTCTGACATACATACATAGATACATACTAACATACACAAATACAGCTAATTTGTCTTACTTTTTTTTTGAAGGTGGAAGGCTGTCGGCGTGGCTCCCGCGGCCTGGCTTTCTTCCCTCCCGCAGCCTGGCTTTCTTCCCTCCCGCACCGTACTTTGTGGCTGAGATTTTTTTTAAAGGGGCCTGGTCGGGTTCTTGCACGATACAGGGCCCATCGGGTGGCCCTAAGTGTGTGGGCCACCCGATAGGCCCCATCAGCGTGCTGGCCCCGGTGCAACTGCACTGGTGGCAGTTCTGCCACTACACATGGGGCCCTGCCTACTGGACAAAGTGGCATTAACCCCCGAGTTCGATCAAAAGGTGGTGGTATTCATGTCAAGAACAGGTCAACTTGTGACCCTCGCAAAGGTGACAAAGGCCTTGAGAAAGGCCTCAAGGCGACACAGGACAAGCTGTTGGACCTACTGGGTCCCATCACAAAAGTCCTATATTTTGCGGATCTGGCTCTATCACAGGGCACCCAACTCGATCCCAGTGCCATCAGGGAATGAGCCCAATGCTGCGTATGTTGGGAAATGTCAACGCCGCGTTATGCACGGAAAGACGGCACTCATCCGAATTGATGCAAAACTCATTAACATGGCCCACAAGGAATGACCATGTGCGTTGTTTAACTGGTAAAGAGATGGCAGCAGGAAGCACTATTGGAATAAGGAAGGCTGGCAGAGGCAGTGTTATGCACTGGGCAATGTTCTGTTGGGAAACCTTGGGTCTAGGCATTAATGTGGAAGTTACTTTGACATGAGCAACCTACCTAGAGATTGTTGTGGACTACGTTCACCCCTTATGGCAATGGTGTTCCCTGATGGCAGTGGCCTGTTTCAGAAGGATAATCCACCCTGCCACAATGCAAAACTTGTTCAGGAATGATTTGAGGAATATGAAGAATGTTTTGGTGCCAGATACCAAAAGATACATTCAGAAGTCTTATGGAGTCCATGTCTCGACGTATCAGAGCTGTTTTGGCAGCACAAGGGGGACCTACACAATATAAGGTAGGTGGTTTTGTTGTGAATGATCGGTGTAAATGTTTGTGTTTTTTTTTGTTTTTTTAATTTATTTTTGTTGTGAATGAAAATAACCGTATATCGGTAATCATGACATTACTTAATGACAGGAGAAGTAACCAATACATCAAGCTAAATAAGTAGTCTATGAGAGCATCCATTGCCAGTATGAATGGGTATAGCTAGAAGGAAGTGTCTAATTTCTGGCCAGGCTGTGGGTGGCGAGGGAGCCTTATTTAGTGTTAAACTGCTCAAAAACGGTTTAACAGTGAATAGAGGGACAGTGCCACGGGACTCTAGGTACTATATCAAATAGAGTTGAAATAGTTTTAAGAGTCTTTAAACTCAAAACTGAAAGCATAGCTGAGAATTTTTCCAGTTAGACTATTTTGACCTTTAATTTGAAATTATCTATGAATTCTCACTTTGGTAAACACCCCTGAAAGTGTTTGCTTTGTAAGCATGATTCTACCATATGCATTTGCTTTTTTTTAAATTTGCATTTATTTGTGTAATTAGAATATATTCCCAGTTTTGATGAATTTGTTTTGGTAGCCAAAGTGTTCCTTTAATAGATAATTGCTCTGTATTATATACAAGACCCATGAGGGTTATCGCTAAATGAGGGTTTGAGCTATCTCTAATTGAATCATTAGGTTTGGAGGAGAGTCTACAGTTTTAATTCGTAGGTTTGGACTGACAAGTTAAGCATTTTATGTTCAGAATGTGACAAACATGAGTTTTCAGCTTGGCAAATCATTCTCTTTAGTCTTGATAGGATATTACAAATGTTCTGGTCTTCTCCTCTTATCTTATTAGATATGTAAATAATGCTTATATCCAGAGAACCTTACTAAAATATGTATCACTGCCTATGCCTTCAAATTAGTAGATGAAGAAGATAAGGAATGAATGTACTAGTAATTTGGCCACTCTTTTTTCTTTCTTGTAAAGAGGTTTTTGTTTTGTTTGTTTACTTTTTTTTTTTATAAGGACCCAAATATACATGGTACATTACATTAGCTTGGCAACTTATTCTCAAATATTAAACATATTTCTTCACTTACCATTTCTTTAACACTTCACTTACACTATTCCCAGTGTTCGGGGAGGAGGAGGGGGGTTTAGATTGTTTAGGAAAGCAGTGTTGCTACATTAACAAATTAATAATTGGATGAGCCTTTGAAATAGCAATGGTGCCCAATTCTGGATCCATAAACAGAGATTAAGGATCACTGTCAAGGGATAAAATAGGACTCTTCACATAACTCCATTAAACTAACAACAACTCTGGCACTACATACACAACTATACCTGGGAAACGCCAATATCCTGAACCATAAATAAGCAAAAACAAGCAAAATGTAAATGCCATCTGGAATAACTATTCGGGAAATGGCCAACTTATTTATTTTAGTATACTCTCACATACTATTATTAAAGCCTGGGAAATATTGCTGTGGATATCATCAAAACTTTAAACATCTCAAACATTTAAAATAATAAGAAAAAAAAAAAAAAACAAGAAAATATTTTTTTCACAGTTTCCATTATAAAGCATTTCTTTAACAATCTGCGGCAAATACGCAAATGATTATACATTAGTCATGGAAGGACAACTTTTGCAGATAACTATTTTAGTGGACAATCAGTATCACGGGTGCTATTCCATTAGGACCAACAATTACGGTAAACAATTAGTGGACTATTGTCCTGTAAGAATGGATCATCCAACTATATTAAGTAAAGTCTCAATCACAATCTCACACTTGTTTTCACTTGATAATGGTTTCTGAAATATGGCTGATATTGTGCATTTGTTTTCAACATGATCAATGTTTTAACGTTTGCGGGTTTTTAAGTTACAAATAGTTATAAACCTCCTTAAGTAGACACTTGTGAGCCCCCGGTTCGAGCGGGCTCCTTACCATAATGCCCATGTCACTTTGACGCCAGCCCATCACAGGCCCCTTACCAGAAATGCCCATGTCACCTTGATGCCAGCCCATCACAAAGGAGTATTAGGGACTAGTGTGGATGTCTGGCGAGTGCCCAGTGCATCAATGCTCACCTACATGACATGATGGTGTTTTACTCGGTCATTGCTGCGGAAGTGCCTCTAGTGGCTGTCTAGAAGACAGCCACTAGATGTGTGTTTCATCCGGCAATGTAAACAAACTGAAAAACTACACGGCTAATGCATCAAGACCACTTTAATGACTGTAGTGGTCCTTTAACCTGTCATGCTTGAAATTGACACTGACATCTGTGTGGGTTTCTCTAAACATGTTCAAAACGGATAATTAGGCTGTAGGCTTTCAACTGTATATATCCTTTTACTTTAATCAAACAGGAAGTGTTTATATATTTTTGCCAAATATGGCAAGGTGTGTTTAGAGTTTGTTTTGCTTACAAACCTTACTAAATTAGATAATATTGGGAGCATTAATTAATTTGTAAGTGTTGTTGGCGGTATATCAAGTACTTTTGGTTGATAAATTCTATAGTGGAAAAATGCCGCTGTTAATATGTTAAGTCTTGATTGTGATCACTGAAAGGAACATTCTCAGCACCGTAGCAATGTCATCGGAAGGAAGTTCTTATGGTACATGGCGATCCCTACGCTCCTGCTTACCTTCAAAAAGTCTTGAATTCAGCATCCATCAGCTGTACACACGTACTTCCATTGCAGTCCGAGGCTTGAATCAGGAAGCCTTTGATTGGGAGCCACTGAAAGGCAGTGAACACCTGCCTTGCAAAGACTTGTCAATGAGCTGTAATAGAACTCATTGAGAAGTCTGTGATTGTCACAAAAAGTCTATGCTGGGGAAGAAGGAGATGGCCTACAGTAGTTATTAGATCTGCAGGTATTACAAGCCAAGATATCATATGCACCCAAAGAAAACAAGCACGACCAATTATATGTAACTCTTCTTTGGGGGTACATCTACCAAATTCTTATTTTTTTTAATGGAGTGTTCCTTAAACAGCACACTACATCTATACAATTACTACTGTTTATCTGATGTACCGTGATAGTGTAGCATTCCTAAAAGACAACACTGACAGACGTATTCACTAACGTGTAAATCATTGGGACTTCAAAACTGAAATTTGAAGTTTGGCTATTTTGTACTAAAAAGTAAAATTCATCTTGAATTCATTTTTAAATGCCGACAATTCACATTTTAGTGTATAATCCTATGAGTTTTAAATATAAAGCAAAATTGTGGGGAGAATTTCTTAAAGTAATGCAATCCATAGAAACATTCCATGGTTTTTATGGTGGCTTCTCAATTTCTAGAAAGTTTTCTCAAAACTGCTCTTTCTGTTCCAAAAAAGGTTTATTGAGACTTTGCAAATGGACTTCGGATACAAAAAATATTCCCCAAGAAGATTTACGAAAATAATCCTATAGGCAAGCACCGAAAAATAATAATGAAAACAAAACAGGCGAAATCTGAAGTTTTCCTTAAATTGATTGCCTATAGAGATTGATTGCCTTTGGGAACATGCACGCAGGCTGTAAGTGAGGTCTTGCCACTTGAAGTGAGGTTTAGGGTTAGGGATGTACTACAGCACCTGGAATGTAGGTGTAAAAAGACAGTAATAAAATGTCTGGAGTAGATCACATTTGGGAAAGACAAATTTCATTTTTGCATAAGGTAGCAGAAATCCTTGCACCTGCCCTGTATGTCCCAGTGAAACACGAAACACTTTCTAATGGATGATAAAGTGGCAATTTACTTGCATCAAAGTTTATCATCATAACTACAAGTAATGGAAGTTTTTTTCTTTTCCATCACAGGCTTCACATGCACCTGATCAGACAATATTCAGGTGTAGGGGCCCCACTGGCTCTTGTCTCTGTAGGTCTTACTTGAGAACTGCATATTTCTTGAAACCTCTGTACAACTCTGCATACAATGTTATTGCTCTATTACAAACAATCCTCTTTTGAGGTTACGATTATGCTGATAAGACCCAAAAGATTGAAACAGACCATGGCTGGTTTCTTGTCACTGGTCCTTCTGCATTTAGCCAATGTTTTGGTTTAAAACCAGTGTCCACAGCTAAGGGTATCTGCAGAAACACACGGTAAAGCCTGAATCACAATGCCTGTCTGTGCTCATTTGCACGTCAAGCTGGGAATTCTGGGATAGTTGTGGCAACATGATTACTCTGACTTCCTGTGCCCAAGGCAGACTTTCCAAAGTCCAACTTGACATATGCAGGAGATGCACAACAGTAATTTGTCTCCCCAAATTGTGGGGAGTTTTAATGTGTTTGGTCTTATCACAAATGATTCCACACCAGGATAACTGCAGATAGATCCAGGACTTGATTCACGGACTAACCACCACTGTCCAATCTGTCTAGCAATCTTGTATTTATTTTTTTCTGTAATATATTCATGGTGATGTTAAATCACACTGAACATAACTGTATCTATCTAGCACGAGGAAGTAAAGGACTATTGTTGTAATCATCTCGGCCATAATGCAGCTGACAGAATACACATGACCAGTAAATTTAACAAACTTGTTTGTTGCTTATATTAATTTTCTGTGATCTGCGTGAAATATTTTTTATTCCTATAATGTGACCCTCTATTACAGAAGAAATAAACAAAACAAAAAAAAACAATATAATACAATCAGACTTATCAAAAATAGAATAAAAACATTTATAATTAATCATCCGCAGTTCAGACTGGGAAGTAACATTTGTAGAACAGAATATATTACAGTATAAAAAAATCCACTATTGTAAGATATCGGAATAAAAACACAACAAAAAACATTCATAACATGAATTATCATAGAAAAGTTACCAATTGCAAATACATTCTCTTTCCATTTATTGCAGTTTAAATAAATACAAATCTGTAGCAACTGGACAACTGATAAAAACATCCAGTCTTTGCTTTTATGCTCACGTGCCACATACTGACTGGCACTGCCCTAGGTGTTGGACCATGGAGGTTTTGCTCACTATGCCCACATCCTGCTACAGTCACCAAATGAAGGGGAATGGCAGGATAACACTGAGTCACCCAAAACGAAGCCAATGAGCTCACACTAGTAATATTTACTGCACTGCCAAAGCAAACTCTCAATACACCTCCACACATATGCACCAGCAGAGGAACTGTGCCTAAAACTGAACATGACATGGAGGGTATATTAATAATAGTCTGTGTGAGTCTTACAAGCAATGTGATGGCTGCACAGTAAATCAGTGGATTCGGATATATTATTATTTCAACAGTGTTTTACTAAACATGCCAAAGGTACTATATCACAAAAGAGTTGTATAGTCTATGAAAGGAACATGATGAGTCATTTTTGCTTATGTAGTGGAATTAGCTTATTCAAAAATGGTAGTAGATACATGGCACATGCTTTCAGCACAGTTAGCATATATTTAGCTATGAAAAGTATTATATATGTGTGTTTGTGTGTATAAACACACACACTCTGTGTGATATGTATAAGCATAGAGTAGTTATACCGGGCATTTACAACTTTATAGATATTTATGTTGTGTGTGTCTGTGTGAATTGAAGTTTGAATTGTAAAACTCAGGATAAAATACCCAGCTGTATGTATACCCAGCTGTATGTATGGAAAATGTTATATTAGCTGCAATATTTTAATACATTTTACAATTCAGTTAATTCGCTGTCACACAGATAAAGGTGCTTATTAGCTTAACAGCAAGATGTGTTAATAAAACAATAACATTTAGAATCAAATGGATAAAGATGGAAAAAATATTCAACATGGACAGATCAATTCATGTCTCTAACTGATATTGAACTAAATATATCAGTTGTCTAAAATGGTCAAATAAGTCAGTTCTCAAACCACCACACCTCACAGTTCAGTGAAAAGTCCCCCCAAAGACTCTCTGTTCTCACTCACCATATTCCAGAGGGGCAGACAGTCTATTTTTCAGGAGTCTCCAAGTCTTGGAAGCTCTGTCCCTGAAATGAGCCCCATACATCCTGCTTCCTTCCTGCATTCTTGCCTCTGTCATCTGATCCATGCTGGGTCCCCACAGATCCACTCAATGTGCTCCCCAAAATTCAAAAATCTCACAAGAAAGAAGGATCTCACAAGACAGATTGTCAGCAGTAGCCATCTGGAGATGTGGATGGGAGGGTAACATGGAAAGTCTGACACAGACCTCCCTGTGGCTCAGTCACGCTTGTCTGTATATGTGTCTCTTTTCTTTGGCTGTATGTGTTTGTTCATGTGCTTGCCTGTGTGTGCTGTCTGAGTTTTTAGATATTTTGTTTCTGCCTGTATGTATTAGTTACAATCTTTATGTATGTGTAATATTGTTGCCATCTGTGACTAGTTGTAAATATATCTGTATACAGCACATATTTTAGGCAACTATATTTAGAATTGTTTACCAGGTTAAATGAGTAATATCTCATGTGTGTGTATGTTTGTGTGTGTCTGCCTCACTGAGTGTATATTCCTGTCAGAATGTACAATATCTTAGGACTGCCTTGCCACATGACAAATGTTAGACAGTATATGTCTCTCCCAGTTGCTAAATGTAGACTGTTAACTCCACTCCCCTTCCATACACACACCCTCAGTCAATGGACAGATGCATCAGCAACTTCCCCCACCCTTACTCAAATAGCGACTTAGATCATCTGAGAACTAATTCTATGTAATTTGATGTGTCTTCCCCAATTTCATTAGTGCTCCTGACAAACATCTGCAGTTTCACATTTAGTCTCAGCTTTACTCAATCGCCAATAGCTAGTTGCCTCAACTCTTCTGTCACAAATTTAGCAAGCGCTGATGTCAGGGTGTAACTGTCCAGTCACTAAGCTACAAAATGTTACTCTTTTGCAAAATGCCAACAGTGCAATTGTTTTGCTCCAGGTTTGACACAACGGGCATCTGTGTAAGCAACCATCTAACCAGCAGTATTTGCTCAGAACATTGGGTGGTTTTCCCAGAAAAAATTAGATGAAATTTAATAAATATGGACAGAGATGTTTCTTGAAATCCCAGAGACTGCCTTTGTTCATTTTATTTTAGTGAATGAGACCCTCCAAAAAGTCTATTTAACATGCATGCTATATTTTTAATTAAAATTATGAGCAGTATGAAAAGCTTTGGGAGGATAAAGATTGGCTGAGTGAGTCCAGCCATTCCTGGTTTAAGTAGGATCAAAGCCAGTGATGTTCAGCAAGCAAAGTAAGGGGTTAATATTTTTTAAATGCATTGTTTAGACAGTGCATAAGCAGTGTGTCCCTTTACGTAATCAGAGGTGTGAATATGTGTGGTTTGGTACTAGAATATCTCCGATATTTGCAAGACCACTAGATGTTTCAAGGTCATGTCCTGCCACGTCCTGGCACCACTAAACCTCTGCTAGGAAGAACTGAAACAAGTCTGACCACAAGCATTGAGTTTACTGATGTGACCACTACACATAAACATCAGCTGTAAATATTATATATATATATATTAACTGTATATACAACATATACATTGGTTAGCAGATAAGAAGGTGTCCGTTTCCACCAGATATAGTCTAGAACATGGGTGTAGGGCAATCCTAAGGATATATACAAAATTAAATTCTGCACTCAAATCCCCACTACTCCATGACTTGGCAGGTGAGCTTACACTTGAATGTCCATTGGAGTCATACTAAAAAACCTCCAGTTATTAAAATGTGTATAGGGATTTGGGATAGTGCGCAAATAACTCTTTTCTTTGGTTTTTATTGTATGTATTGGGGCTGATGTGTACTACAGCCATTGCTGCCACCCAGGAGTAGTGAGAGTTTGAGCGAAAGACTTAAAGGACCACTATAGGCACCCAGACCACTTCAGCTCAATGAAGTGGTCTGGGTGCCAGGTCCCTCCAGTTTTAACCCTGCAGCTGAAAACTAACAGTTAATCCAGCCTCTAGTGGCTCTCACTGACAGCCACTAGAGGCAGCTTCCGCGATTCTCACTGAAAATCACAGTGAGAAGACGCTGACGTCCATAGGAAAGCATTGAGTAATGCTTTCATATGGGTGGTTTGAATGCGTGTGCGGCTCTGGCCACGCATGCGCATTCAGCGCTTACAACGGCAGGTTTTAACTGCTTCAGCCCAGCGGGAGGGGGGCCATGAGGGTGGGGGGGGACCTAAGGACTACATAGTGCCAGGAAAACAAGTTTGTTTTCCTGGAACTATAGTGGCCCTTTAATTTTGTACATTTGTATTGGCTTTTGTATTACACAGCCATGTTACAGTGCTGCCGCCCACCCCATGTGTTCATATTAAGGGTTAATAAGCATGTAGAAGTCTCTGTCTCAGAGATTTTCACCTAAAGTTGAAAGAAGCATGGTGAATAAAACTCACTTAAGAGGTTTGCCTTGACATGGTAGGTGAGCTTACACTTTAATTGCCATTGGAATTATATTAAAAAACCTCCAGTTATTTAATGTGTAGGGATTTGGGATAGTGCACAAGTAACTTTTTTCTTTGGTTTTTGTTGTAATAACCTAAGAGTTTTAGCATACTTTTAACTAGTGTATGTGTGCCGTCAGTCTTGTAAATGTTATTGGTAGAACATTCATCTCTCTAATATAATGACTTTAAGATCAATGGGCCACAATGCCACCACACATAGGCCTCGATTACATATCCGCCCTTACAGAATAACGTCAGTTTATCGGCTTCTGATAAGCCTTTTATCAGTTTTAGTTCGTTTTGAATCACTCCGTTAAAGGCTTATTGGAAGCCGATAAACATTGGTTCAAAAATGGAATCCGTTACCTATATTTTACAGATAAAACACTGGTTTCAGTGCCCCCTGTATGTTAATAGAGATTAGTTTAGTTGCTAGTATTTCATTACAGCAAGCAGCAACTGACTGCACCGTGTTTAATAGACATGCCACACTAAGCATGGGGGAGGTAATATGACTCCCTTGTTTTAATGTGGAGGTTATATTGACCCCCACATGCTTTTCTTTGTTTTCTTCTTTAATGACAAACAGGGTTAGTCATTGAAAAAAGGCCAAAACATGTGCTTCTAAAGGACATTTATCTGAAGATTTTTCTTGATCAGCTGACCCATTTAATGTTTTCGGCTGCTAGAATTTCAGCTTGCGTTAAATCCACTTGAAATTCAATAAATAAAGAGGCTAAACCGTTAATAATCTTCAACTGATTTTTGCCAATAGAATGTTATTGAAGCCATAATTTGTAGATTCTCTATAAATATTTAATATCTAATGAAAGCACATTCTACCCTTATCTAAACATAAGACATGCAAGAAAGCTTTATATGATACTCTGAGCACCAAATCCAGTTTGTCTTTATGCAGCAATGATAGGCTGACCGCATTGGTCTAATCCAGTGGTTCTCAACTCACTCCTCAAGTACCCCCTAACAGTTCAGGATTTAGAGATTACCCAATTGTTTCTAATGTGTTTTTAGAGAGGAACAAAAAAAAAACACTTTAGACAACAAGGTAATCCCTAAATCCTGGATTTGTAGGGGTACTTGAGGACTGGGAACCCCTGGTCTAATCCATTCTCTGCCTATTATTGCAGTTCATACTAGTGGATATTATCATTAGCTAAGCCACACCAGAGTATTCAGACATGAGATGGCTTATTAGAAACTGAGAGCGTGGCACCTACAGACTGTTTGGAGTAAAACTACTACAACAAGATGTACTGATTATGACACTTAGAGTGATACTTTAATCATACTTCCTTCTTGTCAGACCGCTCACCAAAAATAAGGAAGCCGGTTTTGTTTTGTTTTTTTACAGTGCAGAAATATAAGAAGAAGAAATTTCAGTACAAATAGTGTGTCGAAATTTCACTGATAACAAATAAACAGAAAAAATAAAAAAAAGACAGATTTCTGTAATGTCCTCTTCTTACATACACCCTATGAGGGTGCGGGGGGACGACGACATTATTTCCCCCTCTTAGCTTTTACTTTTTGTGCTAGGTCCCTCTGTTTGGTAAAGCAACTGGGCAGCAATAGCTAAGTAAGATTCCCGGCTCTCATACCCAGGGCTTGGAGGCATAACTAGAGGGCTTTAGGGGGAAGGTGAGAGGCACTAGAATTCAGGCACTATGACAACTTCATTAATATGAAGATGTCAAAGTGCCTACAGTGTCCCTTTAAACCTCCTTTGTACCAGTGTGGGTGTCATATTGACCCCCACAGACTTTTGTCTGTTAGTTTAGAGGGTTAGTCATTTATCAGAGGATATTCTTCAAGCAGCCGACATATTTTTCGGGTTTGGCTGCTGGAATTTCAGCTCACATTAAATCCGCTCAAAATTCTATCAAAATATCGTCCAAAAACCAGTCGATAATTTTCAACTGGGTAAAAGGTATAGGTAATCAAGGCCAGAATTTGTAAGTCCTTATAAAATGTTTACTGTATAAGGAAATCACCCAAACTGAACATAATCAGCTTTAAACATGCAAGAAAGCTTGAAATGGCACTCTAACCACCAAACAGCGTTCGACTTTTGCCAACAATTATAGGCTGAACGCAGTTGGCTAACCTATGACCTGCGCTCTCAGACTATCAAACGCACAGTTGGACAAACACGGTAGTGGACATTAGCTGAGCCATACCAGAGTGTCTGGATATTAGGTGTCGAAAAAGATATGTGTTATTCTTTGGGTGTTTTTTAATCAAATTGCTTGAAAATGGTTTAACAGAAACGGAAAAGGGAGGCGCCCGTAAAATTGCTACAATAAGCTGCACGGGTTATCACCACAAAAAAGAAGCCCGGTTGTTGGCTTTTTGCGTTACAGTGCAGCAGATATTAGAAGTAGGAATATTAATACAAATAATGCCTCAAAATCGCACTAGTAATAAAAAAAACCCCAAGAAAAACAGAAAAATTAGTTCTGTAAACTGGCAAGTAAACAATATGTTTTCTCCTTACTGCCATCACGAGATATATATCAAACTATGCATGTGACTAGGAGGAATTCTAAACAGCCACAAAGCTCAGTTATTATAACATAAATAATACTTCAAAAATAATTACGACAGTACATATGAAAATACTTACAATAAAAAAGAACAATGATAACTTTATATCATGAAACAGAGAAAAACGCAAGCTGGGTAAATCTAGCACTCAAGGTGGAAATTTTCGTGCCTTAATGCAGCTCTTTGACTGGCTTATTTATAATACTGTAAAATAAAAATTTAACAGATTTTCCTGCTGACGTCTTCCAAAATGCAAATACTTTCAGTTAATCTCCATCAGTGAATGCATCGATCTGATTTTGGCCTTGATTTTATAATTTTGAATAAGCTTTTTAAAAGATTTAATCAATACCTTTCTATAAAAAATAATTGTTCACTAATATTAGAAAAATAAACTATTAATAAAAATTATTCGGAAAGCACATGTTTTTGTTTCAGAGACATGTCCTAATAGTCTCTGCGTTGCAATGATAAGGCAAAGCACTTGACAGGTAATTATCTTGGCAGGTCCATTATCTTGACGCAAAGAGCTTACCACAGCCACTTGAATGTAAGAAATGGACCTTTCAGCTCCCGATTACTTCCTGTTGGTATATCTGAAGGAGCAGGTGTACATGAACAAACTGCGTTCACTTGAGCAGCTCAAAGAGAGTATCCGTCAAGAAATGTGAGCGCTATAGCCTCATACATTAACTAATATTATTAACAAGGGAATCGAGATAACCAACTTTGCAAGACGGCAAATGGAGCTCATTTAAAAGATGTCATCTTCTGCACTGCAATTAAACAAATCTCCATACGTTAAGCATGCATGTAATATCAGTGAAATTGGTTACTTCAAATATTATTTACTTCTCAAGCCCTGCTCTGAATTTTAGCCCACTCTGTATTTCCTGGTGAGTGTGTTCACTACAAAATGATTTGCTACATTAGCTACATTGTTTCTTACGTTTTTTTTTTTTTTTTTTTACAGTTGTAAGTCTGATGGCAGGGTTACTAAAGCGAGAACAAAAAGTGAATTCAAAGCAATTTTTACATTTAAGGCCGGAGTAGCTGAACTGAAAGTGTAGCTGACTTAGAGAACTTTTCTAGTTTAGCTATTTTTACCTTGAATTTGAAATTCACTTTGAATTCTCATGTTAGTAAATAACATTTGGCATATTAATACTTTTTGTAGGACAAACTTGACCATCTGTTACCGAGTCACTCAAATTAACTGTTTATATTTTGGCGCCAGCATCACATCTCACATCTTTTCACTCCCACGTTCATTCACCCTCAATCTCAGTCGCCCTTATTTTTGGTTCAACACCTCTTTCATTTTTCTGTGCTCTGTTTAAATGATTGTATGCCCTGTATCAGCATCTTGACTTTTACAATAATAAAATAAATACTAATAATAAGCATTAAAGGACCACTATAGGCACCCAGACAACTTCAGCTCAATGAAGTGGCCTGGGTGCCAGGTCCATCTAGGGTTAACCCTTTCTGCTGTAAACATAGCAGTTTCAGAGAAACTGCTATGTTTACAAATGGGTTAATCCAGCCTCTAGCGTGGCAATACTGACAGCGCTGAAGTACCTCGCGCTTTCTCACTGTGTTTTCACGGTGAGAAGGCGCTCCGCGTCCATGGAAAGCATTGAGAATGCTTTCCTATGGACTGGCTGAATGCGCGCGGGTCTTGCCGCGCATGCGCATTCAGACGATTACGTCAGAAGGAGGAGGAGAGTCCCCAGCGCTGAGTGACCCCGACGCTGGAAAAAAGGTAAGGGATTAACCCCCTTCCTCCCCCTTCAGCGCAGCATGAGTGGGACCCTGAGGGTGGGGGCACCCTCAGGGCACTATAGTGCCAGGAAAACGAGTTTGTTTTCCTGGCACTATAGTGGTCCTTTAATTCAGCTCACCAGTATGATCCATGTGGGCTGAATAATGACTGAATTCCCTAGCCATACGAGACAGCAGCATAAATGAATAAAAATTTGCCACTCAAGTAAAATAAATGAAAAATGAACGGCTGTGTAGCCAACTTTTAGTGCAGGTCATAATTCAATGTAAAAGCACAAGAATCTGAAGTATATATTACACCTTGCACCCTATACAAAAATTGATTTAGTGATAATGTGCCAACCCCTAAACCAAATCTTAAATACACCTGGACCTGCCCCAAAAGGAAAGGCATAAACAGACCATGTGATCAATATCTTGCGAATATAGAGATACTTTTTATGCACTACACCTGACAATATATTACAGAGGATCACAGTTCAGGAGTATATATATCAGTTTGAAAAGTGTGAACTACTATTATTCTCCAGAGTCTGCTCATTGGGATTTTTCATTAAAAATGGATTAATCACAGTGAAAGCAGACAGTTTGTGCAGTCATAAGGTCTCTGCAAGCACTTATATGACTTTGAAATGTTTAAGTGAGAGGTGACCTGAAGGTGAAGTGTTGACATTTCACATTACATAGGTCATTTCACCTTTACCCTACACACTCCCCTGCCTTTCGCCTTCTTCCATTTCCCAAAGTAGACCTGACCCTCCCCCTCCCCCTCTAAGCTTAGCTGTAATTATCAATCTGACAGTCTGTCCAATATGGTGGTGATTACTTTATAAATGCAGAAATATTAACAGATTATAAAAAAAAGACACAGAATGCAAGTAATTTCAGCAGCCAATCAGAATATGTAATTTCCTTAGTTTTCCACTGTGGAAAGAGGAAATTAACATTCTGATGAGGCTGTGGTCACACCAAGAAGTAAAATTAATCAATAAACATACAGTTTTTAATATACTATATATTAATACATAGACAAGTGCTCAGGACTCGGTCTGTTATAAATATGATAATGTATAACTCATAGACAGTTTGATAAATATATAAAATAGATCTGACAGACCCGGTGGATCATGCAAAAATTAATTCTTATATATAAAAATGCAAAAAACACTTTTACCTTAGTTTTCACTTCCAAGAAGAATTGCTTGCTAAGATACAGGTTTTTTCCCTAAACAGGGTATTGTGGGAAACTGATCAGAGAAATTCAAATTTTTAGGCTAAAATAACCAACTTAGAAATATTGTTGAACTAGTTTATTTTTCCAGGTCAGCTATTTTGGTCTGCAATGTAACATTTCCACAGACACTCAGGAACAATTGTCAGATGCTTTGTGTGAAAACTAAATTAAGCCTCAAAACTAATGTCACTTAATTCATAAAAAAAAAAAAAAAAAATGTATTCCGTTTACACGTCAAGAAGGGTAAACATGAGAAGAAAGAAGCCAAATATAGGACTGCCTTCATGCCTTAGATAGGTTTATGCTGATAATGTGTATGCCTTTAAGGCACAACACGCGTCAGGTATCTCTATTTTAAGCTCTGTTCTTACCCAATATGTCCCCATTTCCTACTAATGGAATAAAGGTGTTTGTTTGTTTTTTTCCCCAGAGCAACGACTCTGATGGATACTTAAAGCAGCACTGTCACCATCTGGGGACTTTGCAGAATTTGGATGGGGTCCAGTGGTGTGGGGGTTTGGGGTGGCAGGAAACGTACCTCTGTACACACTCCGTAAACCACTGTGTGGTGTTTCTGTTTGAAATAAATAAGCTGTTAGTGCACTGTTTTCATGGGAACATGAGTGGCCGAAAGATATCAAAAATAAATTAAGGACCTAAAAATGCATTGGTTCTTTTTTTGGGGGGTATAAATGCTAGCATCTAAAATAACAATTCCCAACTAATTAAAACTAATAAGACAGTTTGGATAGAAGTATTTCAGTATATATGTCTCTCTAAATAAAAAGGGAAACATTTAGGCAAGCTTTGAAAATGTTTCTCTCATTCAAGTGTGCACCATCATCTAACTCACTCCCAGCACTTTCAGTCAACCCAAGGGGAAGAGGCGCCAGGAAGATCACTACCTGTCCACTCCTAAACAGTTTTGTCATTAAATATGGGTGAGCTAAAATGGTTCTTTTGCTTCAGGTGTACCTTAATTATTAATTATATAAAGGTGCTTTAGCATACTTCAACATGAATTGCTACTATCCATTTTCTGTGAAATGATTTAGGTGAATTTAAAAAAAAATAAAAGATTTAAAAGCAGGACTTAAGAACAACAAAGTTAAATAGCATGAGTATGGCAACAATAACAAAACCTCAAAAGTTTATTAACAAACCAGTGAATCATCTTGCAAGATTTAGATCCATTTTGTTGAGTCGGAAAAAAAAAAAAAATCAGTTTAAAATTTTGCAGCTGAAAGGTGTTGGTAAAAATAGTAAAAAAAGTAGGTTGGTAAAAAATGTTCGGCACCAAAACCACTTCATCGCTATCACTGGCTGCCGGTAGCAAGTAATGTTTCAGAAATGTATGTATATTGTACTGTGTAATATATAGATCTTAGGCCATTTGCTTTTTTGTTGTTTTTATAACAATATCTTCAAATACTCTTACTATAAATAATATAGCTCTTACCAGCATCATGTGTACGCCCTCTGCAAGTGAAGTCCTACAAGACAGAGAGAAAAAGAGGGAGAATTGATCCATCAGAAACAGACTGTACAATCTATCTAGAAATTTACTAATTGACAAAAATAACAAAACAAATGAACATTGTATCCAAGTCACTTTCCAGGATTTTAAAAATATTTTTACTTATCCACTCTATTTAACAAAAATTGGTTTGTGAGGTATGAAAAAAAACTAAGTATATAAATTCACACATCTGTACTTCTATTATAGAACTAAGAGCCTCCATCTTGGCTCCCTGCCATCCATTCTTATAAACTCTGCTTTGCACCTGTTAGTCAGCATACAGAGAAATAATGTCTGTTTCTCCTTCTCTGGGGCAATCTATGACGTGGCTGCGCCTGGACTAAGCTGGATTCCAGGATCAATTGCTACATCGTTGTTTATATATTGTTTTTTGTTGTTGTTTTTTTTAAATGAAGCATCACATTAAAAAGGTTAACACAAGTTATAAGTGATTTTCTCTCTCGTATTGAATAATGCAAATAGCGGCATCACCCTTTGGGCTATTACCAAACTGGCTTGTATTATTACTTTATTATTTATATCGCCGGTCTTCAACTGCTGGTCCGCAAGAATTTATTGCTGATCCAGGAAAGCTTTCACCCAACTATACTGTCGGGTGAAAGCTTTTGCGGACTGGCCATAAATTGCAGCAAAACTGTGCCTCTCTCTCCCATGCTGGCTCTGCAGGACCGGAGGGGAGATCAGAGATCTCCCTCTCCGGCCTGCTCGCAGTGTAATGCTGGCAGCCAGCACAGGAGGGAGAGAGGACCCATGGGAGCTCTAACCTGCAGCTCCACTGGGTTCTCCTCTCACAAGCTTGGAACATTGCCGCGGTAACCACAGCAACGCTCCAAATCTTGCGAGAGTGAACTCTAGCCTGAGCTGCTTGAGTTCACTCTCACCACTTGGACCACCAGGGATTAGTACTGTCCCCCCTTCCAGCAAACGTAAGCAGGGAAGGGGGATATAAAAATTATTATTTTTATTAAAGGACCACTATAGGCACCCAGACCACTTCAGCTTAATGAAGTGTTCTGGGTGCCAGGTCCATCTAGGGTTAACCCTGCCTGCTGTAAACATGGCAGTTTCAGAGAAACTGATATGTTTACAAATGGGTTAATCCAGCCTCTAGTGGCTGTCTCACTGACAGCCGACAGAGGTGCTTCCGCGCTTTTCACTGTGATTTTCACAGTGAGAAGGCGCCAGCGTCCATAGGAAAGCATTGAAAATGCTTTCCTATGGACTGACTGAATGTGCGCGCGGCTCTTGCCGCGCATGCGCATTCAGCCGATGATGTCGGAAGGAGGAGGAGAGTCCACAGCGCCGAGGTAAGTGGCTGAAGGGGTTTTAACAGCTTCAGCCCAGCGGGAGGGGGGGACCTATTAACACTATAGTGCCAGGAAAACTAGTTTTCCTGGCACTATAGTGGTCCTTTAATTAAAATTTTATATATATATATATATATATATATATATATATATATATAAAATTTATTAATCTACCCTCCAACCCCACAGATCCACAATAATTCTCCCACACAAACACACACACTGCCCCCATCCACACACACTGCCCCCCCATACACACCTACACTGTACCCGCTCACACACTCTGCCCCCATACCCTCTCACACACACACACACACAGCACCCCTCACAAATTCCATTGGTTTTCATTTCTGGTTGAATGCGCGCGACGTCGGACGGGGGAGCTGACGTCGGACAGGGAGGAGAAGGTCACCAGCGCCGAGGGAGCCCGGCGCTGGATTAAGGTAAGTGGCTGAAGGGGTTTTAACAACTTCAGCGCCACAGGAGGGGGACCCTGAGAGTGGGGGTACCCTCAGGGAACTATAGTGTCAGGAAAACCGCTTTGTTTTCCTGACACTGTAGTGATCCTTTAACCCCGTAAATGTACACATTGCATACAAAGTACATCAGACATGGAAAAAAATAATGAAATGAAAAAATTATATTAAATAGCTCAGTGGATGTATTTACCATACATCAACTGAGCTATTTAATATAATTTTTTTTCATTAAATCTGTTAAACCTGTTTAAACCAAGGTAAGTAAAAATAAAAAAATTAAAAATGAATGATAACCATCATCGTATTATATATCTAACACTAGTGGCGAGATGTAAGTAATAATAACTAAAAATTTTGTTGTGGGAAGAAAATGTGTGCTACTATGGGCAGCCATTGTTTTGTGTGTCATTGTGTGACATTTTCCTTCATGATAGTATAAAATGCTGTAAAAACAAGGATGGATTGAGATCCTCTAGTCAACTTTTGGCATTTAAGAGGTTAATTCTTTAAATGGTGTCATCCTGGGGGGGTTGGGAGCAGGAGATTGGGTATAATAATGAGATTAACTCAACATTTTATGGGCATCTATAGACCCATATCAGTGCATTCATTGTAAAATTGGTTAATCCCTTTACAGGATTAACCTCTTCATGGTCCTTGAGACTGGGCATCTCCTGGTCTTATGGGTCCTATCCTATGCTTATCACTCTCCATCCCATAGGATGGAGAAATAGGAGAGGCCACTCACTCAGCAGACCTTTTCTAATTTTTTTCTGAGGTCCCAGGGGACCTCATTATTTTATAAATTTATTTATTAACAGTATAGAGATAATCGTTTCTCTAAAATTACATGTTAAGCTCTCACAGACCATAGTGTGTGTGTATATATATATAAAAATTTATTTTTTATCTTTCATTGATTATTTTTTTGTGAAATGATTATACTTGCTATTTCCTTAGCTTTGTGCTTCCTTAGTACTTATACTAGGGAAACAGATTCTGGGCATAACTGATTTTAGCAGCGGCACTATTTATGCTGAATGTGAATCACTATCACAATATTCTTTATTTTGTTGCAGTCATCTTACTGGTCCATGCAGTCTGTAAACCAACGAGCGGTCTTGCACAGTAATTTGTAGGATGCACTGCAAATGTTGGATTGAAGATGCTGGCTTCTCCACTACTTTTGAACCAATGTGTATTGCAATCTATCCCTCTCTCTGTAAACACACCAATGTTCTATAGATAAGATCGCTACAGAAGAACTATATATAAATAAAATGCAGCCGTCTCACGTGCAGCTTTTTTTCTGATTATAATTAATTACTTTGTACATATGTGAAGTTGTTAATTATGTAGCAAATGCACTACTTTTATCGAGGTGACGAGCCCCTGATTAAGCTGAAGTAGTATTTCGACAGAAAATTGATTAAAGGGACTTTGTTATTCATTAAATATGTGAGGATTGATTTTAGGTAAGAAAGGACGTTTACCTGTAAGAATATAATGTATAAAGTGCTGCGGAATAAGTTGGCGCTATGAAAATGTCAATAATAATAATAATGTAAAAATACCGTAACTTTACGCACATTAAGACAGGATTTCGCTGTATCTAGCATTAATGCCTCTGTAAGGCTTTGAAGTTTCTTTAGCAATACATTAAGGAGAATAAGATGCTATTAGAGGTTTGCGTGCACTGACATTTGGAGGTTTTCATGACCAATGCCCTAGAGAGTTCTGAACTTATAACCCACGCTCTGCCCTGGACTCAAGGGTCCGTCTGTTCACATACCAGCACACACAAGCAAAATCTGCTCCAGATGCGCCCCCCTCTGAAGACCTGATGATAAATATAGAAGGGTCACATCCGGTACCACTTATTCCTGGGTGGGGAATGTAATGAAATACGGCATCCACCGTTAAATAAACATGCAGTTGCTCTAATGTTGATTTACTAACAAAGGTCAAAACATATTAGCCATATCTATATTTGAGTAAAACTCATCTACTATGTTTTATACGTTTCTAATGAGCCTAATGGGAGGAAATGTGATATGGGTTTGCAACTTGTACATGCTGTCTTTTTTTATAATCAATGGTTGCACAATTAATGCGAATAGTGTTTTTTGACAAGTTAAATTTTAAAGAGGCAGAAAAATGTGGAAAACTGAAGACTATGTTCTGCAGAATAACAGAGGTGGATTAGAATATGTGGGATTCTGAAGGAACAATAACAGAGATCGTCTTTAAAATGTTTATATAAAAATGTTGACTTTTTTTAATTAAAGAAAGCATACAGAACCATTATGGCTTCATTTATAATGAAGAGCATTTTACTGTGTGAGGTACATTACTATAAATCGGGATGAGGATTGTGGTTACATTGCTATCTGTACAGAGAAGGAAAGGTGCGACAAAGAGGGCAGGTGGACATTTTAGAGAGAATGTCAGAGTGTCACTGACTATTGGCCAAGCAGAGTAGCCAAACAGAGTTGCTAATGCTGAGCTCACGTATGGGATGAGCATACGAGAGCTCAGCATGAAACGCCCTGTTTTCTAACCAAATTTCAGCATGAGAGCATTTAAATACATATTGTTGCTGCACTTTGCTCCAGTAATCTTGTCACTGTTTGACAGACCCATTCTTTTGTGTGATCAAGAGGAATGTCTCCATGTTTTGTGTCACTCAATAAAATGAATTACATAACACGTTTTGTTAAGGGTAGAGGGGTTCAAGGTTAGAAGTGTTTAGGATTATGGGTGTTTACGATTAGGAGTGACTTAGGTTTAGGGACAATTTTGTGTTAGAGCTGGGGGATACTTTAATTCACATTGAGTGCACGGTTTCTCCCATGACTCTCACCTGTTCAAATCCCTAAACTTTTTCAATGTGTCACTTAACTTCTCACTTCTGTGCTGCAATGCAGTGGAATTTTTGCCTAGTGAAGTGCACATCAAGGGCTGACTGGCCATCGAACAAACCAGGCAAATGCCCATTGATCTGCAATAGTCATGGGCCTAGGCCAGTCCTTTGATCTCCCTGGCCGGCACATAGAGGGTGTAACGTTCACTAGGGAACCCTAACACACAGACAGGACAGAGTAGAGAGAATTGCAATACCGATCTTTAGAATGGTCGGGTTATGCAAAAAGGGATAGTCAAAACTCGAGCCAAGATGAAGGGAAACAGAGAGACAGAATAACCAGAGACAAAGCCAAATATCAGTAACCAGGAAATCCAAATAACAAGTGCAACGCTCAATAGTAAACCAAAGACTACAACAGGGAACTGAGGCAAGGGAGGGGTTAGCTTATATACACACAGGGTGTGTCTGATTGCCTAACCTCCAATTAGTGTTAAACAACACGGGGAGGAGTTTCCTCCCTCCCTTATGGTCTCTGAGGTGATCACTGTGTGCCGGGTCACATGACCGGGTGCAGCACACATAAGGAAGCTGGTCTGGAGCGTGCAGCGTCAGACACACTGCCAGTCTGGAGACAGGGACCAGATGACGATAAGGCAAGCAAGGTCGCCGCGAGCGGCGCGGGGGCTGGGGACCTGACACAGGGATGATGTTCAGTGAGTGTCAGCCTTAACAAGGAAGTCTGTCCTTTCACGTGCTGCTAGGGAGATTTCTGATCTCCATCAATGACCAAGTGCACACATGGCAAAAGGGTGCAGGGAGCACCTGGTGTGCAATCTCACCAGGTGTGGACCACGTGCTTCGCTTCTGTAAGCTCCAGTCACTGTGCATTGCTGCATGTTACCAAGGAAACACTCTCACTAAGAATGCCAAAGCTCAAGGGAAAAGAAATGGTGTGCACCCGCCGGAGGGTAAACTCCACCCAAAGGACCACCCATATGTCAATATATACCCACACTATAGCCTCTGTTTACACACACTACAACCAGTAAATAAACATACATGCTAACTTCAGCCCATGTACACATACACTAAATAATCTATACACATTCAAACACATTAAAGAACTGTTACACATACACTAGAATCTGTACAGCCCTAAACACACATTACATCCAAAGGACACATATACGCACAAATACTACAGCCCCTAGTCACACATATTAAACCACACACAGACCCCTTATACACACAGTTTACCACAACCGCCTCTACACATGTGCAATCTCACAAGCTGCCTCCAAACACAGACATCATAGGTCACCTTCTTAAACATGCAGAACACACTTTACAGGCCCTGTCTCATTTTGGTCTTCTGGTAACCAACTTATGGGGGCATTAAAGACAATTCACCAGCATGCATGTCATTAAGTTTGCTTGTAAAAAAAAACACAGGCCACTCTCCCCAAGCAAAAGCACTACAGCAGGGCTCTCTACATGGGATGCCCTGGAGGGACATTAAAGGGACACTATAGTAACAAGAACAACATTACAGCTTAATGTAGTTGTTCTGGTGAGTATAATAATTACCTTCAGGCATTTTCATGCAAACACTGGCTTTTCAGAGAAAAGGCAGTGTTTACATTCCCCCACTAGGGACGCCTCCAAGTGGCCACTCCTCAGATAGCTACTGGAGGTGCTTCCTGGGGCAGTGCTGTACAGTAGGCAGCACTGCCGTTCAGCGTCTCCTTGCTCTGCATGCAGACGCTGAATTTTCCTCATAGAGATGCACTGATTCAATGCATCTCTATGAAGATGTGCGGATTGGCTAAAACAATGTTTGGCCCCGCCCCCATCCTGCCTCCTTGATTTCAACCAATCCAATGCTTTCCCAATTCTGATGATGTCACCAATGAGGCGAGGCCAGCATTGGTGGACCAAAACGACGCTGGAAATAAGGTGTTTTCCCCTTTTCTAAGGAGGCTAAGGGGGGGCAGGCCACCATAATGGTGGATTAAACACTATAGGGTCAGGAATACATGTTTGTGTTCCTGACCCTATAGTGTTACTTTAAACTAGCTTACTTTGAGGGGGCATGCAGGGCCATGTGTCATTGGTGATGACATGGCATGCCCCCTCCCTGGCACCGGCCCTTCACTAAATAACTGAGAAACTCAAAATAATTACCACTCCACCAAATTAAGGACTGCTGGCATGTTTGGTTTATAGTGAAGCTGAGAAGTGCAGTAGACAGAGTTATAATGGAATCCTGTATAGAGCAGTAGGAAGAGCCATTAGAATGGAATTCTGTATGGAGCAGTAGTAGGAGTTATAATCTGCTGTATGGAACAGTAAGGGAAGTTAGTATAACAGAAATCTGTATGGAACAATAAGAGGTTTCATTCTAATGAATATGTTTATAGCTATAGTCACAAATACACCTTTAGCTTAATGAAGCAGTTTTGGTGTATATATCATGCCCCTGCAGTCTCACTGCTCAATTCTCTGCCATTTAGGAGTTAATTACTTTGTTTATGCAGCCCTAGGCATACCTCCCTACATGTGACTTACAAAACCTTCCTAAACACTTCCTATAAAGAGTCATCTTATGTTTAAACTTCCTTTATTGCAAATTGTGTGTAATTTAGAATTTACCTCTTGCTCTGTTAATAGCTTGCTAGACCCTGATGGAGCCTCCTGTATATCATTATAGTCCAATTTACAGAGCAGGACCTAAACCATTTTAAAGTAAATTACATCTTATTGAAAATTAAACCATTTTGTTTTCACACAGTCTGCGTGAGTCAAAGCCAGGGGAGGTGTTGCTAGGACTGCATAAACAGAAACAAAAGTGATTTAACTTGTTTGGTGACTACAGTGTCCCTTAAAATAGATAAATAAAGAGGTAAATATAGCATCTTATTATATGCCCCTATCCTGCTCCAAATAAACAGATTATAAATCCTCCTACTGCTCTATAATGACCAACATTATAAAGAGTCCTACTGCTTCATACATATCGCTATTATATTAGCACCTCCTACATATCCATACAACAAAATGCAACTCCTACTGCTCCTAAAAAAGGACACTATAGTCACCAGAACAACTTTAGTTTAATGAAGCAGCTTTAGAGTATAGATTATGTCTCTGAAGTCACACTGCTCAGTTCACTGCCATTTAGGAGTTAAATCACTTTTGTTTCTGTTTATGCAGCCCTAGCCACACCTCCCCTCACATTCTGCATGTAAACAAAATGGTTTAATTTTCAATCAGATTTAACTTACTTTAAAAGAGCCTATTTCCTGCTCTTTAAATTGAATTTTATTAACATACAAACGGCTACTTCACGGCCTTGCAAACTTAACAGGGCAGGAGATAAAACAATAAATTAAACAGAATTTGCAATAAGTGTAAACATTAGATGACTCTTTACTGGAAGAGTTTAGGAAGACTTTGTAAATTGCATGCAGGGAGGTGTGGCTAGAGCTGCATAAACAAAGTGATTAAACTCCTAAATTGCAGATTAGTGAACAGTGAGCATGATCTATACACCCAAACTGCTTCATTAAGTTCAAGTTGTATTTGTGGCTATAATGTCCCTTTAACTAAGTGGGGGGGAAATTTTTTTTTTTTTTTTTGGTTTTGCAAGTAAAGTTTTTAAAATTGCTTCCTATACATATTGTAAACACTGTTGCGATATTTCACTAAAGTTCAAATATTTCCCAACTGGACTCTCCATTACTGGGGGGCAAAAGCCCCAGGCCAGTGCTTTGAGGATCCCGACTGTGTCAATGCCATAATGGAGTATTTCTGCCTAGATATGTATGCGGCCAATTAGATGCATGACTTCTGTATTTGTGTGGCTAATTTGTCTGTTAATGAATTGTTATATATTTGAAGTTTATCTTGTATGTATTTTGTTAAAGAAGGGAGGGCTTGCAAAGTTGTCTCACCCAGGGCCATGCAAATGGCCAATCATGTGAGCTTTAAACTGTAGTGCAGCAGATTAAAACACCATATTTATTTCTCACACAATCACCGGGCCATAATTGTTTCTGTTTTGCATGTTTTCTTTGTGTGGAATATGTACAGGATGCCTATTTCGGTGGCGCTAGCAGGTCTCGGGGTATAGAATTCGGACTAAGGCGCCACTTGCATGCGTGCCGCCTCCAATGACGTGGGATCAGCTGGGCCACTAACCTGAAGGGTGTACCGCGCATGCACGCGGCCATCCTTCAGATATAGAAATCCGATGGGTGTACTGCGTATTCGCCACGGCACATTCATCAGATATAGAATGGTTAAAAACACTTGGTATTGTATTAAGTTAACCGTAAGCTACACTCTCAATACATTCCCTTTTAAAATCATACAAAAGTCAAAGGGGAAGCAATCCCACACACTCAAAAAAAAAAATAAAATAATAATAATTAAAAAAAAAAATATATATATAGATATATATATATATATAATTTTTGAGGGAGAGGGTTGTTTAAAACATTTTTTTAAAGCCATATAGACCTATTCATTATATAATTGAAAACAGCAAGGCAACTAAAGCTGAGTAGACTGAATATACAAATTAACTGAAGCTTAGTAATTACCCTATGTTTTAGGTGTAGGTTTCTTATTAATGTTTGTTTGTAAGCAAATACAATAAAAATATATTTAACAAAAATAACAAAAAAAAAAGATATAGAATGGTTAATGGGGGTTATATACTGGGGATGGGGAGGTAATGTTGTGACACACAGGGATAGGAGGGGTTAATGTGGGTGACACACTAGGGATAGGGAGGTTAATAGGGGTTATATACTAAGGATGGGGGTTAATTGGGGATATACACTGGGGATGGGGGGTTTATGGGGGGTGGGTGACACACAGGAGGTGGGGGGGTTATACACTGGGGATGGGGGGTTAATGGTGTGACACACAGGGATGGGGGGGCTTAATGATGGTGAGCCCCTGACTGTCACTCCACAATCCCACATCCTCTGTCTGTCACCCCATTAACCTCCCAATCCCCAGTGTCACCCCCTATCCCCTGTGTCACACCATTAACCCCCATACACCCCCCACCCCCAGTGTATAACCCCCCATCCCCTGTGTGTCACAACATTGTCCCCGCAATCTCCAGTATATAACCCCATTAACCTCCCCATCCCTAGTGTGTCCCCCCATAATCCTGCATTTCAGCTATTTCGACTGTGTTAGTACACAGTGAAAGCTGTAGTATA
Organism: Pelobates cultripes; assembly: GCA_933207985.1. NCBI lineage: Eukaryota > Metazoa > Chordata > Amphibia > Anura > Pelobatidae > Pelobates > Pelobates cultripes. The sequence goes on along the minus strand of OW240920.1, from coordinate 79,801,692 downwards.
CAAATCTGATTGATGTACTGCGCACATGCGCAGTACACCCATCAGATTTATATATCTGACGGATGTGCCGCACATGCCTACACCTTCAGATTAGAAGAGCAGCTGATCCTGTGTCATTGGAGGCGGCACCTCCGTCAGAATTCTATACCCCGAGATCAGCAAGCGCTCATGTACACAGCTGATCTCACATCACTTATGGTGATGCGGGCGCACCGGAAGTGATGTCCGTATAGAAATCTGCTAAGTATACTTATTTGATAGAACATCAGCTTTTAGAGCGTTGCTGTGTTTACCTCGGCAACGCTCGATTCCACGCGGTGCCGGGACTCACGAGAAGAGCCTTCACCTGGCGGAGCTGCAAGGTAAAGGCTGAGAGCCCGTACTGCACCACCGGTCCACCGGGGAATATGTTACCCCCCCTCCTCTCTTCATGCAGGTAAGAAACATGGAGGGAGGAGGGGGTAAAACACTTTAAAATAATAATAAAATAAATGTGGCGGAACCAGCCTCGCCACTGGGCATTTGAGAATAATGATTGCCAGCCTCCTGCCATGTGACTATGGCCCCTGGGATGTATTGCCTGCTCTCCTGTACTGCTGAGGATTGCTACCAACTAGGTGGATTTGGCTATGGAGCTTGTGTAGTGCCCTCTGTTGGTAGCATCAGTAATATGCACTACCTGAATAGCAAGACTGGTAATTTGCATATTCGGGTAGATTTGCATATCACTAATTCTGCATGCAGGAGAGACATTTTGTGTTAATTATGGTCTTCCCCACCCATTTATAAATATGTAATTATGTTATAATAAGTCACTGTATGTTGCCTGCTATGATTTTACCATATGGGCTAGTCCCAAGTAAAATAAAGTTTTAGACAGTTCTACTTCGCTCTGAATTTGGAGTCCTGTCTCTTATTGGGGGAATATGCTACAAGGGATTGCTATGCTCTGCATATTCCCTTGATATAATCACTCCTAAGTTCTTTTAAGAGCTCGTTCCTGCTTCGCTCTGAAGGAAGAGAGGTTTGGCCTGCGGTAGTTGTGGTGTCAGCTAGAGTGCTTGGAATCCTCAAGAAGCGCTAGGAGCATCCACCAGTCGGGGTGCCAGGTGATCCGTTACAATAAATATAAAATTAAAAAGCTGCTCACCAGAGGCCCGCCTAAGAGGCACCACCTCCTTTACTTGCAGCTCTAGTCTGAGCATCTTAACCCCCTGTGATTCCATTTGGTTAGGGATCGGAAATGGTTAGTTAGACAGTATGTTTTCCTAAACAACACACAGGGCTCGAGTCCTGCAGGAACGCGTGGGAACGGTGTTCCTGCACTTTTTCCACAGCAGGAACACCGTTCCCGTTATTAGTCCTGCAGGGCTGGCACATTGCAGGCAGGAGCACAAATCCGAATCCCCTGCCTCTGGCTAGGGACTCGGCTTTTTAAACTCACCTCTCTCCCTGCAGCCAGTGGAGTTGGCCTTCCTCTCCTGATAATGACAGGAGAGTCTGGGAGAAGAGCAGAGGAAGTCACCCCCCCTCCTCCAGACATCATCAGGAGAGGCCAGCCAATTCCACTGGCTCCAGATCCTGTCCCACCCCTCCTGGCCCAAGGTAAGCCTTAGGGAGCAGGGAATGCACTGTAGGTTGTTTTGTTTTTGTCCCCCTTCCCTCAGTCCCTGTCCCCTTTCCTCAGTCCCTGTCCCCCTTCCTAATTCCCTGCCCCACCTCCTAAGCGCCTGTCCCTTTCCTCAGCCCATGTCCTCCCCTCCTAAGCTCCTGTCCCCCTTCCTCAGCCCCGTTTCCTCAGCCCCTGCCCCGCTTCCTCACTCTATGTCCCCTTCCCTAGCTCCCTGTCCCCCTTCCTAAGCTCCCTGTCCCCCTGTCCCCCTTCCCTCACTCCCTGTCCCCCCTCCTAAGCTCCGGTCCCTCTTCCTCAGCCCATGTCCTCCCCTCCTAAGCCCCTGTCCCTCTTCCTCAGCCCCTGTCCCCCTGCATACGAGCGGGGTGTGGATCTTGGGTGAGTTCCCACACTCTTTTACCCAGGACCTGACCCCTGACAACACACACCCTGCCCTGGTAACCCAGAAAGAAATTGAGGGCTCCTTCTTAGGACTCACACAGATAGTACCCTAGCTAGACCATGTCAGACCGGGACAACCCACAAACCACTGAGATACCAGATGCCAAAGCAGCTCACCAAATTGGCCCATGCACCTTCAGTCACATTACACAGTAAAGAAGGGTGCTATCTACACTATGAGACAATACTCACCAAACACGTAAGTCACAACTAGTCTTACAACAACACTAGACACGACACTAAAACTACAAAATTTTATTGCTCATCTTGAATATAAAAATGAGTCCAATGTCTACTTTGATTTACTGTTTCAATACTATGTGTTGCAACTACTGTTTTGTAAGTGCAATGTCTACTCTGATTTACTGTCTCAATGCTATGTGTTGCAAATCTTGTTTTGATACCTTGCAATCTACCAAAAAATGGCATGTACATCCTTTTATGCACTGCAAAAATAAAGAATAAAAAATAATAAAAAAGCTGCTCCCCTGAGCCTCTCTCAGACCCCTACCCTAGCCTGCAAAACTTCTCTCACACTACAACCTACCCCTCACAATCACACACACACACACACACGTACACTGCACCGCTCACACACATACTGCACCCTACATTACAGCTCCTAAACTCCACCCTTACAACGGGCCCTATCCCGGAAGACCCCAGGTAAGTTGTCAAACTGTTTCTACACATTTTGACTACTTACTCTGGGAGGGTACCACAGCAATTCTGGCACCATACCCATTATATAGGGCGGTAGTGGTTGGTTATTGTGCCTTTAAAAAATCTATTAGTGCCCCTCCTGAGATTAGGTTCTAGATCCGCCCCTGACTAAAAAAAGTAGAGAGAGATGAAATCACATTATTTAAGAAGTGGCTTAGGAGTTTCTTTAGAGAAATGAACACAGTTATAATTAAATGAAGACAGGGATGTCAAACGCTGTGTCCCCAGGTGCCTACAACTCCCAGAATTCTTTGAATCAAATAGATGGCCAGAGATTAATGGAAATTGTAGTTCAGCAACATTTGGAGGGGGGAGGGGGAAGGAATCAAAGTTTGAGATTCTTGAATTAAGAAATATAATGAAATATAAAAATAATCATGCTGCTCTATAGATCAGATATAGTTACTAATTATAATGCTGATACTGCACATAAAAGCGTGTATTGTTTTTTTATCACATACAGAATTTGCATTTGTCAACTCTCCACAGTTTCCTGTTAAGTGAATCAACCCCATTTGCAGTACAAACGCTTTAACAGGACTGATATCTATAACAATGTTACCTAGTCACATGCATAATTAGATGATGGAGTTGAAGTCCTAGCATTTGTCAATGTTTTGAAATTCTATATTCTATATAAATTGCATATTATGGATCTCAAGTAATCAGCTTGTTTAAATTAAGGTTAGCATGTATAAGAGTCAAGAAAACAGTATAAATTGATAAACTAATAACACGAGACGTTATTTACACCCAATATTTGTAGTCATATTAATTGTTCACGTGTGATATGCAAGCAGTCAGTGTAACATCTTGAGTGTGACTCAATCCAGTGTCACGTGTTACATAAGTTTGTATATATATATACATACATACATACACACACACACAACTAACTCTTACACGATATATGTATTTATAACACAAAAACATTCACATGGGTGCCCTATTATTAGCTGTGACATTGGAGCCCTGGGCTCATCCCTCGCAGCTGTCACACACTCACAGTCCCACATTACCTTTGCACGTCTGAAGCAAGACCAAAAAATATCCAGCAGTGGCATTGTGTGAAACTATGGGTGCCCTCAAACAGAGGGACCCAATGTACAGCCAGCCCCAGGCAGATCCATGGGAAACAAGGGAAACAGAGCCAGAACAGCTGTGTGGGGATATGTCAGAGAGGGAATTAGGGAGGGAGAGGGGGAGAGGCGGAGTGGATAATTCAAATCCAGCACAGTTGTCCTGTTGGCTGGAAGGGAAGCATCTTGCTACAGCTTGGACAGTTATTTGCCGTAATCACTGGCTATACAGTGCCATACATAGATAATTTAAAAGCAGGGAACAGTACCAGCATTTAAGAGAGAAGTCTTAACGGACACACTAGACTTTCTTTTTATACTGGAAACTGTTTGCAGCTAAAGTAGATTCTGTACACTTTTGGTTAAAGCAACATTGTTATCAAATATTTTTCTAGCTATGTAATCTTTGTTATAATATGACATTTCATTATTTCCTTTAATCCACATATAATGTTCCCATTCCTCATTTCCGACAGCCGTCTTAATGCAGTTTCGGTCAGATTGTCAGTCATCTGAAACATATAAAAACATAGAATGTGACGGCAGATAAGAACCATTCGGCCCATCTAGTCTGCCCAATTTTCTAAATACTTTCATTAGTCCATAGCCTTATCTTATAGCTAGGATAGCCTTATGCCTATCCCACGCATGCTTAAACTCCTTCACTGTGTTAACCTCTACCACTTCAGCTGGAAGGCTATTCCATGCATTCACTACCCTCTCAGTAAAGTAATACTTCCTGATATTATTTTTAAACCTTTGCCCCTCTAATTTAAGACTATGTCCTCTTGTTGTGGTAGTTTTTCCTCTTTTAAATATAGTCTCCTCCTTTACTGTGTTGATTCCCTTTATGTATATAAATGTTTCTATCATATCCCCCCCCCCGTCTCGTCTGTCTTCCAAGCTATACATGTTAAGATCCTTTAACCTTTCCTGGTAAGTTTTATCCTTCAATCCATTAACCAGTTTAGTCTGATCCAATGCTTACTATTTTGTAGCTGTCGCTTTCATTTAAAATTGTGCGCTCTTTATGCTAACAGTAATTTTTTACCAGATGATTTTGAAAAGCATTTGAGCATTCTTTTCAATATATATGGATTTAAAAAAATGAGATCATATATTAGAACAAAGATTATATATTGAGATTTCAAATCTTGTTGATGACAGTGGTCTTTAAAAAGGTTACTCCAACTACCATGACCAATTACGTGATTTGAAGTGGTCATGGTAGTAGGGGTCTACATGTGCTGTGCTTCTGCTTGAAATGCTGCACTTCCAAAGATATATTACCTGTTGTGCTTGTTCTAATTACACCCCTGACCAGGGCTGCCATCAGAAATTTTGGGGCCCCTGACACAGCTCAAGGTCTGGGCCCCCCGGTGCCTGCACCCGAGTCCGTCCGTCCCCCTCCTGAGTCCGCCCACAGGGATGCAGTGTCTGCAGGGCCGGTGCAAGGATTTTTGCCGCCCTAGGCAAAAGTAAAGTTTGCCGCCCCCCATGTGACATCACAATGCCCCATCCATATGATCTGCCATGTTAACTAACACAGTGCTGCCGTGTTTACAATAAAAGGCCTGCAGGGACAGGCTATAGACACCAGAACCACTATATTAAGTGGTTAACTGCAGTGGTTCTGGGGACTATAGTGTCCCTTTAATGTGAGGTAAATTAGAGATTAGTGCCACGAATAATATACTAGATTGCCTACTTACAACCAGATGAGGATGATGATGGGCTCTAGCTGCAGTCTGGCTCCACTGGTCTGGTGTAGAACAGGCTCTCTGGAGGCGGTTTGTAACTGTGGTCACAAAAATCAATGTTCTGGGAGAACGGGAAGCAGCTCCATTTTTTGGGGCCCTTTACACAGCTCAAGGTCTGGGTCCCAGGGTCCACCTTCATGTTCCACCAATGAGTTTGTTCACAGGGGGTGGAGTGTGTGTGTGGGGGATGTCCTGATGTGTGTAAGGAATGCATTGTGTGAATCTGTGTTTGTATGTGTAAGGGCTGCAAGGTGAGTTTGTGTATGTATGGGATGCAGTGTGTGCATCTGTAAGGGATGCACTGAGTGTGTGTAAGGGGTGCATTGTGTGTTGCTGTGTGTAAGGGATGCATTGCTTGTGTATGTGTGTCTGTGTGCATTGTGTGTTTTCTGTGTGCAAGGTGTGCATTGTGTGTGTGTGTGTTGGATGTCAATCTCTCCCCTGTCAATTTCCTTCTCCCCCCCTTCAATTTCCTTCTTCTCCCCCTCTCTCCAATTTCCTTCTTCTCCCCCCTCTCCAATTTCCTTCTTCTCCCCCTCCCTCTCATTGCCTTCTCCCCCCCTCCCTCTCATTTCCTTCTTCTCCCCCTCCCTCTCATTTCCTTCTTCTCCCCCTCCCTCTCATTTCCTTCCTTCTCCCCCCCTCCAATTTCCTTCCTCTCCCCCCTCCCTCCAATTTCCTTCCTCTCCCTCCCTCAAATTTCCTTCCTCTCTCCCCCC
>OW240920.1:79752247-79795010 GCA_933207985.1 Pelobates cultripes | reverse complement strand
GGGGGGAGAGGGAAGGAGGAAATTTGAGTGTGGGGGGAGAGGGAGGGAGGAAATTTGAGTGAGTTGGGGGGGAGAGGAAGGGAGGAAATTTGGTTGCGGTTGTCATGCCCTGATGGCGGCCCTGCCCCTGACATATGTGATTTTGTTCCACATATCTCCCAACTGTCCCTATTTTTTGTGCCACAATACCTTTGTCACTCTTTTATAAACGCTCCATACTGTTGGTGTATCTGAGTCTTTAAAGGACCACTATAGTGCCCTGAGGGTGCCCCACCCTCAGGGTCCCACTCCTGCCGGGCTGAAGGGGGAGGAATGGGGGTTAAAAACTCACCTTTCTCCAGCGCCGGGCTCCCTCGGCGCTGGGGACTCTCCTCCTCCTTTGGCCGTCAAGAGCCGCGCGTGCATGCAGCCAGTCCATAGGAAAGCATTCTCAATGCTTTCCTATGGATGCTGGTGTCTTCTCACTGTGAAAATCACAGTGAGAAGCACGGAAGCGCCTCTAGCGGCTGTCTATGAGACAGCCACTAGAGGCTGGATTAACCCATTTGTAAACATAGCAGTTTCTCTGAAACTGCTACGTTTACAGCAGGCAGGGTTAACCCTAGATGGACCGAAGTGGTCTGGGTGACTATAGTGGTCCTTTAACTTAGCTTCACAGCAATAATAATTTGTTTTATAGCATCTTCAAACTATAATAAATGTTTTTAGAAATAAGTCTGTGTAAATAAGATACATTGTTCTTGTTCTAAATTAAATTTTGGTTGCAAAGGTTGTTATTAGTAAGTCACCTGCAATTTCTAGAGAATAGCCCCTCCCCTGGTCACACCGTCAGTTACACCCCAAAACAACAGTATCCCTCTTTGTGTCCATTATAAATGTTGGGACATATGGTTCCGGGCTGCCTAAAATCAATTCTGTGCATATCTTAGGTCTGTTCGTACAGCGACCAGGCAACAGAGGTAATAATCTTCTCCCTTGCAGGAAGAGCGCCTGCACGTGGAAGCTTACTCAACCCCCCTCCCCAACTCTGTGCGGCCCCTTTGCGTCCCTCCTTTAAACAAATAGCTGGTTTGAAAATAAAATGACATATTCCTTCCTCTCTGCCTACCTTCACCAGCACATGCACTCTGAGCCAGCTAAACGAGACAATGAGAGGATGTGAGCAGAGAGAGCATGTGACTAGGCCACGTAAGGACCGCTGTGATGTTGGATGGAGGAGGGAGATCAGCACATGGAGCTTTGCACGATGCTAGATAACAAGTAAGTTTCTTTAATACTTTTTTCAAAGTTTATGGGGAGGCACTCTAAAAGGTGAAGGGGCATCGAGTATCTGGCCCTCACTGGCGCATTGATGGTTGTTGAGTCTGGGTGCAAAACGGATGCTAGGATGAAATCTCACTATAGGGAGTGTCCAGCCTGTATTGATGCTGGCGATGTGACGCCACTCTGTGTATGTGTATCAATGTGAATGTATATGTGTGTGAATGCATGTATCTGTGAATATGAATGTGTATATAAATGTGAGTATGTGTGAGACACACGTGTTTTTTACAGTTCGGGTGAGGGAGTGCCAAAATACTGATCTGCCCTGGGTGCGATGTAACCTAGGTACACCTCATAATATCTGTGACTGTTTTTATGTACACAATAGAAAATTTAATCTGCACTAATATACATCAAACAGTTACATTTTTCTAATTATTTTTATTTTTTTTACAGATAGGAATTTCCCCTGCATGTACAACATCCAGTGATATGCTAAGCACGCCTATGCTCTGTTAAGCATGGCAAATGTACAGATTATAAGGGAAGGAAATGTGGCAATATGAAAGCAAATCAAATAGACAATTTCAGAATTGCTTTTAACAGAATATATTCTACTCTCAATTTTTTGGTGTAGGAGTAGGGGTAATTTATTATAAAGAAAATCTCCATACAAGTAGATATATAAGAGGAATCTCCTTTCTAGGAATTATGTCTAGAGATTTACCACCTTGCTGCATCATCATGTCTGTTATTTTAAGATGTGTTGTGTCATTGATTTATATGTCTAATTAGTGTCATTTCCATGTGTTTCACTGTCTGACAGGCATTAACCCTAAGGTGTAACATGTTGGGCTGCACGTGTCGTCTTTGCTCCCCTCCAGAAGTTCCCAGCGTTAAGAATCTGCCTATTATTACATCTCAGTGTGAGCTGGCAGTTGCTGCGTAGCAAGGTTTTGAGGAGGAACCTCCCCAAAACTGCATCTGTCCACTTGTACCTGGACACTGGCCAAGAGCTCACACATTCCTTCCATGGGGAAGACACAGGAAGTCAAAGAGGAAAATCTATGTTTTCCCTTAGAACAGTGTACACTGCCCTATCCATATTAACTTCTAGAGGCCCTATTCATGACTGCTCTGGCATGATCAAGTGAACAAGGAAAAGAGAGCTGTAAGCACAGTTAAAATACATGTAGAATCATACCCCATAGTTATTTTATTTAAGCAGAGGCAAATGTAGGTAACATGGTAACACGCCACACTACAGACCCTTTCTTCCCTCCCCCACACACACATAACCTACAGCCCAAATTTTCCTGCACAAACTCTCTAAAGCCCTATTTACTCCCACACACACTATGTGTAACGTTCACTTGGAAACCCTTACACGCAGACAGGACAGAGTAGAGAGAATTGCAATACCGATCCTTAGAATGGTCGGGTTATGCAAAAAAGTGATAGTCAAAACATGAGCCGAGGTCAAGGGAAACAGAGAGACAGAATGACGAGAGTCAAAGCCAAATATCAGTAACCAGGAAATCCAAATAAGTGCAATGCTCAATGGTAAACCAAAGATCACAACAGGGCACTGAGGCAAAGGAAGCTTATATACACGCAGGGTGTGTCTGATTGGCTAACCTCCAATTAGTGTTAACCACAACACGTGGGATGAGTTTCTTCCCACCTGTGGTCTCTGAGGTCATCACTGTGTGCCGGGTCACATGACCGGGTGTAGCACACATAAGGATGCTGCTCTGGAGCATGAAGCACCAGACACACTGGAGACAGGGACCTGATGACGCTGCTCGCGGTGATGAGGTAAGAGAGGTCACCGCAAGCGGTGCGGGGGCAGGGGACCTGACATTATGCAGCTCCAATTTTCTTCCAAAACATACTATAATCTCTATCCCCAAAAAACACCTTACTTCCCCTACCCTCTCCAATAGACAGTACAGCCTCTACCCCACCCAAACAGCCTCTATCCTCAACAACAAACACATTAAAGCCCCTTTCCTCCCATACCCACACACACTATAATGCCTATCCCTATTCATACACATACATAAACTCATATAGGCACATTAATATAGAAACACACACACTTGTACACAAAGATTCATACACAAATTCATACACATATATAGACTCACACACACACATTTATTTCGATGGTAAACTCATGAGTTATGTAGCTTAGGGTTGTAAATGCTACATCTCTGCTCACAGACAGGTCCTCTATACCTCTTATATTAGTTTGTCTATACCATGGGTCGTCAACCTGGTCCCTACCACCCACTAGTGGGCGTTTCAGGATTCCAGGTGGGCGGTAGGGATATCGGCAGCTAAATCCTCTTTTTAAGACGCAAGTTTTCAGTGACTGGCAGGAGGAAGTGCTCCCTCCTGCTAGGCCACCTTCTGGACCCCCAGGTGCGGCAGAGTTGTAATCCGAGGCGGCGAGGGAGCTCTAACCTCTCTGCACTGCTCCCTCGCGCGATATTTGCTGATGCAGCGGGAGCCGGAATATGATGTCATATTCCGGCTCGCGGCATCAGTAGACAGCCCGCGAGGGAGCAGTGCAGAGAGGTTAGAGCTCCCTCGCCGTGTCTGATTAGCACACAGCCACCCGCCGAAGTGAAGCCCCACTGGACACCAGGGACAGATCCACACCAGCTCTCCAGGTAGGGAGGCTGGGTGGACATTTAATATAAATAATTTGTGTGTATATGTGTGTGTCTGTAAGTGTATGTGTGTGTGTGTCTGTAAGTATGTGTGTGTGTGTGTGTCTGTAAGTATGTGTGTGTGTCTATAAGTATGTGTGTGTGTGTCTGTAAGTGTGTGTTAGTGTATGTGTGTGTGTCTGTAAATGCATGTGTGAGTATGTGTATGTTTGTGTGTATGTGTTTCTATGTGAGTGTGTGTGTGTCTGTAATTGTATGTGTGAGTGTTTGTCTGTGTGTGTGTCTTTAAATGTATGTGTGAGTGTGTGTGTGTGTGTGTGTGTGTGTGTGTGTGTTTGTCTGTCAGCAGAGTACTTGTAGAATAGAAGTAAGAAGGAGCAAAGTATTTGTAAAAAGGAGAAAGAAGGTGCAGAGTACTTGTAGAATAGGAGAAAGGAGTAGAGTACTTGTAGAATAGGAGAAAGAAGGAGTAGAGTACTTGTAAAAAGGAGAAAGAAAGAAAAGGAAAAGGAGAGAATTATTGTTGACTAATAATAGTAAGTGGGCTACCTAGCTCAGCCTTCCTACTAGGCATTAGGAAGGTTAAAAAATAGAAAAAAAGGAAGAAAAAAAAGGTGGGGAGGGGAATTGAGGAGGGAGGGGAGGGGAGCTGACGCACATATGAGAAATAATTTTATGAGCAAACAGAGAAGTCTTCTGAATATCACCGAAAGAGGAGACCTTTGTTTGTTCCTTACGAAAATCGAACCAGATATCAAATATTTAGTCTCGCAGCATCAACCTCATTAATCACTAGTAAAGGTAATTGCAATTTACTTTATTGCTTCCTCATTAAACTTTATTAAGTTAAAAACATTATAAACATGTATAAAGTAGAAATAAAAAGATAAATGTACGTACATTTATTTATTTTTTTAAAAACACCCTCCTTTCTAAAAAATATTCTGCGCTTGCGTGAAAACTGGTGGGCGGTAAGGAAATTTTCCCCTTCAAGAAAGATGCAATAGTGGGCGGTTGTCAAGGTTAGGTTCCACAACACGCTAACTATAGGACTAACAGACAACCTAAGTTAGACGTATTACCGGTCCTTAAAGTGTCCGGACTTAACGTGAAGAAAAGTAAGGAGAGTAACAGAATAATCAGACGAGCCGAGGTCAGGGCAGGAGAAGGAAGAATAAACGAGAAACAAAGCCAAGGGTCAAGGAAGCCAGAAATTACGGATAACCAGAGACAACCCGAAGTCAGATACCAGGAAACACACAAGTATACAGAATGCACCCTCGGGCTACAATAGACCTCGACAGAGCGAGGAAGTGATGTAGGAGGGAGGTATAAATAGGGCTAAGAGAGATCTGATAGGCTAGGGAAGAGAATAGGAGAGATTATAAAAGGGTTACCAGGATTGCTGCAAAAATGGTACTATCACTTTAAGATGTCAGTGTCATGCCGCGCTGTCAGTTGGAGGCTGGCAGAGCCAGGGGGAGCAGAGCGGACGGGGGGACCGGAGCAGCGTGGCCCGCGTGGAGGTATGACAGAACCCCCCCTTCAGGACAGCCCACTGGAGTAACACCAGAAGGGCGAGAAGGAAACCTGGCATGGAACGCACGAAGAAGTCGTGGCGCATGGACCTCAGAAGCAGGGACCCACGAGCGTTCTTCAGGACCATAGCCTCTCCAATGGACAAAATACTGAAGTGACCCAAGTGAGAGACGAGAATCAAGAACGTGTTGAACCTCGTACTCCTCCTGACCATGCACCAAAACGGGAGGAGGACGAGAATGGGATCTGGAGTGCCTATTACAAACCAGAGGCTTCAGGAGGGAGGTGTGGAAGACGTTGGGTATGCGAAGGTTTTTTGGCAGATCCAAAGTATAGGATACCGGATTGATTGTCCGAAGAACCTTGTAAGGACCAATATATTTAGGGGCTAGCTTCATGGAAGGGACACGTAAACGGATATTTCGAGTAGACAACCAGACCAGATCACCCGGAAGATAGGAAGGTGCCGCTCTACGGTGCTGTGAGAGTACACTCTTCTCCAGGATGGCTTGAACCTTTACCCAAGTATCATGTATAGAAGATAAGTGTTCATCCAGAATAGGCATTCCCTTATAAGAGAATGAAGCAGGAAGCAAATTAGGATGACAACCATACGTAACAAAGAAGGGACTGTGGCCAGAGGCAGAATGTTCAGCATTATTTCTAGCAAACTCAGCCCAAGGAAAAAGGTCCGCCCAGTTGTCCTGGAGTTGAGCTATTGTTCAAGACTTTGATTAGTCCGTTGAGCAGCACCATTCGTTTGAGAATGGTAGGCAGGGGAAAAGTTGAGTTCAATACCCATATCTTTGCAAAAAACCCTCCAGAATTTCGAGATAAATTGTGAACCCATATCTGACACAATGACATCAGGCATACCGTGCAATCTTATTATTTCTTTAGTAAATATTTTAGCTAATTCAGCCAAAGACGGTAACTTTTTTAATGGGATGAAGTGTGCCATTTTAGAAAAGCGATCTACCACAACCAGGGCTGGACTGGGGATTCCAAAGCAGCCCTGGAAAAAAAATCTATGCCAGCCCCATAAGTCATTGCGCCATATATTGTCGCATGTAATATGTAAGGCTATGTCTTGCCACCCTAGATGACTGATATATATATATTGCTTTTTCCAATATAAAATATTGGTCCTTTCAGAGTAAAATTTTTAATTATACAGTAAGCACACAGACACAGACAATCTCACTGACACAAGATGATTGATACACAGCCTCATAAACAAACAATCTCACTGATATACATAAGGTCATTGACATAAAAACACAAGCTCACTCAGTAGCAGGCCTGCACAAACGCACACACACGCACACACACACACACAGCTTAATGTAGTGGTTCTGGTGTCTATAGCCTGTCCCTGCAGACATTTCAATGTAAACACTGACTTTTTAGAGAAAAGGCAGTGTTTACATTGCTTCCTAATGACAGACACTCAGATGGTCACTAGAGGTGCTTCCTGTGTCAGTGCGGATTGGCTGAGATCATCAAGCTTGATGATCTCAGCCATTGAGGCAGGGCCAGTCGAGGGGAGACCAGCACGACGTGGGGGGGAAAAAGGTGAGTAAAAGCACACATACCATGACAGACACACACCATGACACAGACAGACCGTGACACAGACACACACACCGTGACACAGACAGAAACACAGACACACCATGACACAGACAGACACACACACACATACCATGACAGAAACACACCATAACACAGACAGACTGTGACACAAACACACACTGTGACACAGACACACAATACATGACACAGACGGACACACACACCATGACACACAGGCACCAAGACACAGAGAGACCGTGACACAGACACACACACCATGACAAACACACACACACTCCATGACACAGACAAACCATGACACAGACATACATACTATGATGGACAGAGACACACACACACACCATGATACAGACAGACACACACACACCATGACACAGGCAGACACACCATGACAGAGACACACACACAATGACAGACAGAGACACACACACACACAATGACACGGACAGACACACACACCATGACAGACAGAGACACACACCATGACAGACAGAGAGACACACACACACCCCATGACACTGACACACATAATTTCTACCTTTGTGCTGGCGGCCGCATGGGGGAGCTGAGTCTTCTGGCGGCCGCAGGGGGAGCTGGCTGTTCTGCCTCTGCTCCCCCGCTCCAGCGCGCCGCTTAATGAGACCGGGGCCGGAATATGACGTCATATTCCGGCCCCGGTCTCTTTCTAGCGCGTGAGGGTGGGGGAGCAGAGGCAGAACAGCCAGCTCCCCCCGCGGCCGCCAGAAGAGCTCTCTCTGCGGCCGCAGGGGAGCCAGCTGCCTGCCCGGCCCCAGGTGCCGACGGCCCACCGGGAAATTTCCCGGTATCCCGGTGGGCCAGTCCGGCCCTGACCACAACCAATATAACTGTAAAACCCTTAGAAGATGGTAAGTCGACTATAAAATCCATAGACAGTTGTGACCAAGGAACAGACAGCACGGGAAGAGGATGCAGAAGGCCACCTTGAACTTGATGAGAAGGTTTAGACTGTGAACATATATTGCAAGACATCCTTTCTGAGGGACGGCCACCAGAACTGTCTGGAAATCAATGCAATAGTTTTGGACACTCCCATATGTCTGGCCATCTTACTATCATGATAGTCACGAAATACTTCATCTCTCAGTCTAGGTGGTACGAAATAACTCCCTGCAGGTTTATCACTAGGAGCTCCTTCTTGAGGATTTTGTACAAAAGAGGAGATGAGACTCTTGTTCTAGTCATAGCAATAATTCTCTCGGGAGGTATAACGGGTTCGGTTATGTCTTCCTCCTTATCAAGAGTGGCAAATTGTCTGGACAGTGAGTCGGCTTTAGTGTTACAATTTCCCAGCCGATATGAAATCAGATAGTTGAAACGAGAGAGAAAAAGAGCCCAGCGTGCTTGTCTGGAAGAAAGCCTTTTAGCGTCACTTAGATATGATAAGTTCTTATGATCAGTGAGAATCATGAGAGGTACCGAAGACCCTTCCAGTAAGTGACGCCATTCTTTAAGTGCAAGAATTATAGCCAATTATTCTCTATTACCTATATCGTAATTCTTTTCTGCAGGTGCCAATTTATGAGAAAAGAACCCGCATGGATGTAACAGAGCCATAGGAGAATCCCTTTGGGAAAGTATAGCCCCTTCACCGGATTCGGAGGCATCTACCTCTAGGATAAAGGGTCTAAAGGGATTAGGATGCATCAAGACTGGAGCTGATACAAAAGCTTCCTTTAAATGAGTGAAGGAAGTTTTAGCTTCATAAGACCAATTGATATGATTAGCTCCTTTTTTGGTCATAGCGGTAATAGGAGCTATAATCTGAGAAAAGTTTTTTAATGAACCGTCTATAGTAATTTGCGAATCCAATAAATCTTTGTATAGATTTTAATCCGAGGGGTAAAGGTCATTCAATAATCGAGGAGAGTTTTTTAGGATTCATTTGAAAACCCTTAGCAGAGATCACGTAACCTAAGAAATGTAGGCAGGTTTGATCGAATAAACATTTTTCGAGTTTACAAAATAGATCGTTAGCAAGAAGTGTCTGTAGTATTTTCCTGACTTGTCTGTGATGGGTTTGAATATCAGGAGAGTGGATGAGTATATGATCAAGATATACTATGGCACATGTTTGTAAAAAGTCTCTAAGGACATCTTTAATGAGATTCTGGAAGACGGCAGGAGCGTTACACAAACCGAAGGGCATTACAGTGTATACATAATGACCACTTCGTGTGTTGAATGCCATCTTCCATTCATCTCCCTCTTTGATGCGAACAAGATTATATGCACCTCTTAGATCCAACTTAGTAAAAATCTTAGACCCACGAAGACGGTCAAAAAGCTCTGTTATTAATGGTATGGGATAAGCATTCTTAATAGTAATTCTGTTTAGTCCTCTATAATCTATGCAGGGGCGAAGATCCCCCTCTTTTTTCGAAACAAAAAAGAAACCGGCCCCTGCAGGGGAGGAAGAACGTCTAATAAATCCTTTTCTTAAGGATTCTTGTACATATTCTTCCATTACTTTATTCTCAATTTGAGATAGAGGGTAAACTCTTCCCTTAGGTGGCATAGTACCTGGAAGGAGTTTGATGGCACAATCGTAAGGCCTGTGAGGGGGTAGACAATCGGCCTCCACCTTTTCAAATACTTTCTTGAGATCCAAATACTGAGAAGGTATAACAGTAGAGAGTGGAGGAGAGGTAGGAATATTGAGAGAACAGAGCGTTTTAACCTGGTTAACGCAGGTATGCATACAAGAAGGCCTCCAGGATAATACCTGTCTTTCTCTCCAGTCTATAACAGGATTGTGTTTCTGCAACCAGGTTAGACCAAGAACTAGAGAGCAAGAAGGAGAAGAAATGACTTGGAATATTATGTTTTCTCTATGCATAGCCCCTACTAACAAGATAACAACAGTCTTAGTTTGATGTGTCACATACGGGACTGTTAAAGGTCTACCATCTATGGCCTCAATGGCCAAGGGTGTTTTTCTCCACTCAAAAGGAAGAGAAATAGATGACAAGTACGTCTGGTCAATGAAGTTGTCAGCAGAACCAGAATCAATGAGGGCCATAGCTTGATGACACACCTTTCCCCAAGAAAGGGTTACAGGCATAAGACACCTATATGTAGGAGGTTTAGGGGACAGAGACATTACACCTAAGGCCGGTCCCCTAAACGATCTTAGGCGGGATGGGCAATTATTACACACTATAGGCACAACCCCTCTCTCCTTCTGTAAGTTTTCTCAGCCTCTGAAAGTCGGGTTGTACCCAACTGCATAGGTTCAGGATCAGAATCAGAATCAGGTGCTGGTAAGGCAGGGAGTTCAGGTAGCCTAGGATGGGGCGTTATATTTCCTAGAACCCTTCTTTGCCTCTCTAAATGGAGAAGTTTCTATCTGACTCTTATGTCAATATCTGACATGTATTGAATTAACTCTTCAAGGTCTTCTGGTAGATCCCTGGCTGCCACCTCCTCTTGTAATGATTCTGTAAGTCCCTCAAAGAAGACAGCTGTCAGGGCACTATTGTTCCAGGCAAGTTCAGAAGCTAAGGTACGAAATTCAATGGCGTAGTCAGCCACTGACCTGGAACCCTGTTTTAATTTCAATAAGGCCTTTACGGCTAATCTTTTCCTACCCGGAGGGTTGAATACGTTTTTAAAATTTCTTAGGAATAGATCAAGATCATATACGATGGCATCATCCCTCTCCAATAGAGGATTTATCCAGGCTAAGGCTTTACCATCTAACAGATTCATAATCTATTTTGGATCTATCGGTGGGAAAAGAATGAGGAGCCATTTCAAAATGTACTCCCACTTGCTTCAGAAAACCTCTGCATAAACCTCTGCTGGGTTAAGCGAATGGAAGGATTAGAATGAGGCGTGGATGGTAAAGATACAGTGCTTTAAGCGCCAGCCCCCTCTCCTTCTTGCTGGAGATGTGCTGTTCTTGTAAGGATAGTTAGCAGTGCTTGAGCAAACTGATCCATTCTATGATCCAAACCCTCCATTCTGCATTCACAGGCTGCCATTTGTTGTCCCAAGTTTGCAGGGTCCATGGCCCTGTCGTAATGTCAAGGTTAGGTTCCCCAACACGCTAACTATAGGACTAACAGACAACCCAAGCTAGACGTATTACCGGTCCTTAAAGTAGCCGGACTTAACGTGAAGAAAAGTAAGGAGAGTAACAGAATAATCAGACGAGCCGAGGTCAGGGCAGGAGAAGGAAGAATAAACGAGAAACAAAGCCAAGGGTCAAGGAAGCCAGAAATTACGGATAACCAGAGACAAGCTGAAGTCAGATACCAGGAAACACACAAGTATACAGAATGCACTCTCGGGCTACAATAGACCACGACAGGGCGAGGAAGTGATGTAGGAGGGAGGTATAAATAGGGCTAAGAGAGATCTGATAGGCTAGGGAAGAGAATAGGAGAGATTATAAAAGGGTTACCAGGATTGCTGCAAAAATGGTACTATCGCTTTAAGATGTCAGCGGCATGCCGCGCGTGCATGCACGCGTCCATGATCGCGCGCAGTGCGTTGTCAGTTGGAGGCTGGCAGAGCCAGGAGGAGCAGAGCGGACGGCGGTACCGGAGCAGCATGGGCCGCGTGGAGGTATGACAGCGGTAAGTGGAAAATGGTTGACTACCACTGGTCTATACTGTCCTATCGTTTCTCCCCAATTGCACAGTGCTGGAGAAATATGTTGGCGTTTTATAAATAGCAGTGATAATAATAATAATTAATATATACACAACAGAGGCATACACACACACACATACATTCATACACAAAATTCATTTTTTATTTTTTTTTGCTACCTTAAAAGGTAATTCTGGAATGGAACCTCATCCCTGCAGTCCAATGAGAGAGCTGCTGGGGTGTCTATGTACTTGGCCTGGGCTAAGGTGACATAACTTCCTGGCTTCTAGCAGAGCATGCAAGGGAGCTGGACTCTCAGAGCAGAGACATTCAATGTAGACCCTTCAACACCCATTCTGCAGCCAATTACTACTTCTGCAGACCATGATCTGCTGTGTGGCACCCCCACCGGCAATGCACTGGTAGACAGGTGCCTGCTCTGCCAAGAGGTGGATGTTCCATGCAACCAAGGTTAGTTAGTGGCAGAAAGCGTCCTAACTTGATATTGGCCACAAGAGTTAATGGAATGTATTTAACAGGAATTGACAGTCCATCACTCTCAAAATTCCCAAATCTAGTACGACGGTCCGAATTTGCGATTCTGCACCACCATCCTGGTTATATTTTTTTGGTATCTCATGTCTGGAGAAAACAGAGAAAAGTCACTAGCAAGTCCACTTCCTAATCAAACTCACAGATGAAGAAGTCCATTATGGAGCATGTCTGCTCATGCAAGAGCACTGGTTATCTGGGCTTCCTGTCAGCATAGCACATACACACATGAAGACTCTGAGGACATTTTTAGGCACAACTTCCACTGCAAATCTTTAGTAATGAGTGCTGGGTCACTGGCTTGCAGGAAGTGCCTCCGCGTGGGATCCATGAAAATGTAATAAGAATTTTTATTCAAAATAAAGATCAGCTAAAATTCCACAATTCTGTAACATAAGCTTAATCAGTGAATAATGCAAAAAAAAAAAAAAAATCCAATAACAAACCGTTCTTGGTTTCAGCAAGGTCTCAGGATATCAGCAAGGCTTTCCAGATACCAGCAATGACGCCAGCAAGATCCCAGGGTACCAGAAAGGCTTTCAGGACACCAGCAGATGTCCATACTCAGTCAGTATAAAATTGGGATTTCTGATGTCTATATATACACACAGATAACTGAGGGCCAGCTCTTACTTACTAGAATACCCAGCAAAACTTTAGATCCTCCTGGAAGACTGAAGAAGAAATTCCAAGCCCCGTGGCCTCAGATACTCTGTAGCCCTTATGAACGCTTATGCAAATAAATCTCTCTGTGGCTTAGGACTTCCATCATGTGACCTGAAAGACAGGACATCACCATAAAGCCATAATGCTTCCTTGATTTTTTTTAAATCTTTTTTTTAACCCCACATCTCAATTTAATTCTCTATAAAGTTGACAGGTGCTAACCCAGCAGATCAACATTTATTTCCTTACCTAAATCCGAACTATCTCTTGTGAGAACTCTTTTTGGATAATTCCACTTACATGGTAGTGACCATGGAGGTAGATATACTTCTATAACCTTCTCTCTCTTCAGCAAAGCCATGTTTCTTTTCAGTTCTATCTGTAGTTCCTCGTGGCCTTACAAGTCAGGAGTCTGTGTACAAAACTGGTTTGTATTGAAGATCCAACAAGACCATGGAATTCTCCAAAGGTAATTGTAGGCACACACAACTAGATGCCATAGGCATCTATTGCACATTGTACAAGAAGATGTCTATTCCCAACAGTCATTACATCCAGACCTCTAACGCCGTGTCATGGATTGGTTCCTTGTTATGTAATTTATCTCAGTATATAGACATACTCCTGCAACCATCTGCTAAGGAAATGAGATCCCTTTTAAAAGACTCCATGTCACTTTTAAGGCTTTTAAATTGTTTTGAATGGCAGACAAATTTTATTTTAGTGACGTGATGTAACGTCTCTATACACCATAATCTCTCACAACATAGGCTGTAAAGCTGTAAAAAGAATTTTAATTAAGGAAAAAAGAATTTCAAGTGCCCAGATTGATTGATTTTATCTTAGAAGGTATTAATATAATTTTAACAAATAACTATTTTTGGTTTTTGGATTAATTTTTATCTTCAAAAGAGGGGAACCACAATGGGGACCAGGTTTGCCCCCAGCTATGCCAACCTCTTTATGCCAGATTGGGAATCCCAAGCCATCTGGGGCAGATATACTTGGCGGGCAAGCCTGGTTTCTTACTTTAGATACATAGACAATCTATTTTTTATATGGGGAGGTTCAGAAGATTCTCTCAATGCTTTTATTAATCATCTTAATAATAACAACAGAGGTATTTTCTTAACGTGTGAATATAGTAGAGAGTCCATTAATTTTTTAGATTTAAATATTTTTATTAAAAATGATAAAGTCAACACAAAAACTTTCTTTAAAAAGGTCTGCACAAATACTGCTATGGACCAGTCTAGCAGCCACCACAAGCCATGGCTAGAAAGTTCCCCAAAAAGTCAGTTCCTACGTCTACATAGGAACTGTACTGGTATAGACAATTTTAATGAGCAAGCTAATTTAAAATAAAAAAAATAAATTAATTGAGAAAAAGAGCCAAGCGCACATTCAATCAGTCCATAGGAAAGCATTTTTCAATGCTTTCCTATGGACGGCAGCGTCTTCTCACTGTGAAAATCAAAGTGAAAAGTGCGGAAGCGCCTCTAGCGGCTGTCAATGAGACAGCCACTAGAGGCTGGATTAACCCTAATGTAAACATAGTTTCTGCTATGTTTACAGCTGCAGGGTTAACCCTAGATGGACCTGGCACCCAGACCACTTCATTGAGCTGAAGTGGTCTGGGTGCCTGTAGTGGTCCTTTAATATATTTCCTTTTATTAAGGATACTGTCTTGTGTCCTGCAATTTTTTTTTATTTCTTTTTTGCTTTATAGAGATTTTCACACCCATTGGGTATATTCTTGTTTTTTTTATTAGTTTCCCGTAGTTAGATGTCTATTGCTACCTTCCTACACAGTTCCCTATCCACCTCCAACATGGCCGATACATGGGCTCAGCCGGAGGATGGTCAGACTTATCACATCCTCCCACCTCCCACTGACATAAGTTCAAGCTCCAGAATAATACTCCTTCCACTACAGCTGACAATCAGCTGTTACTCTGGCACGTGCCAGCATTTGCCGACACTAGTTGACGTCCGGTCAGGTGACATCGGAGTACTGTACTACAAATCCCATAACCCTTTGCCCTACAGTCTCAAATGACAAAATGATATTTTCGCTCACCATGTGACCCACTATTCAGATGAATATCTATATGTTCCAACCCTCATTTTGATTAAATGTTATACTTTTCTAGCCTTTACTATTCTTATTTATGTATAAAAATAATTTTTTATCTTTTATAAAATAGGCATCTACAAGCTGTTTTTTGATTGGCTGATGACCCTCAATACCATTTTGGTGGCAATTTCAAAATCAGTAGCTGCCTATATAAACCCTTGGTAGCCAATATGTACATTCCCTCCATTTGAGAAAGCCTAAATTGGCAAAAAGTTATTGCATGTTTTACTTTGTATTTATAATAAAGGATTCTTTTGGACAATATGCCACTGTCTGTGCCAATTTCCTTTTAATTATTCTACAGAAAAATGTTTATTTAATTTTTTAAAACTTTTATTTTATCCTGGCTTTTTAGCACCACTCCAAAGAAATCCAAGGTGGGGATCATACCACCAAAGCTGATGCAATAGAGCAGTTAGCCTGCTCTATGTTTTGTGAGTATATTTTATATATCTTTTTACACATTGTTTTTACTTTATTGGGAGCATTATTGTCGCCTCCCTACCTTTGTTGTCGTTTAACCTCCAGTTAACTCCGATACTGAGGACACCTACATTATATCCTGAAGTGGGGATTGTACCACTAAATGGGCAAGATGCTAGAGCTGGCTATAGCTCTGTGAATTGTGAGTGCATTATCGTTATTTCACAATAACCATTTTTATGATACATATTGCACTATTGGGTCCTTTCTTTTTTTCTTCTCTCCATTTATATGACTGAACAAAGGAGAGACTAATTACGGATACCATTCTCAAGCCTTTGGAATCTACATTTTCTTGTTGAACACACAATAAAGACACTATTTGGTGTGAACCTAAAGGTTTCCTTTTGAATAACTGGACTTCCTCTCATTGACTATATTTTATTACCCTCTGTGGCGCAGCCCTTATCTATCTTTTTACACTTCTACACAGACCTCTAACGCTGAAGTGCTTTATGTATGAAGAGTGTGTCCTCTTTTTTTTTCATTTTACAAAAAGTACAGATTTCAATAGCAACTGACACTTTTATAAATTAACCTTGTTACACCCCTGGCTGTTAATCAGACAACAGGTCCTGTTACTTCCTGGTTTGGTTAACTAAACTTAACCCCTTAAGGATCAAACTTCTGGAGTAAAAGGGAATCATGAGATGTCACACATGTCATGTGTCCTTAAGCGGTTAAGATGCAGCAATTTCCCAGAGCACCTGTCTTGCAAAGACTACTTATTGAGTTGTATTGGGAAGTCTGGGATTGGACAGCCACAGAAAGACTGGGCGGGGTTAGAAGGGGAGGGCTTGCAAAGAAGACAGACAAGGCAATTGCAGCTTTTGTAAACTGTTTTTAGATATATCCTAAGTAAAAAAAGGATAATTAAATACAGGCATGTTTTAATAGTTTTTTTGTATTTATTAAACAGTGATTTATTTTATTTTATTTTTTTATTTGGGCTGTGGATTGTCCCTTTAATGCTTTATCATAATTTATATAAACATATATTTTTTTTTGCAGTTTTAGACTAAAGTGTGTTTTGTTTTTTTTAAATCCCAGCAGCTGTTTTCCAGATATTTTCTGGTGACCCTCACAGATTTCCCTGGAGGTCTCCATTACAGTCAGTATAAGTCTTCAGAAAGAAATCCTTGACTGAACTTTGAGCTTTTTCATAGTTCCAAATGTTATTAGTGTATACATGCTACACTAACAATAGACTCTGGGTGTGACGCTTTCTTACGGCCAAGATAGAGAAAGTCTATAGAGGTATGTGTCAAGGTATGACACAAGGTATGTGTCAATTTGTACAGGAATGGGCTCAATCTTGGTAACCTTTGCAACAATACTGTCCTAATAGACAACAATTAAGGCCTATTTGATTGTGCTGTGTGTAAACCAAATGATCAGGAGAATTTTACAACTGGTATTTGGTTCTAAGGTTGAGTGATATTTATTCTTGCCTTATCAGATATGTTGTCAGAGAGGGGCTTGAGAAACAACATATCACTTGCAATGTATATCGTTCATTGAAGGGAAATTCACTTGAAGTTTGGAAGTGATTTTAGATGTTATTTTATTGTGAGGACTTTGTATATGAAATATTATCTATGTGTGGTCTTACATTAATTGCATTGTATTGCCTTGTAAATTATTAAACAAAACAGAAAAAAGGAAAAAGGGTGGCGCTAATAAACAAAAATGCTATTAATATATCATGCGGCAAAAACACCTAAGTGTACAGTCACTTTTTACACTTACATATACAGGTAGCAGAACAAAAGGAGAGGTGATTGCGCAATTTTGGTATAACTCCCAGATTATATAAAGATTATCAGGCAGGAACCACGAAGCCAGGTGAAAAGGTACAAAACACTTTAATTTATACAAAATAAAAATAGTAAAATAATAGCACAACGCGTTTCGATCCAATACAATGGGTCTTCCTCAGGTGCATTTGTACCTGAGGAAGACCCATTGTATTGGGTCGAAACGCGTTGTGCTATTATTATTTTACTATTTTTATTTTGTATAAATTAAAGTGTTTTGTACCTTTTCACCTGGCTTCGTGGTTCCTGCCTGATTTTACAGAGAACTACAAACATCTCCTGTGGGGACCAAGCACAGATATATGCACATCTGATTGATGTATCCTGCCTTCATAGTTTAGAGCAAACTTAGAAATGCTCTGAAAATTAGCCTAGAGATTATTGTAAATTATTAGCCAGGTTTGGAATACTCTAATTGCCACTTATAAAACTGGAATTCTTAGAGCCCCCTGCCCCTCCACAGAATGCCAGGACTAGCTAGACCCTGAGATGAGCAGAAATTGCATGTATAGTCTCAGATGGGATCTAATAACTCTGAACTACATTTGACAGCCAAATTGAATTTACAGTGGATTGCCATTACTTTAACCCCTTAAGGACACATGACATGTGTGACATGTCATAATTCCCTTTTATTCCAGAAGTTTGGTTCTTAAGGGGTTAATAAAAGATTTTGGGGACAGAAATACTGCTATTTCACTAGTACAGTGAGTATTAGTTTTTCCTCCTGACAGTATGTATAGTAGAGATTCCACTTTGACATTGTTTTACTCTAATGAATTCTATTTTCTGTTGGGCAGAGTTTACAGTTTATGTAAATTTACAAGTTCCCATTGTTCAATTATTTAACTAACTAAAGTACAAATCCCAAAGGAATCGCCATGATTAATTAATTGATTTTGCATCCACAGAATATGAAATCTGCATACTCTTGGTCATCACTTTCTAGCTCTGCCTGACAGAATGAAAGATTGTTGTCTTGAAGTTTGGGAAGAGAAAATATTAGTGTAAGGATTTAATGGGACCAGAAGCAAAATCCAAGTCATGCATAACTTGAGGAGAAGTAAGTTAGCTTATCACCTCCACAATATTCTCCATGTCAGGGTCCTTTCACCAAATATTAATTGAGTTATCCTCTTATCTCTCCCTATTTACAACCCAGTTGTGGAATAACTAATGTATTATCCATTATACAGACCTGCCTCAACACTACTAGACTCATTCTTTAATTTGGGTGATCAGGAAACCTTTTCAATATTTGGTGACCAGGTGAGGCCCATGATCTGAAATATTAGGAATTGTCTACCAAATACTTGCTGTAGACAGCGTGAAGGTAAAGGAACTGAGGGACTAATTTATGGATCGCATGGGAAACCATTACTTACCATGAAGAGATTATTATATTAAGTAAAAACTGTGAATTCTCTGATGCATGCTGTGTAGGCAGCCTAGCTATACCATGGTAGCAGGACACATCCAAGTGACTGAAATCTAACTCGTCACTCGACGACTAATGTAACTAAGGTAAGAGAGAGAAAGACTTGATGTACACCATGAGGCCAGGTTAAAGGGACACTGTAGGCACCCAAACCACTTCAGCTCATTAAAGTAGTCTGGGTGAAATCTCCCATCACTCTTAACCCTGCAGTGGTAATTATTGCAGTTTTTATAAACTGCAATAATTATCTCTGAGGGTTAACTCCTTCTCCAGAATTGAAATGGAGTTTTGGTCCGTTATCTGATGCTGGACGTCCTCACGCTATGCATGAGGACCTCCAGCGTCAGATTTTCCCAATAGGAAAGCATTAAATAATGCTTTCCTATGGGGAGATCCTAATGCGAGCGCGGCCATTACTGCGCATTCACATTAGGTCTCCCCAGCCAGTGGATGTCGGCGAGGGAGGAGCGTATGCGGAGCTGAGCCAGTGCTGCGGGAGGGGGCCTTAATAGAGGGGGAAGCTATAGTGCCAGGAAAACTAGTTTGTTTCCTGGCACTATAGTTTCCCTTTAACAAAATGCATAGAAAAAGGCTACCTTTCTGAAACAACGTTCTTGATTAGATAAACCAATATAAGAGGCTGACCAGAATTAAGCTAATCAAAGTGCTTTACAGTAAGGATAATATTGAAAGTTCAATACTATGAACACCTGACATGTCACCAAATGCCACTTCATTTGCATTTTTTTTTTACTAGAGAGCTTGACAATAAATATACTACTGCATCAGATGGAGTATCATTATTACTAATCTGCATCAGACACAAGTGGTAACTGCATTGCAAATGTATGTAGCTGGGGCAATTAGACTAGGTCACAATGATTTCATTGGGAAAGCGTTGCTGCAAATTATTAGCAATTGGCATCCAGTGTCTTCAATTAAGTAAAAAAATTTCTGACATATGATCATAAATTTGCTGGTGTATGGAAAAAAAAAAAGGGATCCTATATATAGTGCCCTCTGGTCCCCCTCCCTCACATTTCTCCCCCCCCCCCTCGATACATGAAGGGTTAAAGTCATTTACCAGACTCCAGCACCGATGTTCCTCGGCGCTCCACCTCCTCTGATGCCATCTGATGGGGTGAGCTAATGCGCATGTGGGGTAGGCCCTCCCCATAGGAAAGCATTGCTTCAATGCTTTCCTATGGAGTTTTTACTGAAGCATTATTATTATTATTATTCTATTATTTATATAGCGCCATCACATTCCGTAGCGCTGTACAGTGGGTGGACTAACAGACATGTAATTTTAACCAGACAATTGGAAGTACAGGAACAGAGAGGTGGAGGGCCCTGCTCAATGAGCTTACATTCTAGAGGGAGTGGGGTATAGTGACAGAAAAGGTAAAAGTAGGGGTACAAAGTAGGTTGTTAGAAAAGTATTCATTGAGGGCTTAGTAGGTAATTTTTGACAGTTGCAGGAGAGGAGTCATGGGGGTGGGGGATAAAAGCCTGCTTACAGTTTAACTGATATGCTTTCTTGAAGAAGTGAGTTTTCAATGATTTTTTGAATGAGTGGAGACTGGGTGAAAGTCTTACTGAGAAGGGAAGGGCGTTCCACAGAAGAGGTGCAGCCCTGGAGAAGTCTTGAAGGCAAGCATCAGAGGTGGAAGTACGGACAGAGGATAGACGTAGGTCTTTGGCAGAGTGTAGGGGCCTCCACGGTACATACTTGTGTATTAGGGAGGATAGGTAGGTTGGAGCAGCATTATGTAGGGACTTGTAAGCAAGCACCAGAATTTTAAATTGAGCCCTATATTTAACTGGAAGCCAGTTCAGGGACTGAAAGAGCAGGGAGGCGTGGGAGGTGCGAGCGGACAGGAAAAGGAGCCTCGCCACCGCATTCATTATAGATTGCAGTGGTGCAATCTGGGAACATGTAAGACCACTGAGAAGGGTTTTGCAGAAGTCAAGGCGAGAGAGAACAAGAGCATGGACCAGCACCTTAGACGCATCCGGGGTTAAATAGGGGCGAATGCGCACTATGTTTTTGAGATGGAAGCGATAGGATTTGGTGATTGATTGGATATGAGGGGTAAAGGAGAGGTTGGAGTCAAAAAGAACACCCAGGCAGCGAGCCTGTGTGGTAGAGGTGATGGTAGCGCCGTTGACTTGGAGGGAGACATACAGGAGTAGTAACACCTGAGGAAGGAAAGACCAGAAGTTCTGTTTTGGACAGGTTGAGTTTAAGGAAGTGAGCAGCCATCCAGTTGGAGATCGAAGAGAGGCAGTCAGAGACACGAGTAAAGATGGGTGGAGAGAGATCAGGAGAGGACAGGTAGATTTGCATGCCATCCGCATAGAAATGATAACGGAAGCCAAAGGAGCTGATGAGTTTCCCAAGGGAGGCAGTATAGATAGAGAACAGTAGGGGACCAAAGACAGAACCTTGGGGGACACCGACAGAGAGTGGTTGGGGGGAAGAGACAGAGTCAGAGAAAGAAACACTGAAAGAGCGCTGGGAGAGGTAGGAGGAGCACCAGGAGAGAGCAGTATCCCGTAGACCAAAATTACGGAGAATGCAAAGAAGCTGTTGATGATCAACAGTGTCAAAGGCAGCAGAAAGATCAAGGAGAATTAGGATAGAGTAATGGCCGCGGGATTTAGCAGCGATTAAATCGTTGGATACTTTGGTCACAGCCGTTTCGACAGAATGACCAGCGCGGAATCCAGACTGAAGGGGGACAAGCAGAGAGCTGGATTCGAAAGTCAGTCAGTCTGATGAACACAACTCTCTCGAGGATCAAATGGCAATAGCGAGATAGGGCGGTAGTTGGATGGGGAGTTGGGGTCAAGGCTGGACTTTTTCAGAATTGGGGTTACAGTTGTATGTTTCAAGGGAGAGGGAAATGTGCCAGAGGAAAAGGAGAGATTGAATATTTTAGTGAAAGGAAGAGCAAGAGAGGGAGACAAGGTGCGGATGAGATGTGAGGGAATAGGATCGAGGGAACAGGTGGTGGGGCGGGAGGACTGGAGCAGAGCACGAACCTCTTCTGCTGTAGCAGGTGCGAATGAGTGTAGAATGGTGGAGGGAGTGGGGTTGGGTGATGTATTGGTAGGGGAAGGAGAGAGATTAGTGATCTCTTCTCTGATTGTAGAGATCTCAGTGAAGTGAGATGCAAAGTTTGTGGCGGACAAGGTGGTAGAAGGAGGGAGAGTAAAAGGGCGAAGAAGAGCATCAAAAGTGTGAAATAGGTGTTTGGGTTGATGGGACAGTGTACTTATGAGGGTGTTAAAATTGTATACTTTTGCAGCAGAGAGAGCCAGGCTGTAGGAGCATAGCATAAATGTATAGTGGAGGAAGTCAGATGCAAAGTGGGACTTTCTCCAGCAGCGTTCAGCAGTTCTAGAACATTTTTGGAGGTAACGGGTGAGCTTGGTGTGCCATGGTTGTAATTGGGGGCGCTTGCTGAGTCTAAATGGATGCAGACCGTGAAGATGTCCAGCATCATTTAAGGGACCAAAATCCGGTAAACTCCCGGAAGCGCCTCTAGTGGCTGTTTTAGTGCTGCAATGTAAACATTATAGTTTCTCTATAACTGCAATGTTTTACATTGCAGGACTAAGGAGGACAGGGAACTGCACCCAGACCACTTCAATGAGCTGCAGTGATCTTGGTGCCTATAGTGTCCTTTATTTGAATAGTTAACAGTGAAACTGGAGCACCGTACCTCTGTGTTACACGTGACCTAATGTATTTCGCTCTGTCTGCGGTGAATTCAAGTTTGCACATTGTGAAACAACAGCAAATTCTCCCAGTAATCTGAAATCAAATCATGTTCAGTGTGGCAAAAGTTAACATTTCCCCCTCCAGTTATCTTGATGCAATTATTCTATTTCCTGCATATTTTCATGTTCAGAACATATTTTGCTCATATCTTCATCAGGCATGTAGGGATTAGTAACAATATTTTTGCAGCGACTAGAGGACTCTTACATGCAAGGAGAGAGTTAAATGCAAGGCAGGACACAGTGTTTTTCCACTCTCTGCTCCTCAAAGGTCAACAAAAAAATGACAAATCTGGAGAAGGAACAGGGTACCCTTCTCAGAAGGAAATTAATGTCTGCATTAATAGAAGGCAGCTGTGCAGGATAAACATTATAGGAGCAGTAAAGCACTTCTCGTTGCATGGGAAAGTATAGCAAATCAGAAAATGTTTTGAATTCCTCTATTTATTGTTTACTGCAGCAGTTCCATGAGATAGTTTGCTTGTATCAATAACTCCCTGTATCAAAGTATCAGTGAACGAACTGGTTTGGTGACAGATGGCATGCATTTACCCCAAATCCCAGTGGTTTACCCAGGTGCGTTCAATATTGAACACGACTAACGTCATGATGATAACAAGTCTGACTCTTCTTAAATGGTGATTCCAGGGAAAAGGGATTAAAGGGAGACAATAGTCTGTATTGAACGGAGTTCTCCATAAACAGGAGAGTCATGGAAAATATATACACAATTAAAACATTTTTTTAATTTCTTTTGTATAATGAAAATGTGTCTGCTGTTTGTTAACATTGTCTCCCTATTCAAAAACAAAAAGGTTTGCACTGCATAAGATATAGTGGGTTAATGTGTGACTCTACCATATAATGTGGAATCTGGTTACTTGAACTGATCATTCCTGCTATCTTTATTAATGCCCTGCCTTGAGAACCTGCCATCCCTCTACGAAAGAGAGTGTGAAGTGGCAAAAATACGCTTTTACTAGTCTGAAAGTATGTAATGTTACCCGCAAGAGCATCCAGACAGCCTCAAAGTGGGCATAAACCTGCCATATGAACTTATATAGTGGACGGGGCTAAAGACCATGGCTTCTGCCCACCGAATTAAAGGGACTCAGATGATTAACATCAGTTACAAACATATGTTTTTAATTTGCAAATGTTGCAATCTACACAATGTACTTATCTAATCGTTAGTCAGAACACACAGAATAGTTAGCGTGGGACAAGATGATGAAGGCTGCCCAAGGTGGAGTTATTCCTCCAATAGCAACATAAAATATATAATATAATAAATATATAATAAGTTGAGCAGCATTTTGTACTGTAATACTGCACATACAGGATTCTTGCACCATGACCACTTAAAAACACAGAAGTGGTCATGATGTTAGGAGTAACCCTTTAAGAAATGGAGTTGGGAGAGCTTCATTACCGGCAATAAAAGGATCAGGGGCTGTGACTAAACAATTACAATTTATTTGATGGCTCATATTTTAGATACGAGCATGGGACCCAGGATTGGATTGTGTCATGGATATGTGGTGTTCATAAGGTTCAAAGTCATCAAAAGACGTGAAACCCTATAGATGGTTTGGCATGAAAAATAATGCAGTAAATCAGATACAACCAAATCTATAACTTTAAATACTATTGTTTCCAGGAAGTGTTTAACAAATCACTTGGGGCTAGATTCCATTAAAAGAGAGAAACATATTTTTGGTGATCGAATAGCAATTTTCCCTTAGACGTCAATGGGAGAATGACTATTTGTTTACAAGGTTTCAGGTTAATAAATTTCAATGTAATCCACCGTTAGTGCTGTTGGTTCTTACTGTAGTTTGAGACTCGAATTTGAATTGCCAATGTCAGTGTATTTGAACCCACTTAAAACAAGCACATCATATTTGTCATACTCCGAGTAACGGCTCATAGCTGGTTCACTGTAACAGCCCTGCCTTACTCAGTGTAATTGTGACCCCTATGACACAATGAAGAGTGTAATAGAATGTGTTCTAAGGACGTTTTGTTTTTCTTAGTATACATTATATCACAAGTAAATATCGGACAGGCAGGCTAATGCCATACACACAATTTGCATTCCCGTCATAAAATTGTAGCAACCACTGACGTAATAAAATATAATGTAATTTAGGTAATTGTATGATAATTAAGAAAAAAGGTAAAACTCTGATGGAATTACAGTCTGTTTAGTTTCTCACAATGAATTAGGAATTATAGAGCTTATTTGTAAAGAGATTACAAGCATGAACAAGACTCATGCATTTCTTCCAATCTTTAGAGACTCCCTCTTCCTGTCCTACACTTCAGTCGAGAAAACACATCTGTAAGTGAAAGTACTGTGAGCAAAGTCATTAAATCCTTACTCATCAACCAAGGGTTAATCCACCACTGTATAAAGCACTGTGTGGATTAACTCCTGCAAATCCAATCCCGACATTCTTTACATAACTCTGAAGCAAGACCCTCCACCAGGAATGTCCCATGGTCTCTGAGAGGGGACCAAGTGTTTGGGGCACAAAGCACCCCTTGTGTTTACAGAATGAACAAAATATTTGTGTCATGAAGTGTACAGAATCTGGAATGTAGAATAAAACAGGGTCCTGTACTGGGTATAATTTGATAATTACCATATTTCCACACTTCTTGAAGGCAACATGTAAAGATAGAATGTGACGGCAGATAAGAACCATTCGGCCCAAAAAATAATAATACGCATATAGCAAACACTGTATTTTTGTAAAGCAAAGAAAAAAAAGAAAAGCTACTTTAAAACATTTTTCTATTTTTTGATATCCTTCAGAACATGTTTATGACCTCTATGGGGACTTAAAAAAAAAAAAAAAAGTGAGAACGACTGAATATTGCAAAGTGAGGGTTAACAAGAGGTTTTCTTTAAGATAATGTATATCATACTGTGATTTATTTCCCTGACAGGGAATATAAATAAACAGCTGTTCTTGTGGTGATCATGCCTGTTGCTTTAAATATGGCTAGTTATAATATATACAGTTATGTTTTACTCATTGCGAGTTCATAGACTTAATAGAAACAAAGGGGAGATTTATATGTGATAGAGGCCAAAAAAAGTAACAGATCACCACCCGGCCAAATTTTTTTTTTTAAATTATGTATGAAGACACCTTGCCAAAGATAAAAAAATAAATACAAATTAAATCAGCAAAAATGCACTGTTTTTGAGATTCTTAATGATACCCCACCTTTCTGCATCATAGGCTATCAGTAGTAAATTAAATATATAGATTTTTTTTAAATGTTGTAGGGAAAAGTAAAAAAAAAAATGTGATTGTGTTTACACGAAGTGTCCTTCTATTGCATATTAGTGGATAGAGCAGTTCAGCCATAGGCTATAGATTGGCTCCCAGGCAATCTCACAATATTCATTCTCCCTGAATATCTCCATTTTAACAGATTGGTGATTAAATGGTCTTATGAAAAGTCTCCCTTTTATTGCGAGGGAAGGGGGTCACATGTGCAAAAAGTATGCTATGGTGGGAGCAATCTGAATTGTGGATAGTCAATACAATGTTAAACAAAAATCTGCACACCAGTCAAGCCATAAAACTTGCTTTTCCCACAGAAACCACAAATTTGCAGTGATATTACAACTGCAAAAAATTCTGGGTGGGCATATGCAAACTAGTTCAACAAAGAATAGCATTTTTGCCTCATTCCATTTTAAACATGCTCACACACACACACAATTCACCCCTAACACATACCACTGGTCCTATGCCCTATATCCCAAAAGACCCCAGGTAAGTTGTCAAACTGTTCTTAAACGGTTTGACTACTTACTCTAGGATGGGATCCTGGCACTATAACTACTACACTGAGCTGTAGTGGTTATTGTGCCTGGATTATTTCTTTAAATCATGGGTTGTCAACCTGGTCCCTACCGCCCACTAGTGGGCGTTTCGGGATTCCAGGTGGGCGGTAGGGACTTTGGAGGTTAAAAACCTCCTTTTGAGCGAGCGGTCGCGAGCGAGCGGGTGCGAGCGCGAGCGAGCGCACACATCAAGAAACCAACGTGCACAAGAATGCGTGCGGTAGGATTTTCGGAAGCTAAAACCTCCTTTTGAGCGAGTGGGCGGGCGGCGCAGGCGGGCGCGAGCGCACACATCAATCAACCTCCTTTTGTGCGAGAAGGGGTCGGACGGGAGCGAGCGCACGAAAACACGTGGCAAGAGGAAGGGGAGGAGTGGAAACTGATAGCAGGGACAGGGAGAAACGGAGCAGAGCAGTTGCAAAAGAAAAGTTATAGGCAGAAGAAAGAGAATTGTTGGCTAATAATAATAAGTGGGCTAACTAGCTCAGCCTTACGTTTGTACCTCAGGAAGGTAAAAGAAAGGAGATAAAAAGGAAAAGATAAAATAAAAAATAACAAAAAAAAATAAGAAAAATAGAGAAAAGGGGATAAAATAAAGGAGGAGAGTAAGCAGTGTTTAGTCTGGCTCATAAATTAAGTTTTGTTATCTTATAAAATAAAAGAAAAAAATAAGTAAGGGAAGGAGAAAATAAAAAAAAGAATAAAAGAGATCCTTGATATAGTGATATACTATAAGGAAGGTAAAGAAGCAGGCTGGAAAAGGAATTTCTTTTGATGGTGACATTTAATAAAAATTGGCACCTAATACAGCATTGTTTTGGTGTTAGTAACAAAAGGGAAAAGAGGAGGGAAAAAAGCACTGTGTGGAGTTCAGATCAAAACGTAAGAGTAAAAGTAGCAATTACTTTTGTAATTTTGCCAGTGGTGGATACCAAAAACTCTGACAAAATAAAAAAAATGCCTGCGTTATATCCAAATATGTGGAAGATGATGTTCAATTTATTGATACCTTTCCCTACCACATATCTTGTAGAATCAGGCTTTAGTGCTGTTAATCATATTATGAGCAAACAGAGAAACCATCTGAATATCACCGAAAGAGGAGACCTTCGTTTGTTCCTTACGAAAATCGAACCAGATATCAAATATTTAGTCACGCAGCATCAGCCTCAAGGATCTCATTTCTAATTAAACTTCATAACGTTAAAAACATTATAAACATGCATAAAGTAGAAATAAAAAGATAAATGTACGTACATTTATTTTTTTAAAACACCCTCCTTTCTAAAAAATATTCTGCGCTTGCGCGAAAACTGGTGGGCAGTAAGGAAATTTTTCCATCAAGAAAGATGCATTAGTGGGCGGTCGGTAGAAAAAGGTTGACTACCACTGCTTCAAATAATCTACAAGTGCCCCTCCCGAGATAAGGCTCTGGATCCGCCACTGAACCAACCTCATGCTGGTGATTTACATTAACAATGAAACAGCTGTCTATGAGTGGTTCACTAGTTTTGCATCTTTTCTTGAGTTGTGTTTCAAAGCTGTTGTATACAGCAAACACAGACTCAAAGGAATTCATGTTTAAAATGGAATGAGGCAAAAATGTGTTTTTTTTTGTTAAACTAATTTCCACATGCCCACCAAGGATCCTTTGCAGTAGTAACATCACTGCAAATATGTGATTTCTGTTGGAAAAGCAAGTCTTATGGCTTGACTGGTGTGCAGATTTTTGTTTAACATTGTATTGGCTATATATATATATATAGTCTACATGTTAACTAGACTGTAAAGGGAAATAGAGAATAAATATAAAATGGGAAAGTGAGGAGTCACATGTTACCATAGGCGTGCGCACGGGGTGTGCCGGGTGTGCCTGGGCACACCCTAATCCCCACGGCATGCCTATGTATTGAGACCAGCAAGGGAGATCTCAGGATCCCCCCTGTCGGCTCATGCAGAGCCGGCGCTATCTGAGCGCCGGCTCTGCTCTCAGCCCCCCTCCCCATCGACCCACAGGCAGGGAGGGAGGCAGGAGAGGACCCGGGGAGCTCTTGCCAGCAGCTCCGCCGGGTTCCTCTCGCGAGATCTGAGCGTTGCCGCGGTTACCTTGGCAACACTCAGATCTCGCGAGAGTGAACTCTAGCCCCGCAGGCTAGAGTTCACTCTCACCACTAGGACCACCAGGGAAGGCAGAAAGGATCCCCCCTCCATGGCATAAGGTAACAAGGGAGGGGGAATATTAAGCAATCTGCCCCCACATCCACTGGACCACCAGGGAAGGCAGCAGCATGGTCCCCCCTCCCTACATAAGGTAAGAAGGGAGGGGGGATCTTTATTAACTAATCTGCCCCCACCTCCACCCCCACAAATCACCCAAACAGCACATACAGCACACACACACAGCACCCACACACATACAGCAAACAAACATCACCCACACACACAACATCCTCACACATACACCACACAAACAGAACACACATCACCCACACACACACAGCACCCACACACATACAGCACACACACACACAGCACCCACACACATACAGCAAACAAACATCACCCACACACACACACACACAACATCCTCACACATACACCACACAAACAGAACACACATCACCCACACACACACAGCACACACACACACACACATACAGCACCCACACACTAACAGGACCCTAACAAACACACAGCACACTATCAGTACCCTCATACACAAAAGCACCCTCACACACAGTACATTAACAGCACCTTCACAAGCGCACACACACACAAACACCCATATAGCACACTACCAGCACCCTCACACAGCACACACAGCATATATACATACATATATGCGGCGTGTGCTTGTGCTTTAGGGTGCACACCCTAATGCAATAGGCTGCGCATGCCTATGCATGTTACAGAAGAAGTATGGAAGCATCCAGTTCGTTTTTCAAATGTTTTTTCCAGATATTTTTGTAAAGCCTAAAAGAACTCTGATTTGGGAATACTGCCATCTCCTGGCAATATGCAATTGTGCATGCTCTTTGTCATATATCTGCAATGGCTCTGAATTAAATGGTGTCCCGGAATGAAATGGTCTGCGAGAAGATCAGTGACATGGAAAAGGAGATATACACCCGTGCAGTCACACGCAGACCTTTCCTACAAATAGACCCCTGCATTCACACACATATAATTATTCATCACACAACTACAGCACAGCATGCACACACAGACTGACTTCACACTAGTGGAGGCTGGTCTGAAGGGGCAGGTGGGGCAGAGTCCTCACAGTTTCTGATGTGAAAAAATAACATTTGCAGTGGTCAATTGTTAAGGCCTAATGATGGTTGTGTGACAGAAAACAAATATGTTGGGAGAGATTTATCAAAGTGTGGTCATCACGTTTCAAATGATGTTTGGTGCAATTTATTAAATCTCTATGATTTTTAATCCACATACTTGCATCCTGTCATTTTTAAATATGTATGCACCATTTTTTGCCATTGCAAAAAAAAATAAAAAATATATATATATATATATATATATAGAGAGAGAGAGAGAGAGAGAGAGAGAGAGAGAGAGAGATCTTTCTACCACTATACATTTGGCAAACTTCTGAAACTGAAATTTCAGCAAAAACTGGAGGAATTTACTATGAAGAAAACGGTAATTTTTAAAATCACTTTAATAAACCGATTTCCTTGGTTGGACGTATCTATACAATGAAAATGAACATCTTTGCGCACATTTTATATCTCTTCCAGGCTGTTCTCATAGTTGTCACTTAGCTAGTCTCCAGGAAGCCATAGACAAGTTAATATGGCAGAACAAAACACACAGAATAGCTCATAATATATTATATCTTCTTAAATCAAGAGGGCAGTGGCAGCTCTAGGCTTTGCAAGGCCTTAGGTGAAACTCAAACACGAGGGACCCACTAACACCCACAGTGAAAATAAATAGGGGTTGCAGGTTGCACTGTGTGTGTATAAGGTGCTGTAGTTATATTGAAGTGCAAGCTAAACAGAGAGAGCTAGTCTCTGTATTCATCGTTCAGAGGCATGTAGTGTCATGGCTCCCTGTGCCGCTGTGTTTCAAGCTCTTTGACTGTAGTTATGGCATAATTTGCCAAGGAAGTTAATTTGCAATAAACAAATTTAACTTGCAGCTATGCTAACCATTTATATACACGTTTGTGTGGTATGGTTGCATAGCCTGGCAGTCGTGTATTCATAAGTGCCAACGTGAAGGGCAGTGGCATACATACCAGGGTATGTACCCACAGGGCCAGCCTCTTCTCCAGGGGGGCCCAGGAACCGGCCACTTCAGGGCCCCCCCGAGGCTGGCCCTGCTGACCCTGGCGGGCGGGTGGGCTGGCTGTCTGGGTGGCCCGCGCGCGAGGGAGCACTCTCCCCTGTGTGCTTCCTCTTCAGCTCCCTCGCGCACCGCACTGATACCGGAGCCGGAAGATGACGTGTTAGTGTGTGTGTGTTAGTGTGTGTGTCAGTGAGTGTATCCGTTATTGGGTGTGTGTCTGCTAGTGAGTGTGTTTGATATCTGTTAGTGAGTGTGTGTTTGTCAGTGAAAGTGTATGTTTTGTAAGTGAGTGTGTATGTATGTCTGTCGCTGAGTGTGTCTCTGTCAGTAAATGTGTGTGTCTGTTAGCTAGTGTGTATGCGTCTGTTCGTGAGAGTGTGTGTGTGTGTCTTCAGCATTTACCTTTTTTCCAACGTCGGACTCCCTTGGCGCTGGGGATCCCTCCGCCTCTCAGCTCCGAATGCACATGCGCGGCAAGAGGCGCGCACGCATTTAAACTGCCCATAGGAAAGCATTACTCAATGCTTTCCTATGGACGTTCAGTGTCTTCTCAGTGTCTTCTCAGCTCCTTCAGCAGCTGTCAATGAGACAGCCACCAGAGGCTGGATTAACCCTCAGTGAAACATAGCCATTTCTCTGAAACTGCTATGTTTTCAGCTGCAGGGTTAAAACTAGAGGGACCTGGCACCCAGACCACTTCATTGAGCTGATGTGATCTGGGTGTCTGTAGTGGTCCTTTAAGTGTGTGTGCATACCGCGGTCGCAAGTGCCCTCCGCCATGTGTTGCGGCCCCGACTCGCGCTGGGTAAGTGGGAGGGGGGGGGGGGAGGCTTGCCCACGGATCAAAAAATCATTTACCAAATAAAGTTACAGATAAAAAAAACAGTAGACATTTTACCCACATAGTCTATAATCCTTCCACATGTACATTATCCTATATGTTTTTTTATATATGTTGCCTCATGCATTGTATATTGTAAGTCTTGCCACTTTATGTTTGCATTTTTCCCCATACCATATTATCCTTACATTACAAACACATATACACACTAACACACTGATGCAGTCACAATGTATATCTGGCTGAGTGTATTCCTGAGTGTGTCTTGCATTGTTTACCTGTGTATGTGAGAGTGTGTGTTTGGCAGCTAGTATCCTTGTGTGTGAATGTATGTCTCTGTGAGCATGTGTATTTTTGTGTGTGGTACAATATATGTATGGGGTAGCTGCTTGCAGTGTCATGTGTGCATGAGGGGCTGCCTGTGGTCTTTGCACATTGTGTTTATGGTGAAGCTATGTTTAATGACTGTGTGTATGGTGACTTTCTTCAGGGGGAGAATGTAAAAGGGTGAGTAAAGAGATATCTGTAGCAGGGTGAGTGTGACAGGGTTAGGGAGGGTGAGTGTGACAAGGTGAGAGGAGGGAGTGTTACAGGGTGAGAGGAGGTGAGTGTGACATGATTAAGGGGCGGTTAATGTGACAGAGTGAGTGTGTCAGAATGAGGGGGTTGACTGTACCAGGGGTGGCTGTGGGGGGACTGTTATAGGGTAGTGGGGAGGTGAGCATGACAGGATTGGGGGGTTTTAAGTGACAGGGTGAGTCAGGCATGGTGAGTGGGAGTGAGTATGAGAGGATTAGAAGGGTCTAATGTGAGTGTGGCAGGGTGAGACAGTGTGTGTTGGGAGAATGAATTTTAGTGACCAGCCTTCCCAAACTGAAATACCAGGTTTATGCAGTAATCCGCTACTTGGTGGTCCGGTGGGCTGGCTCTCCAGTTTGCAGCTCTGCTGGGTGCAGACAGGCCATGAGGTCCAGCACTTGAGCTCACTGACATCTACTTCACAGACTGCAACTCTGCACCCGACAGAGCTGCAGACTGGAGGAGATGGACTCTCTCTCCCCCGGGCAGACTGAGTGTAGGGCCCTTGAACAAAACTGCATACAGGGCAAGCTGCTTGGCCCCCTCTCGGTGTCGGGCCCTCAGATCATTCTGCCCTAAGGCAAGTTAGGTGCCCTTTAGGCCCTAGAGACCGTGAGGCCTAAGGAGGCCATCTAACTTGCCTGCTTATAGTGCCATCTCTGCAAGAGGGGGCCAAGGACTATAGGGGACCACCTATACACATACTACCTAGCAGCTTTGACCATCACTTGGCACTGCACTCCAGAGTCTGGGCAGTCGGTGCGTCTAGAGTCTCTGATAATGGGTTCTGATTTACCACAGTTTTATATTTGGGTTGCAAATTCACCTAGAGCTGTACTTCACCCAACCTGCCCAACCATAATCAATTCGATACACATTATTCTTCTCTCCCTCTCCTTTAACACCTTATTCATGCAATAGAGCCTTCCTACGGCTATAAGACATAGAGACATCAGTGGTATAGAAATTACTGGCATTACATTTACTATTACATAACTATACAAGGGCAATTCCATTGTTACCTTTCAGGATCTCCAGGGGCTCACTGTGCTAACTCCTGGGGAGTACTTTGGATGCATCCAGCTCAGGGATTTTTCTGCAATGAGCACAGTTAGACAGGCAGCGACTACCCCTTGAACATTCTTTGAAACGTTTTGATTAGGCAAGATGAATCAGACAGGCTTAATTTCTACTCTTTATTATCATATATGTGCTACATCTGATGTGTGGGGTGAATTACAATATGTGAATTTATGGGCAAATGATCAACAGCAGTGTTTGGAAGGAGGTGATTGTGAAAACATATGATAGAATTTTTCAAAAGTATGAATTTGTGTTACCCCACAAGAACAGGCTCATAAATCCTTCATTAGATGGTACAAAACTCCGGTCCAGCGGTAGTGCATGATGAAGACCTCCACTGGCCTCTGTTGGGGACAATGTGGAGACAAAGGCACATATATTCATATATAGTGGTCGGGCCTCAGAGTGGTCCAGTTCTGAGAGCAGAATAGTAATCTCTTACACAATTCTTCCAGAGCCCTATTGTGATGGATCCCTGGTGCTATCTGCTCTCTAGGTTGACAGAGGGCCTTTCATCCTCTGAAACAAAGTTGCTCCCGCAGCTAGGTGGATACTGGCCCTACTTTGGAAGCTGGTTTACTGAAACTCAATTTGTTTGCATACATGTGGAAGAAAATAAGAGGAGACACACAGAAAGATCCAGAAAGCTGTAGAATTGAGGGAGGGGGAAGCAAAATATTTCTGGGTGGAGATGGGAGGAAAAAAGTAAAGGTATGAAAAATATTCTTGGACCAGCCCTGAATCTAAAAATACATAACAATGTATAGATATCATATAAATCCCAGTATTGATAAATATATGAGTCAGATCTGTTTATACAGGTATGTGAATCAGTTATGCAACCATTCTGAGTTTGAACATGACTTGTGGACACACTTGTGCACATGATGATTATTTAAAGAAATCAGCAGTAATGCTGAATGGTGTTGACTGATTTCATGAATAATAGTGGAATGTGGCTGGCTTCCTAAAAAACATAAAATGCATTGCCCAAGGCAGCTCTTACAAACTGGAATGAAAAATATGTTTCCTTTTTAAAATGTTCAAGAAAACCCTTACATCTCCCTGATACATTATGAATAATACACTAAATGTAAATTTGGGGAGAGATAACAAGTTGTACCAGATTTGACATTTTTGCCAGAATCGGCCAATTTGTGGAAATGGTAGAACCGATTTAACAAGTGACTCTGGGCCAAAATCCATTTTGTTGCAATTAATTTAACCTCTGGGATTCAAACAATGCTAAATGTTTGCTTGTATTATCCACTTTAGGGTGCAGAGTGCATGGCACATTGAGCAAACAGCAGGCATACTCAGGGCCTTATTTACATTATGAGCAACTGTAGGCATAGAATTCTCAAGCGCCCACCAACAAAATCCTACTTACTAAACTAATAAAAAGAAACCTTGACCGTTTATACATGATGAAAAAAATCACACACAAACACACACACTCTCTCTCTGTGGTCATCACTATACACTACTTCTGTAAAATAAGTATAATAGCTGACAAAACAATAATTACCAGGGAAATCTATCATGTTACATACCATACAAGGTTCTCGGGACGAAGTTGCACTGTTAATGTAATCGGGGCACTCGGTATGGACTTCCACAACATGGAGTTTGCACTCCACCTTCTCCTTCTCCAGATTTCTAAGAGTGTGTTGTACAGAAGACCTCGGGATACTTTCTTCTCTGGGATATCCATGATGCATATCATTTGACCATGTGTGCAATTTGACTGTACGCGCTTGAAGAATTTGACTGACATCTTTATCAAATTCATAACAAGTGCAGCGGAAGCAAAATAGTCTCTCAAGACGTTTCTTTCTTTTACCCCTTGGTGGTTTAAATTGGTAAGTATTGAGCTCCTCCTGGCTCAGTCTTGATGTAGAATGTGGTTCTGAATTCCCAAGAGTCATAGCAGGTCTGTATTAGTATATCCTGGCTTAGTCCAGCTCATTATCACCACTTGTCAAAGACACTGGTCGTTAAAGAAGTGTGTATTTATTTCTGGCATTTCCTGAATCCATGACCAGGTACTTGTTCCTAAAGAATAAATAAATATTTGTGACAACAGATGACAGCCAATTGGTCCATAAAGTTCTCTAATTAATATATAATAATATTTTTTTTTCCTTAGATCAACAAATGACAGAGTCTACTCAACACTTGGACTGCAAAATCTATCAGTGATATTGAAAATGCCATGGAGCAAAGCATGGATGAACTTCTTAGTTAACCAATTAGGATAAGATAAGCAGTACTGAGACAGTTTATGGTCACTATTACCGTTGTTAAAGGAACACTCAAAGCACCATAACCACTGCACTGTCCAATATTTTTTAAGTACAGTGTGCACCAATTTATGTAACTGTTAAATTAAAGACAAATATACTTTTTTCTGTGACCATTAATAAATAAATATACATGTTTTTCCTTTATTGGCATTACTGAACATACACCATGATAACTATTAGGAGTACAATGTGTGTTATAAGACATTATTGTTTGGTTGCAGATGAGTCACAGTCAAGCACAAACAGAGACAGTGTCCAATTGATTGGTTGTTAATGATTGCATGGGCTGGATGCACTATTTGTAGTATATTGGCCAACAACTGCCAAAAATAGATGTATTTTTTCTTACTGTGTATAAAAATCAATTAACTGTGGATAGGCTAACAATGTGCTTGTTTCTGTTACTAATCTTACATTTTTTGACTCATTGGTCTAAGTGAAATTACTCAATCTGTGTACATTTTCTAAAACTACAGTTAAAATTCAAAAAAATAAGGAGGAAATCTGTTTGAAATAAATGTTAATTAATAACATTATACTTGTTTGTAGAAAGATTTAAAGGGGAAAATAAAACACAAACAATGTGTTTGTGAATTCGCAATAAAGGCGAATTCGCAATATCTTAAATGGTGGATAATCTCTAACATCAGACGTATTTCCAACCAATCTCCACATGAACTCATTAAAAAAGGTAAATGTCACTTTTCTGGACTTTACACTAATGAATAAAACATTGCAAATCACCATCACATTAAAGTTTTTTTCGTGAAATACTAATTTTTTTTTAAAATCCGTATTAAAGGACCACTATAGTGCCAGTAAAACATACTCGTTTTCCTGCCACTATAGTGCCCTGAGGGAGCCCCCACCCTCAGGGTCTCCTGCCGCCAGGGTGGATGGCGAGGAAAGGGTTAAATCTTACCTTTTTTCCAGCGTCGGGCGGGGAGCTCTCCTTCTCCTCTCCTCCTCTTCGGCTGAATGCGCATGCACGGCAGGAGCTGCGCGCACATTCAGCCAGTCTCATAGGAAAGCATTCATAATGCTTTCCTATGGACGCTGGCGTCTTCTCACTGTGATTTTCACAGTGAGAAGCACGCAAACGCCTCTAGCGGCTGTCAATG
The DNA here is from genome assembly GCA_933207985.1 of Pelobates cultripes. Lineage (NCBI taxonomy): Eukaryota > Metazoa > Chordata > Amphibia > Anura > Pelobatidae > Pelobates > Pelobates cultripes. The sequence continues at coordinate 79,758,305 of OW240920.1, read as the reverse complement.
AGACAGCCACTAGAGGCTTTAGAGGCTGTATTAACCCTAATATAAACATAGTTTCTCTGAAACTGCTATGTTTATTAAAAAAAAGGGTTAATCCTAGAGGGACCTGGCACCCAGACCACTTCGTTAAGCTGAAGTGGTCTGGGTGCCTAGAGTGGTCCTTTAAGGATTTGGCAAATTACAAGGTAAACAGCTGACAGGGAGCTAAAATGGAAGTGTCCAGTTGCAGGATAAAGGGATGTAGATTTACGTTTTACTTGTTACATCTCACAAGTACTGTATAAATATGTTAAAGGGACACTGTAGGCACCCAGACCACTTCAGCTCATTGAAGTGGTCTGGGTGCAAACTCTCATCACCCTTATTAACCCTGAGCATGCAATTATTTCAGATTTTATAAACCTCAATAATTACCTGCTAGGGTTAACTCCTCCTCTAGTGGCTGTCTAGCCACTAGAGGGGCTTCTGGGTGGATCGGAGACTTTTAGTCGCGTAAAACAACGCTGGACGTCCTCACACTATGCATGAGGACTTCCAGCATAACCGGAATCCCCACAGGAAAGCATTGAATAAAGCTTTACTATGGGGAAATCCTAATGCCACGCATGCGCATTAGATCTCCACCGTCGGCGGGGGAGGAGCGTGGGCCGACCTGATCAGCGCTGTCAATAGTGTAGGCTGTTATTAACCCCTTCTGCACCACCGGGGGTGGGGGGGTAACCTTGACAAAGGGGAAAGCTATAGTGCCAGGAAAACAAGTTTGGCACTATAGTTTCCCTTTAATTATAGAGATAAGTAAATAGACTACTAAAACTCCTGAGAAGTGACAGTTCTCTTTTAAGTGCAAATTATCAACTACTGACTTAAAATAGTCCTGTCACTATAGCTGTGAAAACATAGTTTAGTCCCCCGGCAACCCCTTCGGAAGAGTAAAAGGTGTTTTTACTTAACTTTTTACCAGAGCGGGTCTCCTAGCGCTTGGCACTGCCCCTCCATGGCTGAGATCATCCAATTTTCCATAGGAAAGCATTGAGAGGTTAGTGGGCATGCACAGCAACATGCTGTCCTGCACCAATCAGCATTTCCTCATAGAGATGTATTGAATCAATGCCTCTCTATGGGGAGCGTTTATGGCCTCCATGCACATTAGCTGCGGGAGGGGGAATGAGACACATGGGCAGGCCCCAGGGTCATTTTTTGCACCAGAGTCCTGTGGTTTCTAGTAACGCCTCTGCCTTCCGGGACATAGAGATTAAGCTGTAGTTGTTCTAGTGTCTCTTTAATTCCCATTCATGTTTTCCCATAAAATATGGATAGTCATGTGAATATACTATACTTTACACAACCAAAGGGAGGTGGATTCTACTTATTTATGAATTCGGCCACACTTGTTGCTGATGGGTGTAAAAAAAATAGACTACAAAGCCATTCAATCTCCCCAGACAAACAGTTGCAATATAATGTAGTGCACTGCTCTGTGACTTTTCACATGTAAATATCACTATATGTTTCCTTTCCAGCTAGTCATTTTGACAAATATTTGCCTTGAAGCTTGCCATCATTGAATGCTTCACGTGCCTTATCCAACAGAGAGCTTGAGATTGCTGGGAGAATGCAGCTTTCTCATGTTCACTCTTCCCATTCTATCTTTCCTTGTTTTCTTTATTTCATCATCTTGTTTTCCTCTTCACATGCCAGTTGTGGGACATCCACCATTAGTTGTTGCTGTGCAGCTCCATGTGAGAAGGTCTTAGAAGTGGACAATAGATTCCTCCACTGACCTCAACAACACCCAAATGTTTGAGATGACTTGGAATGCAGACTACAAGCCAGGCCTAATTGTCTAAGTCAAAGCCCGACATGTACTTGTGATTTGAATATTGGTAAATCGGTCATTTTCAAACATCCAGTGTACAGTCTTCATGGACAGGTGGAGTCTGTTGTCGCAACAGCATTTCTGGCCAACTTTATATTAATGTCCATGATTCCATAATAAGATTATCCAAGACAGGTGCCCACTTACTTTTGGCCACATTTAAGTAAATATACACACATACATAGAATGTGACGGCAGAAAAGAACCATTCGGCCCATCTAGTCTTCCCAATATTTCGAAATACTTTCTTTAGTCCCTAGCCTTATCTAATAGTTAGGACAGCTTTATGCCTATCCCACACATGCTTAAACTCCTTTACTGTGTTAGCCTCTACCACTTCAGCTGGAAGGCTATTCCATGCATCCACTACCCTCTCAGTAAAGTAATACTTCCGGATATTATTTTTAAACCTTTGTCCCTCTAATTTAAGACCATGTCCTCTTGTTGTGGTAGTTTTTCTTCTTTTAAATATGGTCTCCTCCTTTACTGTGTTGATTCCTTTTATGTATTTAAATGTTTCTAAAGGTAAGCATTTTTCACATTTATAGTTTCCTTTTTCTGCCTATAGTACACTGCCATGTACAAGAACCTCAAGGAATCATTGAACTTCAACTGCTATCACCTTCAGCAAGTTATAGGTAGTTTTGATGCAGAATATTATTATTATTATTATTATGCTTTATTTAGAAAGTGCCAAAATATTCTGCAGCGCTATACATGGGTACAATTAGTTTAAGTAAAAAGACAAAGATACAGTACATCCAAGAAAATACGTGACAAATACAGGTGTTAAGGCCCATGTTCCTGTGGGAACTTACAATAGATGAATAAGAGGGGTGAGAAACGGGAGGTAGGGATAACATCATATACTCGAAATTTAACAGGAAAAGCTAGGTATATCTTTCTAAGTCTGGATTAGACGCCGCTAATTCATATTTTATTGGAATTGCTAAATTGTCAAGACACTGCAAGTTTCAGACCAAAGTAGTGAGGCTGAGAAAATTTTGGAGTTGGAGAAAAAGTGTTTTGTTTTGTTTGGCTAAAGTAATGCTATAACATTGTCAGTCCTACAAAATTCCTAAATAATGAATAAACCACACAGAGTATTCTGAATGTAGTAGACTTGTCAAATCTTACAGTATCAAGACAATCCTTAGTGCTTGCATTAACTTACGTTAGGCTAATGGTTAGGGTTAAGAACACAGAATGTTACAAAAAATGACATTACCCACAACGTTCCACAACATATTTTCTGTATCATTGCAAACAGCTCAAGGCTGTGATACTGGAGAATAAATAATTGACACTACATGTGGAAGACTATTTGACCCCCCCCCCCCCCCCCCCGCAGCCCTGAGCCAAGCCTTAAGCTACATAAGCTCATCTCATGTGTGAAAGAGGGTCAGGCAGCTGGGCTTAGGGGGCGAAAGGAAAAGGAGCAGGTTTAGGCAGGACAAGAATCAGATCTGGTATCTTAAGGATTTTATTATTAGTCAGCCCACAGGCAAGAAGTTATTGCACAGATTAACATGTTCTTAATGCTGGGGTCTGCTGTATGTTATATAGTCTATATATTACCATTATATATTATAGTATATATTATAGAAAATGAACTGGATGATGTAAATGTAAAGCACTTGGATAAGAGTTATATTATATGTGTACAATGGGAATCGGCAAACTTAAAACCAAAATAATAGTGGAACGTTGTAAAATAATTATTTTCAAGGAGTTTTAGCTAAAGACAATAGAGCAGATTTATCAAAGCAAAAACAGGTGCTATTATAGAGCAAAACACAATCCAAAAGCAATCACCATAGAAACCTTTAGAACGTTGAACATTTAGCACTGTGCACTTAGAATGCATTTCTTAAATCTTCCTCACTGTGTGCCATGCACACATTTTTTTGCACTTCAGCTTTGGCAGTTATATGAATTGTTTCAGATTTATGTAAATTTTATTTTTCATTTTTTATTCAAGAGACAAAGAGCTTAAAGGATAATACAAAAAATATATTGATAATAAAATGTGAATGTACTGTGTAAACATTAATCACTTTTCACTACATTGGCAATATGTGTTGATCCAGTACACTGGCAAAGTTTCACTGCCCCATCAGGATAATTTAGAGCAGGTTAATGGTAAAGCAGTCCTCTGATAAATTTTAGAAACAACAGAAAATATATCCAAATGAGATGTATTACTAAATTGCAATGCACTTGACTAGATCCAATAGGGATTCGGTACAGCAAAACATCCATCAATTCAACTGAGATCTTTATTGGGAATGATCGTCCCTCTTATTTAAAACATGCATATTTTTAATGTATGAAAATTGATAATGAAGTATTGCAGTAATTAAACATTAAATGATACAGTAATCAAAACAGAATACATATGGCAAAACATTTTTTTTAAAGGTATTTTTTTCCCTATTGTTATTAGTATTCATATTATTTGAAGACAATTCTAAGCTCACTGCAAATTCTCTATGTGCCTGGTTAATACAAAAAAAATGCATTTCTAATCTTCCAGACTCACCTCTCTATGTGTGAGAGCACAAACCATGCTTGCTGGTAGTCACCCCGGGAGTTTTGACTGCAGTCCTGCACCCAATTGCTTTTATTCCTAGTTTAATTAGGAGCATTAAGAGAAACTCTCTTCTCTGTTCTGAATTGTAAAGACAGTGATGGCTCCAAGCAGGGAGGTGCAGGTGGGGGTTAGCAATGACATCACCTGCCTCTCGTTTATCTGCTGAATGTCTCAAACAGATGAGAACTTTGCTCCCTTCCCTCTTTGCTACTGTAAAGGCCAATACCTAAACATTACAGAGAGGTCACAGCCATTCCTTTTAATCCTGTGTGCAAGTAACATAGACCCTTTGTGCTATCTAGTAAGGTACACTTTGCAATGTGTTTGGAACTCTAAATCACACAGTTTTTCGATAAAGTGTGAATTTTATAACAAGACACGCAGGCTCATAGTGCATATCCCTTTCTTTACTGTACACCAAAAGCAGAAAAGAATACAAAATACTAAGAAAAAATGGCATACATAGTTATAAGCCACTCCCATAGCAAGTCCCAGTTTAATAGTCAGCACCTCCCATCATATTTCCTCTTTCTTTGCTGCTCCACAATCAGTTAAGTACTCATTTTTATCTCTGTGATTTAGTTATACCATTTTGTGTATTTCTGATTGTATGATTTTGAATTTTAGTTAACTTATACATTGGGTTTTACCTTATGGTACTGATTCTTGTACCTGTTTATTGTCTGTTTGCTGTTTGACACCCGGGGTCCCACCTCTAAAGGGGCCTCTGAAGCTGGGGGACCTGGGCTGGGTGCTTAACCCCAAAGGAATCTGGTCTGAATTCCAAATATACTATGTACAGAGAAAGGATTGGGGGCACACCCGAGACCTGCATTTTGCATGAAAGGTGCTGCCGCAGTGACCAAACTTCATAATTTAGAGGTGGCCACAGGTGTGTATAAATAGGAGGAGTTTTCAATAGTCAGGTCACTTCAAGTATTTTCTCCATTCACCACAGATATCATCTGCAATAGTGAGTATATTCATTCTAGCACTAACACCAGTGGCGTACATACCAGGGTTGCAGGGGTCGCGGCTGCGACCGGGCCCGGCCCACCAGGGGGCCCGGCCGCCCCTGCGACCCGGTATGTACCCACAGGGCCAGCCTCTTCTCCTGGGGGGGCCCAGGAGCCGACCACCCCAGGGCCCCCCGAGGCTGGCCCTGCTGTCACCGGGCAGGTGGCCGGTCAGGCAGGCAGGTGCGCGAGGGAGCACTCAGTGCTTCCTCTTCAGCTCCCTCGCGCACCGCACTGATGCCGGAGCCGGAAGATGACGTCATCTTCCGGCGCCGGCATCCCTATGCGGCGCGCGAGGGAGCTGAAGAGGAAGCAGTGAGTGCTCCCTCGCGCGCCCGCCTTCCTGCCCGACCGGCCGGCCCACCCAGGAGCCCCACTGGACCCCAGGGAATCCCCCCAGCACTCCAAAAGGTAAGGAGGCTGGGGGGATTACATTTAAAAAAAAAAATGTGTGTTAGTGTATGTATGTGTGTGTGTGTGTGTGTGTTAGTGTATGTATGTGTGTGTGTGTGTTAGTGTGTGTGTGTTGGTGTATGTGTGTTAGTGTATGTGTGTTAGTGTATCAGTATGTCTGTG
>OW240920.1:79658228-79751843 GCA_933207985.1 Pelobates cultripes | reverse complement strand
AAAAATGGAGCTGCTTCCAATTCCCCCAGAACATTGAATTTTGTGACCACAGTTGCAAACAGCCTCCAGAGATCCTGTTCTACACCAGACCAGTGGAGCCAAACTGCAGCCCATCATCATCCTCATTTGGTTGTAAGTAGGCAATCTAGTATATTATTAGTGACACTAATCTATAATTTTCATTACATTAAAGGGACACTATAGTCCCCAGAATGACTGGAGCTTAATGAAGTGGTTCTGGTATCTATAGGCGGTCCCTGCAGGCTTTTTAATGTAAACACACACTGTGGGCAGCCTGGCGTTAGTTCGTATGGCAGCTCATATAGGTGGGGCATTGTGATGTCACATGGGGGGCGGCAAATACAGCTGTTCCCCATGCAGCCACAGGTGCCACTGTGCTGAGAGATTGTGATTACTCTTCACTTCCTCCCAGCTTACAGAGCAGCGCATGGGAAAGAGAGGGGAGGAGGCATGATTTAATCTTACAACAAATCCAGTAAGCAAATCTTTATAAATTTGGATGGGATCAGATCTGTTTCCACAGTTTATTGGTGTTTACTCTGCTGTCTGTATTAATATTGAGGGATTTCTAAGTAGTAACATCAGTGTGTGTCAGCAGGGCCAGCCGTTGGGGTGTGCAAGCTGTGCGGTCACGCAGGGTGCCATGACAACAGAGGCGCCCAGCGGCCAACACAGCTCACAAGTTGGGGACACCAGCCTATTCAATTTAAACGATTCGCTGGTGGTCCACTGGTGCGCACCAGCAGTAGGTGCAGTCAGATTATAGCATCTCCCTCGTGGTTCCGGCGCTCAGTTAGTGAGTCAGAGCACAGGCTCAGAGATTCTCAGCCTGCGCTCTGACAACATTGAAAGTCAGAGCCGTGAAGGAGCAGGTATGGCAAAGAGCTACTGATTAGCATAACATCAATATCCGTTATAAATCCAGGAAAAGGTGGGCACCATTGCACTGATTTGGTGGTGCAATGGGCCTCTTGACTGGTTTTGCCTCCCAGGCCTAAGGCTGCCAGCCCTCCCCTGCTAATGAACCAACTAATCCGTTATGGGAGAGTAATAGGAGGATTGCACATAATTGCCAGGAATTCCTTGCGGAATTCAAATTAACATTTGAACCATTAGGCAGGATGATGCCTCCACTGCCCTAATGCATATCAAACAAGGGAACTGGTCTATCTCGGATTATGCCATCGAATTTCGCACCTTGGCATCTGAGGTAGACTAGACTAACAACGGATTAGGAGGATGATGCCACCACTGCCCTAATGCATATCAAACAAGGGAACTGGTCTATCTCAGATTATGCCATCGAATTTCGCACCTTGGCATCTGAGGTAGACTAGACTAACAACAGATTAATTGCTTTTAAAAAAGGATTATCTGAGAATATGCTTGACGAAATTGCTGCCAAAGATCTACTGAAAGGATTAAACAAATTTATTAGCTTTGTGATGCAGATTGATAATAGACTTAGGACCAGAGAAATTACTAGAAGCAGAACCAGACGTATGACCTTGTCACTAGCACCTCGATTCTCCAAACCTGTTGTCCCTGACCTCCCGATGCGATCTGAACCCGAACTTATGCAACTAGGGGTTACGAGATTGTCAGAGTCAGAGAAACAGTATAAGAGAAGAAAGGGTCTATGCTTATATTGTGGCAAAAAAGGACATATGACAGATATTTGTCCTAAATGCCTGGAAAACCTCTGCACCTTAAGGGGACAGGTCTTAGGTGTGATGGATAAGTCCTCTAGTAATAACCAAAGTAGTTTTCTCCACATTGTCGCCCTTTTGTAACAAAAAAACCTTTCATGCAAAGCCCTGGTAGACTCAGGTGAGGCTGGTAACTTTATTGACATGTATTTTGTTAAAAAAAACCACTCTATACCTGTAAAGGAGAATTCGTCACCTCTCGCAGTTGAGGGTATTGACGGGAGACCTCTCTCTCAACCACTGATTATGCACGAGACCTTGCCTATTTCCTTACATTTCAGATCATCGCTTCCCCTTCATGTCCCATCATATTAAGATTCCCTTGCCTCATCAAGCACAACCCTCATATTGACTAGACCAAAGGGGAAATACTGGAATGGGGTACAGACTGTCAGGAGGGTTGTATTTCACCTATTACTAAAAGAGTGGGCATCCTTACTTTACCTACTATTACACCCACTACCTCCGAAATACCCATGCGGTATTGGGAAGTTAGGGAAGTGTTTAGTAAAAGTCAAACTGATGTTCTACTTCCACATATATCATATGATTGTTCCATTGATCTGTTGCCCGGGGCTATCCCTCTTAAAGGGGCGGTCTATGCTCTATCCTCACAAGAGAGTAAAATCATGGAGGAGTACATCAGAGATGCCTTAAGTAAGGGTCACATATGCAAATCATCCTCCCCTACTGGTGCAGGTTTCTTTTTCGTGTCTAAAAAGGATGGAGAATTACGGCCTTGCATTGATTAGTATAGTTTTATTTTGTATTGTATTCCCAGTTCATGTACAGTCCTGTCCTGCCCTGTTCATGTTTCCCTCATGTCTTGTGTACATGTTCTGGGTTCTGCTTTCTGTCCTGCTCTGGTTCTGGGTTCTTCTAGTCTTGTCTTGTTTTCTTGTTTGGTGCCTGTTCTAGTCTTGCCTTGTTTCTGTACTGGATACATTTACGCTGCAGAGCCTCCCTATCCATATCCTGGGAGGTCTGCATATTATCTCTTAGCTCTTGGGATCCGCAAAAGCTGCATCAGGGCTCAACACCAGGTGGCATGTGATTACCCTGCACCAGGCCCTGATAGTCCATTTCCACGCTGAAACTCCCAACATCATCATCAGGCACTCAGGGATCCCTGTCTTCGAACCGCCACCCGTGACAGGTACGTTATCAGCATTTCAAGATGGAAGGCATCCACCTCCTCCAAGACCTACTCCTGCACGGGGATTGGTTGGTGAAACTAGACCTGAGGGACGCGTACCTGACGGTGCCGGTGGGGCAACTTCCAGGGACCTCCTACGCTTCCAGTGGAACTATGGCATTTGGCACTTCACCTATCTTGCGTTCTCGCTTCGGCGCCATGGTGCTTCACTAAGCTGATGCTTTCAGCGATGACATGGCTCCGCAGTCGGGCCTACGCCTTATTTGGATGATATTCTGATCATGGCTCAGTCCTCTGTCCTCTTGCAACATCTGCAATTGACGGTGGATCTACTGACACGTCTGGGGTTCCACATCAACTGGGAGAAGTCATGTCTGACTCCATCCAGGAGCATGGAATTCTTGGGTTTCCTTGTGAACTCGGCAGAGGCCTACTTGAGCCTACCAACGTACAAAATCCGAACAATCCGCAAGGAACTTTGCACGCCGTTAACCCGACCGCAACTCATGCTACAACACTATTGTCATCTTCAAGATAAGCAGTGTTCCTGGCCCCTCTCCACTATCGGGCCCTTCAACAATTGAAGATTGCACATCTTCGCGAGGGAGCCTCATATGCGGATCTGGTTACCTTGTACAAGGAAACAAAGGACGAATTGCACTGGTGGATTCACAACATTTGTGCGAGGAACTGCAGGACCATATTTGTCTCTCAACCAGAATTCACCATTGACGTAGACACGAGTCTACATGGCTGGGGCGCCCACTTCGAGGGTGTATCGACAGGAGGACCATGGTTGGAGAGAGAATCCAGAGTACACATCAATTCTTTGGAACTCCTAGCGGGATCCTTTCTGATTCTGAGTTTTGTGAAAGGGACTACCAGCACCTCCATTTACCTGCGGATGGACAACATATCAGTAGTTCGATATGTCAATCACATGGGCGGCACCCAGTCGGCAGTACTGGCCCACTTGGCGATGGATTTCTGGGAGTTTTGTGTGGCACGGAATTTGGTGGTCCAGACGGAGTACCGAACGAGTCTGCACAATGTTCAAGCGGACTAGAGTTCAGGCTATCTCTCAGAAAATAGCGATTAGAGATTAGCAGTGGAGGTATTCTACACTATCTCGTCCCTGTGAGGCCCCTGTGCCATCGACCTGTTCGCATTGCAACTCAACACCCAGCTGCCCCTTTTCTTCATCTGGCGGCCGGACCCAGCCACAGAAGCAGTAGACGCTTTTCTTACAGGAATGGCATGGCCCTCTTCTCTACGCCTTCCCTCCATGTGCCATGATCCCCATGTTATTGCTGCAGGTACGTCGCCAGGCTGCGGAACTGATCCTCATCGTCCCGTTCTGTGGGGACTCAGTCATGGTTCCCTCAACTCCTGGAGATGGCAATAGATGTTCCCAGATTGTTGCCGAACCGACTTGCTTCGGGATCCGGCAGACCATCACCACCTGCTCCACCATGCTACTGATGGCTTGGCAGATTTCGGGGGACCCTTGCAAATCTCAGGAGTTTCGGACACAACTCGATGCCTCTTGGCAGATGCATGGGCTCCCGGAACTTGAAGATCATATGGGGTCAGCTTGGAGATCTTGGGCTGGTTGGTGCCTGGCTAGGGACGTGGATCCCGTTTCAGCCCCTGTAACGTTGATTCTCCACATCCTCACATCTCTGTTTGAAGCTGGCTGGGCCTACCGGATGATAAATGTGTATAGGTCATTGGTTTATGTCTTCCCACCCTGGAATGTTTTGGATTGAATAAGGTTTGTATTACAGTAAGTGGGCATATTATTGCACTAGGTTGCTGGTCAATATGGTTGGAGTGTGGGACTGTTCTTGGGTTTCATTAATGTTCGCTATAAGGGTCTGTCTCTACCTTGCATGCACACTAGTTTCAAGGAACGAAATAACCGTGTGGCTCCTGTCTATTTATGTTTTTGCAGCCTAATTCGATCTTGTTTGCTGTATTCCAGCGGATTGTCGTCTATCAGGGTCCTCTACGTTGGCGATTTCCTCTTCTGTGACACATAGGTCACATTTCTTTAAATTGTTATATGGTTGGATTGTGTTGGACGGGTTCATCGGTTCTTGTTTGGTGTGTGCTATTGTGGTTGCATCTCCAAAGAAAGAGGAAATATGATGGGAGGTGCTGACTATTATACCGGGACTTGGTATGGGAGTGGCTTATCACTATGTATACCATTTATTCTTACTGTTTTGTATTCTTTGCTGCTATTGGTGGACAGTAAAGAAATACTCGCCTTTGTGTCTTTAATATAATCAAGACTTTTCGTCATGTAATAGCAAAATCATGTAATTGTCTCCAAAGTGAATTCAAATGGGTTTAAATACTAAACAGAAAATTTAAATCTGAATTGGAAAATTGTAACTTTCCAACTAGCTATAGTTTTGCTATTCAGATTTATAGCGGTTCTGACACTAATTTTTTTGGTGTGCTCCCCCCAGCCTATGGATGTCATCTCTCCCCGACCCACCAAAATATTTTAGTCCCAAGGACTGTGAAACTTACTTTTTCCAATGTTGTGCTAGTCCTGCCAGATCTTCTCCAACGGTGGCCGTGAAGTCCTTTTTCTGACCTTCCTTGGGCCTAGACCTTCAATGGGCCTGTGTTGATTCTCATGGGTCCCTGACCCCCACCCTCTCTGAGCTGCCGTTCTGCTTTCTTGGCTAAGATTATGAGGATCAATGATTTCTATTAGAAAGCATTGGATGGTTAGTGCGCATGCATAGCAAAATGCCGCACTGTGCCAATCAGATAGTCTCTATAATATGAAGCAGCTCTAGTAGCTGTCTGAGTGATTTAAACCTGGCATTTAAACCCTGCAATGGAAACATTGTCATCTTGCAAAATAGCAGTGTTTTCACTTGCACAGTTAAAATGAGATTAACAGGTCTGTGTGCCTACAGTGTCCCTTTAATAGCCTTCTTAGCCTGCAGGAGCAAGTTGCATGCAATTGAAGTTCAATTAACCAGTTCCCAACATTAGGGCATGCTACGGCATCCTACAAAAGCACAGCCCTCCCTGCAAGACAAAAACTTACCCTCCTTGCTTGATTCGATAGGAGGGGGTCTCCCGGCAGTCAATCCCGCTGATCTGAGTCGTGCTCACGATGACAGCGCAATCCCAAATAATAAATAAATATACCGAAGGGCAAGTTTCTCTAAGCTTCTGTTTGTTCTCAGACTTCTCATATTCTTTGTTTTTGTTGCAATAAATATACACATAGAATGAAAAAATCATTCTAAGTATATTTTAATATTAATATATATAAATATCAAAATTTACTTTATATATATATATATATATATATATATATATATAATATTATTTTACATGTATATTTATGTATTATTTTTAAATAATTATGTGATTTTATTAATTATATATTGGGTACTTGCTTAACAACCGAGAGAATTTAATTAGCAAACCCAATATGACCCTCTGACTTTCCAAAAACCCATAAAACTTGTACAAGGAGAATACTGCTGAACTCGTAAGACATCGCTGAACACAAGTATGAGTGTTTTAGTGTAGTAATACGTATGACAATGATATATATCATCGGTGAAAGGGCAGTTTATGAACACTAAGCTGACTACTAAAAAAGACTGAACATACCCCATTTTAAATTCCCTAGGTCGTCAACATTTGCAAATGGTATGTCATGACTGGAGTAAATCACATTCCTGGGCTGCCATCAGATCTCAAAGGCAATATAGGCTTAGGAAACCAATCTGAAAAATGTTAATGTGTAAAAACTGATAAATGGAAAACCCTATATTTGGCCCTGTAACGTTTTAAAACACCATAACACCTGTACATCGGGGTACTGTTGTACTTGTGAAACATCACTGAACACAAATATTTTATTGCAGTAAAAGCTAACAGTATTATGACATTCAGTTAAATTGTCATGCAGAACTTCAAAAATAACAAAAGTAGGTAGCACTTTTCAATATTGGTAATTGTGGTATCCTGCTCTCTATTCCCCCCTATCAGCTCTCTCCTAATGTTGATATGTAGGCTCACTTTTTCTTAGTGTGTGCTACGGTAGTCGTAGGGTGTAGCCTTGTTTGTTTTGTCACAAGGCCAAGTAGGATCTTTATATTTAGAGCCAGTCAGTTAACACAAAGGGTTCCGAATGGCTCTTTAGGAGTGTAATTTTGATTACAGATACATGTCACTATGTCAATTGTATAAATAGCCATACTCAGGGCCGGCCTTAGGCCTTCAGGCGCCCTGTGCGAAAAATCTTAACAGCGCCCCCCCCCCGCGCCATCCATGTGTATAGGGGATTTATTAAATGAAAATTTAACAATTAACAAATATTTATCACCTCTTCCCTGTCATTACCTTGCATGGAGGGAGGGCATGCTGATCTCTGGTGATACAGTTTGCTGGGAATATGGTCGGTGCCTTCACTGGGTGCAGACCATCAGCAACTGTCTCCTGAGCTCAGGCACTTACAGTATCAGAGCTTTCCTGTGGTAATCCGCGGCAACGTTCTGATTGGCCGGAACTCGGAAGACAGCTACATTTATCATGTGTGTGTCAGACGTGATTGTGTGATGTGTTCTCTGTGTGCCATATTTGTAATGGGTGTATTGACTGTGTCTGATATGTGTGTGTATTGACCGTGTGTGATTTTTGTTCACTATAGCAGTAGATAGGGGGAGCAGGGGCACTGGGGTAGATGTGGGAGCAATGCACTATAGCAGTAGATAAGGGGAGCAGTGTCACTAGGGTAGACAGGGAACAATGGCAATATAGGGGGAGCATGGGCACAATAGGGATGGATAAGGAGCATGGGCACTATAGGGGTAGATGGAGGGATCAGGTACACTATAGGGGTAAATGGGGAAGCACTATAGGGGTAGATGGGGAGCAGGGGTGCTATAGTGGTAGATCGAGGAGCAGGGGCACTATAGAGGTAGATAGGGGGAACTATAGAGATAGATGGGGAACATGGGTACTATAGGAGTAGAGGGGGCACTATAGGAGTAGAGGGGGCACTATAGGGGTAGAGGGGGGCACTATAGGGATAGATGGGGAACAGGTGTACTATAGGGGGAGCAGGGGCACTATAGGGGTAGAGGGGGAACAGGGGTACTATAGTGGGAGCAGGGGCACTGTAGGGATAGATGGGAACAGGGGTACTATAGGTGTAGATGGGGGCACTATAGGGATAGATGGGGAACAGGGGTACTATAGTGGGAGCAGGGGCACTGTAGGGATAGATGGGAACAGGGGTACTATAAGGGGAGCAGGGGCACTATAGGTGTAGATGGGGGCACTATAGGGATAGATGGGGAACAGGGGTACTATAAGGGGAGCAGGGGCACTATAGGTGTAGATGGGGGCACTATAGGGGTAGAGGGGGCACTATAGGTATATATGGGGAACAGGGGTACTATAGGGGTAGAGGGGGCACTATAGGGAACAGGGGTACTATAGGGGTAGAGGGGGGTCACTTTAGTGGTAGAGGGGGAACAGGGTTACTATAGGGGTAGAGGGGGGCCCTATAGGGATAGGGGGCACTATAGGGATAGATGGGGAACAGGGTTACTATAAGAGTAGAGGGGGCACTATAGGGATAGATGGGGAACAGGGTTACTATAGGGGTAAAGGGTGCACTATAGGGGAAGAGGGGGGCACTATAGGGATAGATGGGGAACAGGGTTACGATAGGGAAGGGGGGGCACTATAGGGGAAGAGGGGGCACTAAAGGGGGGAACAGGGTTACTATAAGAGGGGGCACTATAGGGATAGATGGGGAACAGGGTTACACTATAGAGCACTATAGAGATGGGGAACAGGATTACTATAGGGGAAGAGGGGGCACTATAGAGATAGATGGGGAACAGGATTACTATAGGGGAAGAGGGGGGCACTATAGGGATAGATGGGGAACAGGGGTACTATAGGGGAAGAGGGGGGCACTATAGGGATAGATGGGGAACAGGGTTACTATAGGGGTAGAGGGGGGCACTATAGGGATAGATGGGGAACAGGGTTACGATAGGGAAGAGGGGGCACTATAGGGGAAGAGGGGGGCACTATAGGGATAGATGGGGAACAGGGGTACTATAGGGGTAGAGGGTGCACTATAGGGGAAGAGGGGGGCACTATAGGGATAGATGGGGAACAGGGTTACTATAGGGGTAGAGGGGGGGCACTATAGAGATAGATGGGGAACAGGGGTACTATAGGGGTAGAGGGTGCACTATAGGGGAAGAGGGGGGCACTATAGGGATAGATGGGGAACAGGGTTACTATAGGAGTAGAGGGGGGGGCACTATAGAGATAGATGGGGAACAGGGGTACTATAGGGGGAGCAGGGGCACTATGGTCTCACTTACCAGGCAGCAGATTCAGGCCTCGGTTAGCTCTGCCCCCGCCGACCACTTGGCTCCGCCCCCATCGGCTGCTTGGCTCCGCCTCCTACAGTCTCTTTCGCTGCTAAGCCCTGGTAGAGGGCAGGGGGTGTGCAAGCTGTCAGCCATAGGGCGCCCCCTGCTGCCATGGCGCCCTGTGCGGCCGCACAGCTCGCACACCCCTAAGGCCGGCCCTGGCCATACTAAACCCCTAGAGCAGAGGTAGGTAACTTTCGGCACTCCAGTTGTGGACTACATCTCCATGAGCCTTTATTAGCATTATGAGATATAAAGACCATAACATCTGGAGTGCTGAAGGTTGCCTACTTCTGCACCAGAATATGCTGAGGTATCTAGGAATTTTATGCTAGTTATAGATGCTTGATTATCACCTTAAAAGCACACTAGTAGCTTAACCCCTTCAGGACCGGACAGCTTTGGCCATGTTGTACGTTAAGGACCAGAGCTGTTTTAACACTTTTGTTGTGTTTAGCTGTAATTTTCCTTTCTCTCATTTACTGTTCCCATACAAAATATATATTGTTTTTTTCTTTACATACCATTATTTGTATCATGTCATATAATTTACTTTAAAAAACATAATAAAATATGGTGGAAAAATTGAAAACAAAACATGTTTTTTTTACTTTTACTTGAAAAATCTTTTACTTATCTACAAAAGCTAATGAAAAAAACTGCTAAATAGACTAAAAATTTTGTCCTGACTTTAAAAACACCCAGTGTTTACTTGCTTTTTTTTTTTTTTTTTTGCAAGTTATAGGGCTATAAGTACAAGTAGGACATTGCTGTTTCAAAATATATTTTTTTTAAATTAATCAATAGTGACATTGTAACACTGTTATCTGTTATAAATCTCTGAATCACACCTCACATGTACATATTTTTTTAAAGTAGACAACCCAGGGTATTCAATATGGGGTATGTCCAGTCATTTTTAGTAGCCACTTAGTCACAAACACTGGCCAAATTTAGCATTTATATTTGTTTTCTAAAAATGCAAAAAACAATTATGAACGCTAACTTTAGCCAGTGTTTGTGACTAAGTGGCTACTAAAAAGAGTAAACATACCCCATTTGCAATACCTCGAGTTGTCTTCTTTTGCAAATGGTATGCCATCATGGGGGTAATTCTCATTTCTGGGCTACCATACGCTCTCAAAGGCAACATAACCAATCTGGCAGATTTCAATGTGAAAAAACAGAAAATTAAGCCTGTAACTTTCAAAAACAATATAAAACCTGTACATGGGGGGTACTGCTATATTTGGGAGACTTCACTGAATACAAATATTAGTGTTTCAAAACAGTAAAACATATCACAACAATTATATCATCAGTGAAAGTGCCGTTTGTGTGTAAAAAATGCAAAAACTTCACTTTCACTGACAATATCATCGCTGTGATATGTTTTACTGTTTTGAAACACTAATATTTGTGTTCAGCGAAGTCTCTAGGGTAAAACAGTACCCCCATGTACAGGTTTTAGGGTGTCATAGAAAGTTTCAAGGTTCAACACAGTGCTAGCAAATTAAATTCTCTGGACTTTCGGCCTGGGTTGTCAGGCAGGTCCCTGAAATTGCAATTAATAAAATTGTATATTTATGAAATTATTTATATAATTTTGTATATGGATATATATATATATATATATATATATATTTCTTATTATTTTTATTTGTTTATACATACATAGATATATATATAATTTCATTCTAAGTGTCTTTTGATATAAATATATATATATATATATATATATATGTATATATTAATATCAAAATACAGTTAGAATAAAATTACATATATATAATTTAAAATATATATATATATATCTGTACATTGTTTTATTTACTTATTATTTATATTTTATAATAATATATATAATTATATATTATATATATACTGCTCAAAAAAATGGAACACTTTGTAATGTAACTCCAAGTCAATCACACTTCTGTGAAATCAAACTGTCCACTTAGGAAGCAACACTGAGTGACAATCAATTTCACATGCTGTTGTGCAAATGGAATAGACAACAGGTGGAAATTATAGGCAGTTAGCAAGACACCCCCAATAAAGGAGTGGTTCTGCAGGTGGTGACAGGGCCGGTGCAAGGATTTTTGCCGCCCTAGGCAAAAGTAAAGTTTGCCGCCCCCCCATGTGACATCACAATGCCCCACCCATATGATCTGCCATGTGAACTAACGCCAGTGCTGCAGTGCCAGCGTGTTTATATTAAAAGGCCTGCAGGGACAGGCTATAGACACCAGAACCATTACATTAAGCTGCAGTGGTTCTGGGGACTATAGTGTTTCTTTAATGTGAGGTGAATTAGAGATTAGGGCCACGAATAATATACTAGATTGCCTACTTACAACCAGATGAGGATGATGATGGGCTCTAGCTGCAGTCTGGCTCCACTGGTCTGGTGTAGAACAGGGTCTCTGGAGGCGGTTTGTAACTGTGGTCACAAAAATCAATGTTCTGGGAAGCAGCTCCATTTTTTTGAGGCCCTTTACACAGCTCAAGGTCTGGGTCCCAGGGTCCACCTTCATGTTCTACCAATGAGTTTGTTCACAGGGGGTGGAGTGTGTAGGGGATGTCCTGATATGTGTGTAAGGAATGCATTGTGTGAATCTGTGTTTGTATGTGTAAGGGCTGCAAGGTGTGTTTCTGTGTATGTATGGGATGCAGTGTGTGCGTCTGTAAGGGGTGCATTGAGTGTGTGTAAGGAATGCATTGTATGTTTCTTTGTGTGTAAGAGATGCATTGTGTGTAAGGGTTGCATTGCTTGTGTGTGTGTGTGTCTGTGTGTGTAATGCATTGTGTGTTTTTCTGTGTGCAAGGGGTGCATATTGTGTGATTGTGGGTGTGTGGGTGTGTGTGTGATGGATGTCAATCTCTCCCACCTCCCTTGTCACTCTCTTCTCCCCCCCCTTGTCCCTCTCTTCTCCCCCCGTCACTCTCTTCTCCCCCTTTTGTCACGCTCTTCTCCCCTCTTTCTTCCCCTCCTTTCTCCCTCCCTGTGTCA
This sequence comes from Pelobates cultripes, assembly GCA_933207985.1. Taxonomy (NCBI): domain Eukaryota; kingdom Metazoa; phylum Chordata; class Amphibia; order Anura; family Pelobatidae; genus Pelobates; species Pelobates cultripes. Next base: position 79,739,501 of record OW240920.1, on the reverse strand, counting down.
ATTCCCTCCCCTCCTGTGTCAATTTCTTTCTCTCCCCCCTCTCCTGTCAATTTCTTTCTCTCCCCCCTCCCTGTCAATTTCTTTCTCTCCCTCTCCCTGTCAATTTCTTCTGTTGTAGCATGGCCGAGCCCTGTATGGTCCGCGGGTACAGGGAGCTTTTGTTTCCTGTACCCGGCCGGACTAAAAGGAAGTGCACACTCAGTGTTAGTCCGGCCGGGTACAGGAGACAGATTCTCCCTGTACCCACGGACCATACAGAGCTCGGCCACACTACAGTGAGGGAGTGACAGGAGGGAGCGCTGAGTGCCTCCCTCTGTCAGCCCCTCTCCTCATGCTGCGCCTGGGCGGTGCGCCCTCATAGACGCACCAGCCCGGGCAAAGCTGCAGCCGCCTGAGGCTCTCTACAGAGCGTTCGGGCCGCTGCAGCATGAGGGGGGCCGGCGCACCTGGTGGCTCCCCTTCCCAAGGGGCACCCTAGGCAGCTTCCTAGTCCGCCTAACAGGTAGCGCCGACCCTGGGTGGTGACCACAGACCACTTCTCAGTTCCTATGCTTCCTGGCTGATGTTATAGTCACTTTTGAATGCTGGCGGTGTTTTCCCTCTAGTGGTAGCATGAGACGGAGTCTACAATACACACAAGTGGCTCAGGTAGTGCAGCTCTTCCAGGATGGCACATCAATGCGAGCTGTGGCAAGAAGGTTTGCTGTGTCTGTCAGCGTAGTGTCCAGAGCATGGAGGTGCTACCAGGAGACAGGCCAGTACATCAGGAGACGTGGAAGAGGCCGTAGGAGGGCAACAACCCAGCGGCAGGACCGCTACCTCTGCCTTTGTGCAAAGAGGAACAGGAGGAGCACTGCCAGAGCCCTGCAAAATGACCTCCAGCAGGCCACAAATGTACATGTGGCTGCTCAAACGGTCAGAAACAGACTCCACGAGGGTGGTATGAGGGCCCGACGTCCACAGGTGGGGGTTATGCTTACAGCCCAACACCATGCAGGACGTTTGACATTTGCCAGAGAACACCAAGATTGGCAAATTCGCCACTGGCGCCCTGTGCTCTTCACAGATGAAAGCAGGTTCACACTGAGCACATGTGACAGACGTGACAGAGTCTGGAGACACCGTGGAGAATGTTCTGCTGCCTGCAACATCCTCCAGCATGACTGGTTTGGCATTAGGTCAGTAATGGTGTGCCCTCCATGTGCTCGCCAGAGGTAGCCTGACTGCCATTAGGTACCGAGATGAGATCCTCAGACCCCTTGTGAGACCATATGCTGGTGAGGTTGGCCCTGGTTTCCTCCTAATGCAAGACAATGCTAGACCTCATGTGGCTGGAGTGTGTCAGCAGTTCCTGCAAGATGAAGGCATTGATGCTATGGACTGGCCCGCCCGTTCCCCAGACCTGAATCCAATTGAGCACATCTGGGACATCATGTCTCGCTGCATCCACCAACGTCACGTTGCACTACAGACTGTCCAGGAGTTGGCAGATGCTTTAGTCCAGGTCTGGGAGAAGATCCCTCAGGAGACCAACTGCCACCTCATCAGGAGCATGCACAGGCGCTCTAGGGAGGTCATACAGGCACGTGGAGGCCACACACACTACTGAGCCTCATTTTGACTTGTTTTAAGGACATTACATCAAAGTTGGATCAGTCTGTAGTGTGCTTTTCCACTTTAATTTTGAGTGTGACTCCAAATCCAGACCTTCATGGGTTGAAAAATTTAAATTTCCATTTTTTAATTTTTGTGTGATTTTGTTAGATTTTGTTGTCAGCACATTCAAGTATGTAAAGAACAAAGTATTTCAGAAGAATATTTAATTCATTCAGATCTAGGATGTTATTTTTGTGTTCCCTTTATATATTTTTTGAGCAGTGTATATATATACGTGTGTTATAAGTGTATTTTCATATTAATATAAAAATACACTATATAAGATATATAGACATATATTATATAGACACATTTATATTTATATTTTGATTTAATTAACTTTTTTTTTTACATTTACAGCAGCAGGGAGACTGCCTGTCAGTTCAGGCAGTCCCACACTGCAGCCATGTGACCGCTCTGTTAGACCGATCACATGGCCGCGGGGGCCTAATACGCGAGGCAGGACTGCCAGACCGGGAGCAACGTCAATCGCCGACGGAGGAACGACAAGATCGGGTGAGTAACTATTACCGTTATGATGGTTCAGGACCGTCATCAGTCCTCAAGGGAATATTTCCGATCACGGACCTGAACCGTCAGGAGAAACGGGGAGAAAGGCAGTGTTTCCATTGCTCCCTAGGGACACCCCAGTGGCAGTCACCTAGACTGTCACTAGAGGTGCAGACGGCCACAATGTGCAGCACTGATGTTTAGTGTCTCCACTCTCTCAATGGAGACACTAAACTTTCCCCATAGAGATGCATTGGGGGATTGCATCTCTATAAGTAGATACTGATTGGTGCAGCGCTGCGTTTTGCTGTGCATGCGCAATTGCCTCCCACTGATTTCCTATGGGAAAGCACTGGATTGGCTGAGATCGTCAATACTAAATAGTATTAACACTATAGGGTCAAGAATACACATTTGTATTTCGGACTATATAGTGTTCCTTTAAAGGTATATGTAGGTGTACACCCTCCTAGTATGCAGAGGTATTAAGAAGTTTTTCTTCTGGTTGTAGTAGTATGTTTATCACCATAAAGGTATATATAGGCATTCTACATTCTGGAGTATGCTGAGGTATTAACCAGTTTAACCTAATTCTCCTTAATGATCTCCAACAAATTACTCTCACTATCTTGCATTTTTAGTCATCCTTATGTTCTTTAATAGATAGGTCTCACTAATTTGTATTTATAATTTAGTGACACAACTTGTAATACTAGATTCACCTATAAACCCCTAAACTCTAGGATCTGATTATGTGAGCTATATTAACACTATAGTCACCAAACATTTTTAGCTTAATTCAGCCATTTTGGTGTATAGATCATGCCCCTGCGTTCTCAACGCTTAATTCACTGCCATTTGGGAGTTAAATCACTTTTATCTATGTTTAACCAGCCCTAGCCACACCTCCCCTGGCTGTGACTAACATGCGGAAAAAATTGTTTCATTTTCAATCACAAGTTAACATTCTTTAAAAGATTTCTGCTCTGTAAATTGAACTTAATTACATACAGCAGACTCCAGAAGTCTATTAACAGAGCAGAATATAAAAAATTCTAAATTAAACAGAATTTCCAATAAAATGTCAGGTTACCTTGTGTATCAGTCAGGCTGGCATCACATTGCAGGGTATTGGGGACACTCCTACCAACTCTCAGCTTGTCTCCAGCGATTCTCACGCCAGCCGCGATAACCCCGCCTCCTTTTATGGTGCGGCGAATGATCAACGTCATGACGCTAAGAACGCCACGGCCCGCCAAGGTGTTCGAACGAGAACATTTTGGGGGCTTGGTTACTTACCTAATTGAACACAGTATTTAAAGAGAAACCAGGAAGAGACTCACCCTATTGTGGTTCTTGTTTGACCCAAGAGCGCGTATTCCGTATTGGTATTCTTGTATTCTGACTTTGGCTTTGTTTGACTATTCCACCTTCTGTGTTCCTTTAACCTAGGCTATTGCATTATGGTTGATCCTGATTTCTAGTACCCCTGACCTCTGCTCGCTATTTGACTATTCTTTGTGTGTGTAGTGTTAGTCCGGCCATCCAAAGGTCCGGTATACATTACTAGTATTTGCATTCTGCGTGTAGGATCCTCGAACATTCCTGACATAGAGGAAGTGTAAACATTAGATGACTCTTTACAGGAAGTGTCACAAACGCACCCTACTTCAAGAGTGTGCGTGATGTAGTTGTGGTGGTGAAAGGGTTAAAGCTCACTATTTGTCTGCATTAGACCGGAAATAATGACAAAATCCCCCTTAACACCATCCACACCTAAACATAATAATATAACTATTACTATTTTAACACTGCCACCACCAGGTAAATCAGTAACAACAACCCACCAAATACAACATAGCACAATATATAAAGCAATCGCAAAATACTAATTAGTCTCTTCAGGTAACATGATTCTTAACCAGACAAAGGCAGAACATATTAAAGGAATATTTATTATGAGCAAACAAATAGTCACAGTGCATACAAAAAAACAGATGAAAAAAAATAAATTATTTACACCAACAACAGATAAAAACAAAAGGGGTAAAATAACAGAAGTTCTAAACACTTGCTCAAGAAGGTTTTCAAAGTAAAACTTCTAATATTGAGTGACTTACTCAAAATTAGATTTTGGCCCCAAGCAAGTACCAGGAATACTTCAGTTTTATTAGAGATATACCCTGTGGATTACTACGCCTCACCCAGAGGTGGAGTTACAGCGTATCTATAGAGACACTAAGGGACTACCCCCTTGTGTCCAGACCCCCATCAATCCAAATGGAAACATTTGGCTCTATCTTCACTTATGTACCTGCTACAGAAATAATACTTGCATTTATGAATTGGCTATTTAGTATTTGTCCTGTAAGTATGACCAGATCTTTAGGGCATGCTATGTGGCCCTAATTTTAATTAAAACCCTCCTTTTGTAGTATGACATCGCAAGCCCTACTGTCACAAATGAGATAAGGTAAAGTTGTTTTGGAACTTAGTGTATCTCTTTAAAGGTCTAAATACTTATGACAGTGTGATATTTCGGTGTTTTCTTTTGAATATATTTGCAATGTGGTATAAAATATATATGTATATTTTTTGCATTGTCATTATGGGGTACATGAGTGTAGATTCATGCAAAAAAAAAAAAAATTAATACTTTCTGAAGGCACTGTAAAACAAAATGCATAACAATTTACATGAAACATGTGACTCATAGCACACAGAGGGAAATAGCAATCTCAAGTATAAATTAAACATTATTTAAAATCACTATTAATATACTAATGATAGTCACTGTTGGTGAATAAAGCTATTAGTATTACACATATAATCTTTAAAATCATACAGTAATGAGAAAGAAAACAGACACTACGTTGTATTTTGGAAAGAAAAAAAAACTTTAATAAATTAAAAATATAGATTGCATTTTAACTTTTAAATTTAATACAGATCAGTTATCAAAAAAATAAAATCACAGCAACCCCTGCATAATAAATCATTCTTACCCCAGTCAGAAGAGCAAGCTGCACATTTATCAAATTAACAGCAGTAGTAGTGTGTAATAATATATGCCAATAAACATATTACGGTCAGTTAAACACCATATTGCCTAAATCAAAAATAAAACATTTACGTATTGCCTAGCTTAAAACATATTGTCCTGTAAGGTCATGCACACTTAAGTACATAACTGCCCCCTAGAGGCTAGCTTGCTAAATACACATTTTGAATAGAACATAAAATTGCAAAAATGCATAACGTTTGTAAAATTACTTTTAGATTAGGTAATTCTGTACATATTTCTTTCTGAAAATATTGAAATATGAAGAAATGTGTAACAAGCAGTAAACACATGAGTCCCCATTTTGCAGCAATGTAACCTATAGCATAGCACTCCACACACACATAGTGTGTCTGTACAAAAGACCAATGACAGACAATGTTTTAAGCTGCTAGCAACAGTTAAACAGAATTTAAAAATTACCAGTTATGAGAGCTGTTTGAAATCATTTCAAACATTTCATTATAATAAATATAGAATTTAACATTTGTGTGTTTCTTTGTGTATTTGACCGATGAGGAGCTTGGGAGGAGATCACCTTCTTAAAATGTGTTGTAATTTAGGATGGCCCATAATACCAAGCAACAGTTTTAAACACACAAAGATTATGTATTACAATTTTAGGAAGGTTTGTGCATGGCTACAAAGCTTTCAAATCTATCAAGGCTTTGTTTCACATGCCTAGAGCTTAGAATTTAGTATGTCCTGGATAATATATTACATGCCACATTTAGAATAATTATATTTATAGACAGGACAAAAACTCAGAGAAGGGATGGCTTTTCCTTTTGGCCATCTACCTTGATTCACACAATACGGGAATCCGAAACACTGGGGGCCCATCCCACAAATGAATTGTCTTGGTATAAAGGCCAGAAACATACTACCAACTGGGGTGGTAAATATACAATTTTATTTTAAAGTGCATTTTCTTATCATCACAAACATTAAATGTTCATCTAACTTTACAAAATGAAAAGCACAAAAAAAGACTAGCCAAATGTTTATTCACATGCCATTTCAGTGAGTTTTGAAGCATATTATTCATCATCCCCCATGCAACTGACTAAAATATGGGTTTGGGTTCTTTTTTATACTGTAGTGGCATTGCTTGTGCCATGGAGACTCCCTCTCACACTGAACAGTAATTTTGCTAAATTTTATTTATGTGAAATATATTACACTCAAAGAATGAGTTACTGATTTTATTTTACTGAACAATGGGTCACCACGCTAAAGTACAAAATATAGGCCCCTATAATAATAATAAAAATTATCGGCACACTCTAATCACCATATCCACTTCAGGGTGCTGTAGTGATTATCGTGTCAGTAGAATCCTGGCTCCATCCCTTGCTATCAAATCATTCACAAACAATTTGACACCTAGTTCTGTTGGGTCCATTCTGCACTGGTATGCTAAAATGGAAGTTCATACTTCAGTATTAGTAATATCTATTTTGTGTAACTCTGGACATTATTTACTGGCAGAGATTCACTCCCAGCACCATAACCACTACTGCGATTTGTGCTACTAATCAGTACTGAAATCTCAAAGAAAATGCACTCACATCCTGACAGACAAAATCACATAACACAATTCAATGTTTTGTGAAACTGCTGGGCTCATAAGCACTGGACCGGAACACTTGTTCTGTAGTCAGCAGGTACAATTGAAACAATCCTCATAAGTGCCAACTCAATGGTCTTAAAGGTAAACAATAAGGTAACAAAAGACCAAAGGTAGAAACTCTAATTTATTCCAAAATTTATAAAAATACTTTGCAGAAAAGGAAGATCCACGTACATGTTTCGGGACCACCACCAACTAACGCGTTTCGTACAGTAACCCGTACTCATAGTCTATGATTAAATATTGGTTGCTGTACAAAAAGTGCTAGAGTTGGTGGTGGTCCTGACACGTTTGTGGGTCTTCCTTTAAAGCAAACTATTTTTATACTGGAAAAAAATATCGTTTCTACCTTGGACCTTTCTTGCCCGATTGCTTACCCTTCAGATCGTTGAGCTAATACATATGAGAACTGTACTAAATCGGTTATAGCTTCCAATGTACATGTCAAATTCAAATGTTAGGACTTCAAGTTACTCAAAGGTAAACAAATAAAATAATACGATCTGCTCTCAAATCTGAATACAACCTACCATTTGACTCGTTCATTGAACTTGGTAAACAAATTGTTAAAAGGCATCCTGTGATATACAAACTTAATAAAATTAAAAAAAAAGTCAACACGGGCAAGATACCTTGTAGGTCCAATATTATACAGTTTAATATTTATGACCTTACAGTACAGATATTTACAAGTCCCCGGTGCTGGCCTGAAACCACGTTGATGCACCTTTTAAATTAAACCTTCCTTTTATTGCTAGAAATGAGTTGAGAGGAAATAAGCATTACAGATGTTTAGTGCGGACTATATACATAATGAAAAATTGAACAGCTGCTTAGGCTCCTGCACACAGCATCTTCTATCAATGGCATTTTGTATCACTGTTTTGGTTCTTCCAGAGACAGGTGCAGAGTAATTCTACAGGCCTTTGGTAGCTTTACACCTGTCCATATTCACAATGGTTCTCTTAAAACTCCACCAGATGTCATCACTCAAGAACTGGGGTTGAAGGTCAGAATCATCCAGCTTATGACAAAATAGAAGAGAAATATAGGATACACAGCCAGGGCTCTGCGGTTAGGTGGCTGACTGTCTGCTAAAAAGGCAGTGGATGCTGAAAATAAAAATAAATAAATAATAGTTATACATGTCTTGGCAAGAACAATTTATTATTATTTTTTTATTGAATTGCCATATTGAAGCTTTTAATACTGAGGTTACATGGACAGAAGCCTGTATTTTTTTTTTTTTTTTTAAAGGTGGGAGGGGAGGAATGAGTAAGAAAAGCCCAACTGTTGGACAAATTCAATTCAAAGCATGTGATGTCCAATAAATACATGTAAAAAAGGTGATTTATTAAAGTTAATCAAAGAGCTATTATGGAATGCTAAATAGTACTTTCTCCTCCCCTTTTTTCAGAATCTGAGAGCAAATGACAAGAAACAAGGACTTGTTTTAAGCCTCCTGATCTCTTTGATTGATGTTCATAACAATTATACAGCAAACGATTGCCTGTTCCTAGACTGCCTCACCACTGAAGCATTCCCACAAAACTGCACATGCAGAAACCATGTTACATGTGCCGTGCAAGGTGTTTAGTTAAAGGTGACTAGTTTCTCTCAGGTCTTCACTAAATTGTAATCCAACACAAGAAATTCTCCAGGCACTCAAGGTGTTATAGCCGCAGGCAGTTAAAATGAAAAATATATTTTTTTTTTAAAGCTTGAAAAAGACCTCTCAGCAAGTCGAAACGTTGCTGAACCTTTTTGTACCATAAAAACTGCCTGCGGCTTCAACACCTTGAAAAACCTGGAGAATTTATTGTGTTGCCTTATCGTTGTGGGATTGCTGGTCCTGCTCCAGAGCAGCGGGTGGCTGCTGGGATTGAGTGTGGCTCTTACGATCACTTTTTTAAATTGTAATCCGAGACATACAGTTACATAATGGGCTGTTAAGTAGTAAAAGTGTCATCAAATAACTAAAGCTGTTTAAACAAAAAGTAGTTTCAAAGAAATATCACCAAATAACATGATGTTCAATGCTGAAAAAAAAATAAAAAAAATAATTATTAGAAACTTTGCAGGCGTCTTAAAATTTTCAAAGATTCTTACCAAGCGTTGACCAGGCAAACATGACTGCCACTACGACCAAGCGCACTATAAAAGTCACAGTGTTCATACTCGCCAGGAGAAGTAACCTGCATACTAGCATTGCCACTGTAAGAGGCAGGATGCAGTAGCCCAGTACACACAGACTCTGGAAGAAAGAGCTGAAGAGGAAAAGGAGAACATCTCTTTAGAACCAACTACAGACAATACATCTTTGGAGAACTACAGGCAGATCCCATAAAAATGCTGATTATCGTTTAACAGAACTACTTGCACAGGTAATTAAAAAAAAAGTAACCAAGTATTTTATCTTACGCAGGGAACAGATGACTATTTACAGAAAACAGTGCAAATGTTGGTAGGATGAAAACTATTCTTATAAACATTGAAAACTGCTAAACCGCTTACAAAACTAATATATAGTTCTAATGCAATGTACTGTAGTTTTTAAGTGGCAATATTTATAAACAATAGAGATATGCACGTTTTGTAGGTATCCCCCAAACTGAAGGCTTTAATTACGATAGAGCAAATTGTAGTGAATTGAAAACCAAACAGCAAAATTGTTCATTTCCATATCAAGCAGGGAGTTTAATTGGAATAGTGGAAATATGATTTCTCTGAATTAATGTGACAATGGCGAACGTTACCCAAAATCCTATTTGAGATAAGTGGATGATGCACAACAGTAAATTTTTTTTTTATTTTTTTTTTAACATTTAAGCAAAAATAGCATATTTGTGATTAGATTTTTAATTCACTACAGTTCTTGATTACTTAATAAATTCCTGATTGTTATCCACAAAGACCAACTTTATCCTTGCAGGAACCTCTATTGGAAGTGAAGTAATTAAATGGTACTTACATGTTTCCTCCGAGCAACTTGGAATTCAAAGTGATGACTACAGCCCCAAACCATATTATTACAAAGACCTCAGCAAACTGTGGTCCTCCACTATCCTTACTGTCTGCATAGCTACCCTGCAGCATTCTGGGGGAGAGACAAACAATAGAAGTTGCAATGAGTAGCAAACTAGTATCAATATACTAAAACCCATGATGGGCAATGGACGTTGACAGCTAAAATGTTAACCTATGCAACACAAAACACAATAAATAGTCAAACCAATGCCTGTTCAACATGAACAATTTTGTATGAAAGGCCATTAAAGGACCACTCTAGTAGCCCAGACCACTTCAGCTCAATGAAGTGGTCTGAGTGCCAGGGCCCCCTAGTTTTAACCCTTCAGCTGAAAACATAGCACATTGCAGGATTAATCCAGCCTCTAGTGGCTGTCTTCCTGACAGCCACTAGAGGCCGCTTCCGCGATTCTCAGTGAGAAAAATCGCACTGAAATGATGCTGACATCCTCACAGAGTCCAGCATCATTTCAGATCCCCATAGGAAAGCCGTTAGTAATGCTTTCCTATGGGCGGGTTTTAATGTGCGCGCCTCTAGCCGCGCATGCGCATTCGGCTCCACTTGGGAGCCGATGTCGGCAGTGGGAGGAGAGATCACCAGCGCCAAGAGAGCCCGGCGCTGGATTAAGGCAAGTGGCTGAAGGGGTTTTAAACCCTTCAGCCCATCGGGAGGGGGGACCTATTAACCCTATAGTGCCAGGAAAACAGTTTTGTTTTCATGGCATTATAGGATCCCTTTAAGTTCACTTCACTTTAATGTGATAAATACACTGTGCTAGTCAAATCCCTAGCCAGTGTAATGATACCCAATACACTTGTGTTCCAGTTTAAGTGCATCCATGCACACTTCCAGAATGTGTGTGGCATACGCTCAGGAAACAATGCATTGCCCTCTAGTGTTCAGCTGTGTGCACTGAGTGAGCATGTTCTTACAGTGTCTAGAGTTAGATGCAAACTTCAGGAAAGATGGTATTTAATAAATATATTTGCAAATGAATTGGGAAGCACATTGTATATCTCTAATTATAATGCATAAATAATGGAAACTTGTCATCCACTTGGCAGGTCTACTCTGGCAAATTGTGTCATTGACAGTGTAAGGTTCCAGTAGGTATGAACTTGATGGACTTTAGTCTTTTTTCAACCTAGACAATTATGTAGAACATTTCAATATATACCATAAGATGATAAACCAAGAGCTAGCATATAGATTACAATATATACGTATCTAAAACTCTCTTCTTCAAGCAAGTTAGTTTCCACATCACACAATCTAAGTGAGCTATACATGCAATATTTGTGGTTGTAGAAGACACACCAGTGTACCTGTAAATCGTTTCTGTGCATATGGGCTTATTTATTATTATAAATTCACTAGTGTACATATGGAGTGTTTGTGAACTACTAAACGATACTGTGAAACAGTACCAATTTTCTTTATGCCAGAAAATGCATAAACACATTTACCCCCTCCGTTCTTGCCAGTAATAGTTATTTTTAGCTATTTTTTTTTTTTTTTTTTACTTTTATGCTGTGATCATTTGTCAAAAGTGACAGGCAGTTGGACTTTAAAAATCAGATACATACAGAAATTTATCCTGTCTACACTTAAAACAAAACATACAAACACACCACAAGTAACAATAATTACCAGTATTACTAAACGTTATTACATGAACCACAAAAACTCCCATGCAATCTAGCTTGACGATCAGATCTAAGTGTATTAAACACTGAAAACCATAAAGTCAGATACTTACAAAGCAAGTGTCACACACAGCACAAGAGGGCCCCATAAATCCCCTGTTAAAGATAAGAATATGAATGTTAGAAATTGAGACAAATGCAATATCTTCCAGTAGATATAATAGCATTGCCTCTTGTCAATTCAGATAACTGAACTCATGAGAAAGAAGATGCTGAATCCAGTTCATCTCAAGTGATAAGATTACAGATCATGTGCATTATGTAACAATTAGTTAGAGGGCAACATAAAGGGACACTGCCCCCTTAAAGCACTTGAGCTTGCATTTTTATGAATTGATTTGGACAAGTTTGGAAACAACCTCTGGCAGTCAAGCTGACACCCTGAAGAACTTCCCAATTCAGTCTGCCTGAACAGTTCAAGCAGAAGTGAAGAACTATCATTTGTCAATGCTTCTCTACAAAGAGCATTCTTTTAGCCATTCACAGCAATTGCCGTGTATGTGGCAATTTTCTCCAGACAGGTATGGGAGAGTGTCACAGCAGACAGAGAGGACTTGCCCCTCGAAATAAAAGCGGTAATGAGATTTCTGCCATTTGGAGGGTTATACGAACAAAATATAAACTTTTAACATTAAAGTATCCTTTATTATCTTACTGAGTATTGCACTCAATGAATATAAAGCGAGTCTAAGGACTGGGGCTGAGAGATTTCAGACACTTCTGAGGAGAGCTCACTGAATAAGCTGCAAAACCACAACCTTCAATGGATAGCATCTTAATATTCCTCCCCCACCCCATCAACTTTATAATGTATCATTTATATAACTAGAAGTGTCCTTGTGGAACCTGGTATATATTGATAAAATATACAGCCAGTCTTTGCTAAAGAATTGTATTATGCCAAATGTGGCAGGCACTTTAACGCGTGAGAGCATGCACAGCAGCAAACGTGATTCTGAACAGTTGGCCTATCTGAAAAATGTGAAAATTAACCTCTGCAATGTAACAATCCTCAAACCACACTAAATGTACAGCCTAATTCAGCTTAGCTTTTTCCAATAAATCAACAGAGCAAAGCATTATTAGATATTCAGACTCTAAAACAAATATGTAATCACTGGAATTATTTGACATTTCTCCTTGTGGTGCACTTCACAAACTAAACAGTGACATTTCCATTTAACCTTATGTGAACGCAAGTAACAATATTCATTGGTTGTGAATTGTAGAACTATGTTGTATTTCCATTCAACTGATGATATCGCTTCCTTTTTCAGTTCCGGCATAGCTTGAAAGCATTCAAATGGATTGTCTTATTAAGTCAGAAGTCATTTAATATATTTTCATGAGACTGTGGTTACCAGGGTTGAAAAACAGCTACAAGATTGAAAGTCTCCAGAATTCATGGCCAAAGCATAGCATAAAGCAAAATACTGGTATAAACAAAAGATGTTTCTTTATATGTACTGATTAACTTTTAATCATATAAAAGTGCTGTGGTTTACTTTCTTGATGCAGAGTAATGATTTATAATAGAGCAAAATATTAACCTTCACTTCCGTGAGTTGGCACAAATTTTGGATAAAACACTTATCTTACTCATTGCTCCATCATTCTCTGAGGTCACCGATTTTCTAAATGAACCAGGAATCAGTGATAATTTTACTGAGAATTCATACATCCTTGTAATGCATTTTTTCTAGTGGCAAGGATCCACTTTGTTGCACCACCTGTCCATGCAGCAAAGTACTAGACATTTTCAGTGAGGCATAGCCACTCGAGACATGTAAATATACAGTCTCAGAACATAGGTCACATTGCGGCTATGGCTGAGTGGAGGAATTTCTCCAGATCAACTATATATGCCACAGTTTTTCCCCCATTCAGATTTAATTAAAGTACATTAGGAGTTAAAAGGAAACTCCAGTGCCAGGAAAACAATCCGTTTTCCTGGCACTGCAGGTCCCCTCTCCCTGCCACCTCCCAATCCCCAGTTGCTGAAGGGGCGAAAAACCCCTTCAGTGACTTACCTGAGACCCCCGCCGATGTCCCTCGGCAGTGGTTTTGGGTCGCCGCCTCTCCTCCTCCTCTGCATTACGTCGGCTGGTGAGCTAGACTGATCCCGCCCACCGGGGAGATGCCGCGCATGCGCATTAGAGCTCTCCATAGGAAAGCATTGAAAATGCTTTTCAATGCTTTCCTATGGGAAATTGAGCGACACTGGAGGTCCTCACACAGTGTGAGGACGTCCAGCGACGCTCTAGCACAGAAAACCTGTACTATGGAGCAGGAAGTGCCCTCTAGTGGCTGTCTAGTAGACACTAGAGGAGGAGTTAACCCTGCAATGTAATTATTGCAGTTTATAAAAAACTGCAATAATTACACTTGCAGGGTTAAGTGTAGTGGGATTTGGCACTCAGACCACTCCAATGGGCAGAAGTGGTCTGGGTGCCTGGAGTGTCCCTTTAATCAGAATAACCCTGTTACAGGTTTTTTTTCTTCAAATATAAAAAAGCCACATTTAGTAGAGAAGCATGCAACATGTATAGTATAGTATGTGCATCTAGCTATATTGACTATTTTTTTTAATATTAGTTTTAAAAACCTCGAGACAGTTATGGCAATTGACAGCACTTAATTTAAAAGATACATATCGGAGGACTGCATTCAACCTATTGCAGCCTTAAGGTCCGTGTGCTACTGCTCTACTGCACAGAAATAGGAACCCCTGCAGTTAATAAATGTTAATGGAACACACCATAAAAAAAAAAAACAGAAAAATTTTTTATATATATATATTATTAACAATTTTGCAAATATGCACCTTAATGAAAACATGCTTGCAAAAAGCTGCAGATTTCTTGTCTGCAGCAGTTACAAGCCCTCCACTTTTTCCCCAGCCCAGACTTTCTGTGGCTGTCTAATCACAGACTTCCCAAATGCAGCTCAATGAGAGGGTTTTGCAAGGCAGGTGCTCTAGGCAACTTCTACTTCTTGAGTTAGCTGCACTGTGCTGAGCAAGGAAGAAACAGGACCGGTTGTCTGACTGACTGCAAGGGAGGTGTAACAAGGTAATTTAAAAATGTGCAAATTGTAAAATATTCTATATTTTGGAAATGGTTCTTACATGCATTTCACACTGAGGTGTGGTTAAACTTGAATGACATGAACAGATGACAATTAGAGTTGCAAGCTTTTTTTCTATTTCGGATTTTCCATGGAACGTGATGACCTAATTTTTATTATAATCTACAGTTTTTCTAAAATTAAAGGAGCACACCTTCTTTAGGTGTGTTGGGTGTTCCATTAAAGGCTAAGCACCATAAGCACTTTGTATTACTACAAAGTGTATGGTCCTTGGAGCATCTTGAGCCCACACGTGTCTTTGTAAAAATTACCGCTTCTGCTATAAAAGCCCATTCGGGAAACTTGTCTCACATATGGTGGCAATGTGGGAAGCGTCAAACTTTTTGGAAGGGAATCCGTCTGCTAATTAAATAGACTAACTGGTCTACTGTCACATTTTCACCAGAACTAGGATTAAGAAATTCCCCAAAACAACGAGTAAAACCGATAAGATCATGACAGGCCACAGTCTTATAGCGGCAACGTCCATCATACGTTGTTAACGGAAGGCACTCACCATCCCATCTATGAAGGAAGTGTTACTTTTAACACTCTATAATAAAAAAGGCATGAATTGGCATTGAAGCAACCATCCCCATAGACTATTAAGGTTTCATTTGGACAATTCGCAAAGCAATATAAAGCAAAAATAATTTCACACACTCCGTACTATTTTGGCAACTGTTATTTTGGTTTTGTATTTTATCATACTCTGTATCTCATTTATGTAAACATTTGATCATTTAAATGTATGTATTTAACGATTGAATTACCTCTCCCTTTAATATTGTTCTTTCACTTACTCTACCCCATATAATTGTTTTAGGACTAATATATTTTTGTTTAAAATATAGGTGTTTTTTTTTTTTTGTTTTTTTTTTTTAAAAGGGTTCATGAAAACTAATGTGAAAAGAAAGCCACCAGGGTTTTCAATCAAGCAGCTCTAAACACTTAATTACAGCATCAAAGTCTCCCAGGCCACTTTATCTCCATGAAGTGGCTTGGGTGCAGTGGTCTTGTCAGTTTAACAGTTTAAAGTAAAACGTTGAGGTTTTTATAAAAACGTAAATTGTTACCTTGAACAATTACAGGACCACTACACACCCATAACACACTTCACTTTGCTGGGTGAAGAGTATCTTACTTATATTCCAGCTTATAAAAGTGCTGATTTCTATGAGAAATCTTCACTTTTATAAAACAATTATGAAACAACAGGCTTCTTCTTCCTTCTGTTAGTTTCTTTCTACTATAACATACCTGCCTTCTCCCCAAATCCTCCTTACAGATTTCACATCAGAATAGCGTTCTTCTTGAATGCTGTAGATGTGCGTGTATGCGAGAATACACACATGCGCACAGAGGGACAGACTCTGAGGTCTCCAAATGAGAAGCATCTGGATGGTTATTTCTCCACTAAGAGATTGAAAGTCTCTTCTGGAAAGCAAGGGAAGGGTAGTCCTTGCCAAGGCTGCAGTCATAAGCAGCTCCAGAGGGGGACCTGAAGTTGCAAGGTTTTTTTATAGCACACACAGAGATGACACCTCTATAAATAAGGAAAATGACACTTAAGCATTAGGAATACAGGTTTTTATCCCTAACATTTTAGAGTTCCTTTAATTTTGCACCTACCTTTCATGCGGCATTAGGGAAGTGTCAATCTCTCCTCTCTTGAGAGAGATGAGCTTTAGAATATGCATGCATGGAAAAGTGAATTAGGTTGATAGCATCTGCAGTAGACTTAAACAGTTCCAATCATCATATGCAATGATTGGAATTGCACTTTGGAGATGTACGATTTACCCCATAAACACATGGCAGACAAGCATTTACAGGATAAGATCAGTCACCACAGACCACAATGAGACTCTCCTGATGGGAGGATCTCATCTTGGTGAGGGAAGAGTCTGCCGCCAGCAGCAATCAGAATCACTGAGCAGTGCACCCATGGATACCTTAAAATAGGAGTAACATTCAATAAAAAGTTAGCTTTTTTGTTTTTAAAAACAGACTAATCATTTCAAATGCCAACTGTATAATACGATACATCAAATGCATTGTTCTACATACTTACAGTCTCTGAGCAGTGCCGTGCTTTTTTTGGGATACATAACATGAAGAAATTTATTTCCAACAGCCCTTAGGTCTCGCATCTAAAATGTAGGAGATAAGCATCCATGATTAACAACATAAATATTGTCATGTTGACATTTTTAATAATAGCGTGTGGACTATTACATTTTTACTTTTGTAATTCCTAATAAGCAGCTAATTCAGTTTTCTTAATTACACTATAGATACATTATAGTCACAAAAACTACTTTACCTTAATGAAGCTGTTTTTATGTACAGTTCATGCCCCTGCACTTTTCTGCCATATAGGAGTTAAATTATGTTGTTTATGCAGCCCTAGTCACACCTCTCTGAAAATGACTTGCACAGCATTCCTAAACACTTTCTGTAACGTAAGACCTAATGTTGAAACTTAATTTATAGCACAGCCTGTTCAAATTAGAAATTATCTCCTGCCATGTTAATAGCTTTCTGCAGTATCCTCCTGTGTGTGATTAAAGTTAAATTAACAGAGCATGATATACAAACTTCTGAAGTAAGTTAACATCTGATTAAAAGTGAAACTATTTATTTTCATAAAGGCTGTGCAAGTCTCACGCAGGGAGGTATGACTAGGGCTTCATAAACAAAGCAATTTAACTTCTAAAGGGCACCGAATTTAGCAGTGAGACTGCAGGGTCATGATCTGTACACCCAATTGCTTCATTAAACTAAAGTTGTTTTGGTGACAAGAGTCCATTTAATTATTTTTCTTTATTTTAATTGACCTAATAATCTGCAGTCTCTAAAATCTACATAGTGCTGCATCTACTATACCTACCCTTATATTAAGCTGAATAGACTGTATGCTTGTTTGAGCAGGGTCCTATTCAACCTATCGTTCCTGTAAGTTTTCTTGTAATTGTCCTATTTATAGTTAAATCCCCCCTCTCATAATATTGTAAAGCGCTACGGAATATGTTGGCGCTATATAAATGACGATAACAATAATAGTACTAGCTACACTGGCATTATTTGTTTTTGTTTAAAAATGAACAAACATGTATTCCTAACACTATAGCTTTATACTAAATGAAAATGAAAGGGGAAAAAAAGGTTTTTAATTACCTTTTTACAACATCAAGACTCACTGCTTGTCTTGAGTCAAAGTAATCTGGCAGGTGTCACTTCCTTGTCTTCTCACCCAACCAATGCACTTCATAGAGAAGCATTGTGGTTGACAATGACATATGCAGTGAGTGCCATGCTTGTCCAAATAAATGCTTCTTATAGGGAAGCAATGAATCGACTTTTCTTTTATATATGTAATTATGTCTAAATGCTTAGAATGTTCTAACAGATTGAAAGTTTTAAAAAACAGCTTGAAGAGACACCTGAACAACTTTAGCTTAATGAAGCAGTTTTGGTGTATAGAACATGCCACTGCTCAATTCTCTGCCATTTAGGAGTTAAATCCCTTGGTTTATGAAACCTAGTCACACCTCCCTGCATGTGACTTGCACAGCCTTCCATAAACACTTCCTGTAAAGAGAGCCCTATTTTCTTTAATTAAGATTTTCTTATGCCCTGCTAGGTTAATAGCTTGCTAGACCCTGCAAGAGCCTCCTGTATTTGATTAACGTTCAATTTAGAGATTGAGATACAATTATTTAAGGTAAATTACATCTGTTTGACAGTGAAACCAGTTTTTTTTTTTTCATGCAGGCTCTGTCAATCATAGCCAGGGGATGTTGTGGCTAAGGCTGCATAAACAGAAAAAGTGATTTAACTCCTAAATGACAGTGAAATTGCAGGGGAATGATCTATAAACTAAAACTGCTTTATTTAGCTAAAGTAATATAGGTGACTATAGTGTTCCTTTAAGTACTGAATGTATGCTTGATGAACCTTATTTTACAATGCATAAATGTTTGACTTCCTGTGATATCTTTTACCTCAAAATAAAAGAAAAATTGACATAAAAATGGAAGGTTTAATGTTATATCATAATATAGAAACACTTTACCTAAAATACTTATGCCAATTCAAAAATATTTACCAATGTTCAGTTACCACTTCAGAAACAAAGAGTCCTAGTAAAGTGATAGTATTCTTCCAAGAAAATAAAAAAAGTCATAAAGGACGTGTCGGAATACTGAAATTGAAAATCACTGACTACTTCTGATTGCATTACTATAACACATACAATAGGAGGTAACTGATGATGTGTGGGGTGTAGGCTACAGTTAGAAAGTTTCTAAGAGCCGTTGTATGTACACACACACACACACAAACCTCGTTAACAACAAATATCTTCACAAAGTTTTTATCTGAACAATGCTTACATAAAAAAGGGGCTAGACTATCAAAATAAAAAAAAATACCCTATTATAAATTATATAATTATTATTATTATTACTGCTATTTATAAAGCGCCAACAGATTCCGCAGCGCTGTACAGTTAGTGTTGAAACGTACAATATACACAGACAAATACAAGCGGTAGAGAGCTATGGACAGAACATGCTTTCTATTAGGAGACATAAATAGTTGGCTTTATCCTTCTTACAATTGTGTCCTTGACAGGTTCATCCAGTGTGGAATAATCCTCCTCCTGGGACTGAGAGGCAATTGGGATGGTGATATCTCCTTCCACTGGAATGTCTTCGGATATGGAAACATCTGACAGCCCTGAAAACTGGAGGGTGGGAATGGGAGTTAGTATGTAATAAAGCGAGATAGCCTCTACCTGCTGAGTTATTACCCCATGTGTCAATGCATCCCCACCCTAAGTCACACAGCCTGGTCTGCCCATCCCTGCAAGCAGAGTACAGCGGTCTTACCCCCCCGGCCCCCCTCTATGATGCTCTATACCGTCCATATCCCACCGCTCACCAGCTGTTTATTTCCTCCATCCTGCCTTTCCTCCGTTTCCGCCATGTTTTCCTTCGCCTCCCTGGAGCTGCTGCGACGTGGAGACGGATCTTCTTACGTCATCGTCCGTCGCCAATCCCTGCTTCCGCTTGTGATGACGGGGTCGGCGTCTAGTGTCTCCATGGCGACTGCAGAGTTCTAATCACTAGAGAGATATCGCCACCCAGTGATGCTACGGTCTGATATGCGCAGACTGTCCACTCTTTTGCAGTGAAGCTGGGGGCTGTAGGACTACAACTCCCTAGATGCTCCGCTAGCTTTAAGCGTGACACAGCTTAACTGAAGTTGTAGTTCTAATCTAGAACATGTGGGCAGCCACTGTTTACACAGCCCTGCATTGCAGTGTCGGCCATTCAGAGCAGACTCGGACCAAGTGATTTGAAATATCTGGATCAGTGACATGACTAGAATCACTGAGTACTGTCACCACTGCTCGTTTCCTCTCAGTACTGAATGTGTCCGCACTCTCAGGGCTGCCTGTGTTATGTGTGTACAGCTGCACCGTGACGTCTTCCTGACAACAGTGTCCCTTTAAAGGGATTATGTAGT
The DNA here is from genome assembly GCA_933207985.1 of Pelobates cultripes. Classification (NCBI taxonomy): domain Eukaryota; kingdom Metazoa; phylum Chordata; class Amphibia; order Anura; family Pelobatidae; genus Pelobates; species Pelobates cultripes. Next base: position 79,719,246 of record OW240920.1, on the reverse strand, counting down.
GTTAGGAATACAAACCTTTATTTCTAACACTATAATTCCCTCTCCCACCCCCCCCTTCCCCCCCAGGCTCCCCCATTACCACCACCACCACGTGCATGTAAAGCAGACCTGCACAACTTGGCAATAGGTAAGGGCCAAAATTAAATAGGCTAAATTCCTTCGGGTAGGTTTTTAGTGCCTATCACAAGCACACACTGACAGACTTACAGATACACACACACATTCAGACAAACAGTGACATATAGACACACAGGGCCGGTGCAAGGATTTTTGCCGCCCAAGGCAAAAGTAAAGTTTGCCGCCCCCCCATGTGACATCACAATGTCCCACCCATATGATCTGCTATGTGAACTAACGCCAGTGCTGCAGTGCCGCCGTGTTTACATTAAAAGGCCTGCAGGGACAGGCTATAGACACCAGAACCACTACATTAAGCTGCACTGGTTCTGGGGACTATAGTGTTTCTTTAACGTGAGGTAAATTAGAGATTAGTGCCACGAATAATATACTAGATTGCCTACTTACAACCAGATGAGGATGATGATGTGCTCTAGCTGCAGTCTGGCTCCACTGGTCTGGTGTAGAACATAGTGGTGGGTGTTAAGTGTACATTGATGTTCTCAGGCTCTCTGGAGGCGGTTTGTAACTGTGGTCACAAAAATCAATGTTCTGAGAGAACGGGAAGCAGCTCCATTTTTGGTGGCCCTTTACACAGCTCAAGGTCTGGGTCCCAGGTTCCACCTTCATGTTCCACCAATTAGTTTGTTCACAGGGGGTGGAGTGTGTAGGGGATGTCCTGATGTGTGTAAGGAATGCATTGTGTGAATCTGTGTTTGTATGTGTAAGGGCTGCAAGGTGTGTTTGTGTATGTATGGGATGCAGTGTGTGCGTCTGTAAGGGATGCATTGATTGTGTGTAATAAATGCATTGTGTGATTCTGTGTGTGTAAGGGATGCATTGCTTGTGTATGTGTGTCTGTGTGTGTAATGCATTGTGTGTTTTTCTGTGTTCAAGGGGTGCATTGTATGTGATTGTGTGTGTGTGATGGATGTTAATCTCCCCCCCTCCATCAATTTCCTTCTCACCCTCCCCCCGTCAATTTCCTTCTCCCCCTCCCCTCGTCAATTTCCTTCTCCCCCCTCCAATTTCCTTCTTCTCTCCCCCTCTCCAATTTCCTTCTCCCCCCTCTACAATTTCCTTCTTCCCCCCCTCAATTTTCTTTCCCACCCCACCCCCCCCACTATTGTAGCGTGGCCGAGCTCTGTATGGTCCGCGGGTACAGGGAGCTTTTGTTTCCTGTACCCGGCCGGACTTAAAGGAAGTGCACACCGAGTGTGCACTTCCTGTTAGTCTGGCCAGGTACAGGAGACAGATGCTCCCTGTACCCACGTACCATAGAGAGCTCGGCCACGCTACAGTGAGGGAGTGACAGGAGGGAGTGCTGAGCGCTTTCCTCCTGTCAGCCCCCCGCCTCATGCTGCGCCCGGGCGGTGCGCCCTCATGGATGCACCAGCCCGGGCAAAGCTGCAGCCGCCTGAGGCTCTCTGCAGAGCGCTCGGGAGGCTGCAGCATGAGGGGGGCAGGCGCTCCTGGCGGCGCCCATTCCCAAGGGGCACCCTAGGCGGCTGCCTAGTCCGCCTAACAGGTAGCGCCAGCCCTGGACACACACTAACAGACATACAGGTTGAAATATACACTTTTATAGCCACCCTCCAGTTTCTTACCTTTTGGGTGCTGGAGGGTGGCTTCCCTCGTATCCAGTCTGCAGGTTTAGATTGTTGGGAGTTAGGGGCTGGCTCTTGCAGCCTGCACCCCCTCCTCCCCTGCCTTCTCCTCTGCTCCCTCCATTCTGCTCCAGTCTCTTTCGGCCTGGCCCCCTTCTAACAACCTCTTTTCTGTCTCCGGAGTCTGGGAGAAAGTGACTTGCAGCACTCAATTCCTCCCAGTATACCGATGAGCAATGGACCCAGTCGCACTTTTAAAGCACCACAGTGCCCGATACATACAGACACATGTCCGATGGGACTCTTAATTGTGCTGGCCCCGGTGCAGTGGCTGTACCAGTGGTTGTTCTTCGTGGGCTGCCTGAATTTGCTTTGGCGGGCTGTAAGTTGTGCAGGCCTAATGTAAAGGGTTAAAACAAACCTTTAGTCAATTTCCTGATTCCAGCACCGAACTCTCTCAGCGCTGGGTCGGCACTTCTCCAACTCCATCTGATGCAGGAGCCTAATGTTCATGCGCAGCGAACATTGTGAGCACATTAGGCCCTCCCCATTGGTATGCATTGCCTCAATATTTTCCAATTGGGATTTTACTGATGCTGGATGCCCTCATGCGGAACATAAGGACACCCGGCTTCAATTAGGGAACTGCCTTATTGACAGCTACTAGGTAATCATTGCTGTCTCTCTAAAACTGCAATGATTTACATTGCAGGACTAAATGGGACAGGGACACTGCACACAGACCACTTTAATGAAATGAAGTCGACTATGGTGTCCCTTTCATTTTTAGCTGCACTGGCAACCCACGCACAGAGCTCTATTGAAGCTCTCTTGTAAGGTCTGAATGACCATGAGTATAGAAAAAGCAAGTAATGATACTCTTATGCTGCTGTTTTGAGAATGTGGTTGCTGATGTTCCCAGATGAAAACAAAAAAGTCTAAATGTGGGACAATTAGGAGGTTTGGAAATGAAACCTTTGATCGTGCACTATTTGAACATGTCATTGGTCTTGATCAACTGGACTATTTTTCATGATAGGGGAAAAACTTTTCCTGTATGTATATTGCTAGTTAAATTGTTTGCACATGTGTAGTGTAAATATAAATCCTGTTCATTTTACAAATATCTATATTAAAGGGATACTATAGTACTAGGAATTACTCGGCTATTTCGACAGAAGCGCCTCTAGTGGACTTCAGTGTGACAGCAACTAGAGGCATTTTAATCCTGCAATGTAAACACTGCTGTTCCAATGCAATGTATTCAGTTGCAGAATTAAAACAACAGGGGCATGGCACCCAGACCACTTCATTGAAATGTGACCATTTAAACCCTTATATATAGATTTGCAGCTCATCTTGTACGTTAAAAACACCTTGAACACGATGGAACCATATTAAAATCTGCGGCATACCTACAACAGTAACCATTGAAGAAATGCCACACTACATCAGAAGGCTTTTGGCAGGGCTATATCGCCTCCCTACAAGGGCGTCACCAACATCACCTCTGACTGGGGATGCAATCCTGCACTGCTCTCTACCACAGGAGAAAGCCCAAATCATAGCTGCCCTGAGGGGCAAGACCGCACTCATTTTTGAAGACTCCAACTTATCCTTCTACCAGGACCTAACCAGGGCCATGCTTCAATGGCTCAAATCACTAAACTAACTTACTGGACACCTGCGCTCCGCAGGGGTGACACCAAGATCGCTAATTGTCACCCACAACAGGACTATGCACAGAATCTCCTCAGAATCAGAGGCTCCTGCACTTCTCGCAGCTTTGGGTCTCACGGACTTGACACCCGCTACTACTGCCTAGACATCTACCCAGACTTGGGACCCGACCCAAGTAGTGCCATTTGTGCCAAGAACTGGACCCGGGAACGTCTCAGCCCCCTGACTGAGAAGGTGGATTACCACAACCCCAAAAGAGCATCAGGAGAAGCCACAGCCCAAGCTGTTTGTTTATGATTTTGATGTTTTCATGTTCTTGTCTTTTTTTTTCTTTCTGCTTCTTAGCACTATGTTACATCCGAGGGGACCCGGCAGACAAACTACCGGGAGACACCTAACACTGGCGAGCCCACTGGACGACATGATACACAGTTCTACTCCAGTCTTGCAACTCATGCGACTCTAAGTTAATACGAATCTCCCCGATGCCCTCTTGGTTAGGGGTGACTGACTACCCCTCTCGAGTAAGCCTTCACTCAATTTATAATCCCCACACCTTCTAGCGAAGGCAACATTCTTGGAGTGCTTTCATCCATGTTGAAGTGCAATTAAAGGGACACTCTAGTCACCAGATCAATTGCAGCTTAATGTAGTTGTTATGGTGTCCATACCATGTCTCTGCAGGCTTTTTGTTGTAAACACTGCCTTTTCAGGACCCGCTTAGGGGGGTCTGCCTTGATGTTAGCAGGTGGGCTTTCCCTCCAATGGCCATTGGAGTAACTAAATGACCTCCATTTGTCTAAATATACATAGGGATTAAGGAGAGAGCGCAGGTAACCTTTTTTTTTCCATTGGTTTTTAACTATATATTGGGGCTGATGTGTACTGTGGTCATTGCTGCTGCCCAGGAGTGTTGGGAGTGAGCGCAGGACTTATCTTTTTGTAAGTGTTTATATTGCAGCCTAGGGACACCTCTAGTAGTCACTTCTCAGAGGCCACTAGAGGTGCTTCCTGGGTCAGCGCTCTGCATGGAGATGGTGAACTTTCCTCATAGAGATGCATTGATTCAATGCACACTGTGTGTGTGTGTGTGACAGCCTGCCTGTAACTGTGTGTGTGTGTGTGTGTGTGACTGTCTTCCCGTGACTGTGTGTGTGTGTGTGTGACTGTCTTCCTGTGACTGCCTGTAACTGTGTGTGACTGTCTTTCTGTAATTGTGTGTGTGTGATTGTCAACCCGTGACTCTGTGTGTAAGTGTCTGCCTGTGACTGTCATTGTGTGACAGTGTGCTTGTGAGTGAGTGTGTGTGACTGTCTGCCTGTGATTAGGAGATGCTGCCTGTAACTGTTTGTGTGTGTGTGTGTCTGTGTGACTATCTGCCTGTGACTGTGTGTGTGTGTGTGTGCCTGTAACTGTGTGTGTGACAATGTGTCTGTGAGTGAGTGAGTGTGTGTGACTGTCTGCCTGTGATTAGGAGATGCTGCCTGTAAGTGTGTGTGTGTGTGTGTGTGTGTGTGTATGTGACTGTCTGCCTGTAATTTTATGTGTGACTGCCTGTAACTGTGTGTGTGACTGTGTGTGAGTGACTATGTGCCTGGGACTGGACTCTGAAGACTGTTGCTAATATTGTTTTATAAAAAAAAAAAATGAATTCTATTGTAAGGGGCTGTGCAGGGGCTTTAGAGGAAAATGTAGATAGAGGATATAACAGCAAGGAGTTAGAGAGAGAGATTTGGAGAATTGGTGATATAGAAAGGAAAACCCTGTTGGAGAACAGATTATGTCCCCCAGATACAGTACTAGGAACAATTTTCGATCAGCATTTATCACTCATTTCAATACTGATCATAATAGAATTAAGAGAAGTCTTCAAGGTTCTTGGCATATTCTGTTACAAGACCCCATTTTGGGAGTACATTTACCAGACAACCCTACAGTTATTTATAAAAAAAATAAAAATTTCAAAAATATGTTGGCACCTAGTTAAGCCATTAAAGCACCTTTGGTTCATACCTCTACTCGCTCATGTTCTTTTCGGGGCTGTGGTTCCTGTAAAGTTTGTGCCATGGCATCCATTATACATACACACTCCGTCTCTAGTTCTGTCATGGGGGAGAATTTCAGACTTAGAGATGATTTTAATTGCAACACGGACTTTGTGGTATATTTATTACAATGTCCGTGTGGCATGTAATATGTGGGACGGACCAAGAGGATTCTGAAGGTTCGCTTGTTAGAACATCTCAATAATATTAAAAAAGGATTAATGACGCACTCAGTTCCTGCCCACTGTATACAATGCCCCTCTTTTTCATTTAGGGACTTCAGATGTCTGGGAATTGAACGGGTTTCTCCCTTCTGGCGTGGGGGCGATAGATCCAGAGACTAGCCCAGAGGGAGACTTTCTGGATTCACAAACTGCAGACCCTCACGCCGAAGGGTTTAAATATTGATATTGATTTAATCTGGTTTTTGGACTAATATGGTCTAAGTAAGATTTGGAATTGATATATATATACATCTTTTTAGATAATATTAGGTATGTGTGCTTGCTCCCATTGTGGGGCCTTTTCTACAGTTGAGGGTCAATCCCTATGGGGAAAGAGGGTTTATATATTTATATTGCATAATAAGCAGCAATTTTCATGTCATTTTTATACAGTTATAAGTTGCTCTAAGGGTTTATATGTAGTGTATAAATAGTTACAGATTCACTGAATAGCAATATTTATAAATATTATTTTTTTGGGTCAAAAAAATGTTTTTTCTTCTTTTGGCTAAATCCTCTATGCTTTATATTTCGGAAGAGGTATCCCTTCAAAGATAAGAGACCCCCAAAATAAAGGTTTCTTTGGTTTGGAAACTAAAAATCAGAACTATTTCTATATATTTGTACAATATAATTTTACTTTATGTAGTTTTTCTGTTTGATCATTTCTATGGTTAAACATTAATTTAATATACCTACAGATTTCAATGATGAAGTTAATAGGATTAATGTAATTTGATTGATAATAAGTGCTGCTAATACTCAGTGCATACAATAAATGAGAGTGTTTCAAACCACATATGATTAACATTTTGTTCTTTAGCAGAATTTTGGGGGCTGTAATTAGTTCTCTTTGTATTATGTGAACTCTAGCCGAGACAATTATGTCCGGTTGCTATGGAGACAATACCTCTGGAACGCATATTGGAACGCGGATGTATCCGCGACATCATTTCCGGTTTCGGCGATGATGACGACTTCCGGTTCTCCCGAAAAGGGTGCTAACTTCAAATTGGAAAAGTCAAAAAAACAGCTGCTAGAGGTGGTTTCCTTCTCCAATCAAAAAAGAAGATGATCCACACACCCACTGAATCCACCAATGGACTTGAGGGACTAGCCCTATTTAAGGACACAGGGAAGGGGGTTGTGTTAGGATATGATTATTTTGTATTTTGTATTGATACATGGTAATTATTTTAACTTCGGTCCCTGAGGAAGTTCATAGCGAACGAAACGTGTAAGACTATTTTTTCTGCAATTCATATCCTATGCTGAATTGGTGACTGCCTATATATATTTATATATATATATTTTTTTTTATTGAATACATTTTCTTAAATTTTAACTCTGACCTGTGGATGTCTCTTGGTGGAATAAGAATTCAGAGGTGATCAGAAGGATCGGTTGGCCCCCCACTATACCAGGGGAGGCACCCTAAGAGTGCTTATACTTGCCTACATCTAGTGAGTTCAATAAGTTGCTGCGCACAGAATATTGTATTTTGTAACAATATCACACTATGTCTTGTTTTATGTTTTTTCTGTAGATTCACATAGCCATATTCCAAATTGTTTTTGTTGTGGTTTTCGCTTTAGAGGAAGAGGCAGGGTTTTTTGGGAAGAGGGGTGCTGGAGTTTGTAGAAGGGGGACAGGGATTTTCTTTAAGGGGGGCTGAGCAGGGGATTTGTGGAAGAGGGTTGTAAGGGTATATATACTACTATCACTGTATTTTGATCAGGGCCGTCTTTAACACAGGGCAAACGGGGCAGCTGCCCTGGGCCCAGTTACTCCTGGGAGGCCCAAAGCAGCTGCCCTGTGGGCCCACAACAATTTGGAGGGGCCTATCAGGTGGCCCATGCATTTAGGGCCACCCGATGGGTGTCTCTGAACAGGCATGGCCCTTTAAGAGCAGACCGGGCCCCTGTAGTATTAGCTGGATGGGAGGAGGTGACAGCCAATCACTTCCTCCCAGCTTCAGAAGAGAGCACCGTGGGAGGAAGGAGGCAGCAGCAGGTAGCAGCATGGGGCATGGGGGAAGAGGCAAGAATGAGCTTCTGCTCATTCCCACTCCCATCAGCCTCAGCCAGCTCTAAGCTGAGTTGAGAGGTAAGTGTATCCAGTCCCTGATCCTTTCCTTCTGGTGAATGGCTACAGCTAGGATAGTTTTTAGAAACCACCCACTCAATGCCCCTGCCCTGCATTCCCCACTTACTGCTTATCTTCTCTGTGCCCCCCACTGCTTATCTTCTCTGTGCCCCATAATGCCCCTGCCCTGCCTTCCCCCACTCACTTCTTCTCTTTCTGTGCCCCCACTCTCTGGCCCTGCCCTGCCTTCCCACTCACTTTTCTCTTCTCTCTCTGCCCCTGCCCTACCTTCCCCCACTCACTTCCTCTCTTATCTGTGCCCCCACTCTCTGCCCCTGCCCTGCCTTTCACTTCTTCTCTTATCTGTGCCCCCACTCTCTGCTCCTGCCTTCCCCACTACCTCCTCTCTGCCCCCCTGCCCCCACTCTCTGCTCCTCTGCCCTGCCTTCCCCCCCCACTTACTTATTCTCTTCCCTGTGCCCCCACTCACTGCTCCTGCCTTCCCCCCTCACTGCTTTTTTTACCCTGTGCCCCCACTCACTGCTTTTTTTCTGTTTAGATTAGTTTAATTATTGCTGCAGTTGCATTTAAGCACAGGTGATGAGAGGATGAGAAACATAATTGGTGTGTATTTTTTTTGTATTTTATATTTAAATTATTTTTTGTTGTTGTGCATTACATATAACAGTACCAGCTTGCCTTGCCACAGCAGCATCAGCATTTACAAGCTTTGTGCCTCCTCCAACTCTCTGCTCCTGCCCAGGGCCGGATTAAGAGCACAGTGGGCCTGGTGCTGACAATTATGATGGGCCTAATTATGGAATCTTATCGACCAAAAACACTAAAACAATCATACCTCCCAAGTGTCATGTATCTGATGGAGATGGTGCTGGAGGGAAATTCATAGGATGCAGCTATAAGAAAACACATACTCTGTGCTAATTTCTCTCTAATTTATGCTTTCATCTTTCAAGTAAGTCCATAACCCCTAACAGCAGAGTTCAGTGAAGCAGGAAGTCAATGGGTGGGGTAAAAGGGTGTGCCACTGGCACGAATCACGTGACAAGACCTGCCAAAAGGGGTGAACATGCCCAAAAAGGGGGCATGTTTGTCCAAAGAATTGGAAGGTCAGCCTGGCATGAATGCATGTCAGGCTTCCTGCCAATCCTGCAGGCTGTCCAACTAAGGGCATACTATGCAGGCAGCACCTTGACTAATGATGCGCTCACTCTTTCTAAGGACTGTCCCCTAGCACTCGCTGGTCCACTTGTCTCCTTACCTTCTTACTAGCAGGCAGAAGTTCCTGGTATATAGTCTGAGACAGAGAAAAGGTGTCTGTAGTGAGTGTAGAAGAAAAGGGACATGCCACAGTGTTAGAGAGACCAACGTCTGCATTACCTAAACTAACTTTAATGTCAGTCAGTGCACACAAGTTTTGTTCCCATACATCCCTCTTAAGCTTCCAAACTTAGAGGGACACTATAATCACCAGAACAACTACAGCTTATTGTATTTGTTCTGGTAAGTAGAATCATTCCATTCAGGTTTTTTGCAGTAAACACTGTTTTTTCAGAGAAAATAACTCCACTGGCCACTCCTTAGATGGCTGCTAGAGGTGCTTCCTGGAGCAGTACTGCCTAGTATGCAGCACTGCCATTCAGTGTCTCCACCCTTTGCATGCAGACACTGAACTTTCCTCATAGAGATGCATTGATTCAATTTATCTTTATGAGGAGATGCTGATTGGCCAGGGCTATGTTGGACTTGTGCTGGCTCTGCCCCTGATCTGCCTATTTGACAGTCTCAGACAATCCTATGGGGAAGTATTGTAATTTGCTCAGATCACCACTTCTGAGCCAGCAGCTGCAGAATTGAATACAAGTAATATTTTACTATATTTAGGGAGGCAAGAAGGGGCCAGGGTGGTGGTTTTAACATAATAGGGTAATACATGATTGTGTTCCTGACACTATAGTGCTCCTTTAAGCAAGAGTATGTGAAGAGTAGTTAAGGTTGCCACCTTTCTTGGAAAAAAATACCAGCCTTAATCATTTGTATAATTAGTTATGCGTGACATCACATGATGTAAATCACAAGGAGTGACATCAGAGAAAATTCTGTAAAATCACCAACAAACTACTCACAGTTTGATTCTGCTGTATAGATGGATTGCCCCCAGTGTCTCCTTGTCTCCCAGTGTCTCAGTCTCGCAAGTCACCTAGTGTCTCAGTGTCCCTATGTATCACAGTGTCAGTGTCCCCATGTCGCCCAGTCCCTTAGTCTCCCAGTGTCTGTGTCCCCATTTCTACCAGTGTCCCAATGTCCCAGTGTGTCCCCATGTCACTAGGATACTGGGGACACTGAGAGACATGGGGACACTGAGAGACCCGGGGACACAGAGAAATGGGGACACTGGGAGACATGGGGACACTGAGACATTTAGGGAAACTGGGAGAAATGGGGACACTGAGACCCTAGGGACACAGACACTGGGAGACATGGGGACACTAAAACATTTGGGGACACTAAGACACTAGGGAAACAGACATGGGAACACAGACACTGGGAGACTAGGGGACACTGGGAGACTAGGGGACACTGGCTGGGAGACAGGCACTTGGGGACACTGGGAGACATGGGGACAGACATGTGGACACTGGGACATATAGGGACACTGGGAGACATGGGGAAACCAGGCACACTGAGACACTAGGAAGACATGGGAGACATGGAGACACTGAAACATTTGGGGACACTAAGACACTAGGGACATAGACACTGGGAGACTAGGGGACACTGGGAGACTAGGGGATACTGGGAGACTAGTGGACACTGTCTGGGAGACAGACACTTGGGGAGACATGGGGACAGTTGTGGACATAGACATGGGGACACTGGGACACATGGGGACACTAGGCACACTGAGAGACATGGGACACAGACACTGGGAGACTTGGGGACACTGAGACAATAGGGACACTGGCTGGGGGACATAGTGTCGCCGTGTCCCAATGTCCCTATGTCTCACAGCATCCCCATGTGTCTCAGCATCCCCATGTGTCCCAGTGTCCCCTAGTGTCTGTGTCCCCATGTTTTCCAGTGTCCCCAAGTGTCTGTGTCCCCATGTGTCCTAGTGTCTCAGTGTCCCCTAGTGTCTGTGTCCCCATGTGTTCCCTAGTGTCTGTGTCCCCTAGTGTCTGTGTCCCCATATGTCCCCAAGTGTCTCAGTGTCCCTTAATGTCTCATTGTCCCCAAGTGTCTCAGTGTTCCCAGGTCTCCCAGTGTCTGTGTGCTAGTGTTTGTGTCCCCTAGTGTCTCAGTGTCCCCATATGTCCCCTAGTGTCTAGTGTCTCCATGTGTCCCCTAGTGTCTCAGTGTCCCCATGTGTCCCTGCTGCCTTTCCCCCCATCCCTCACTTACCTGAGCTGTAGAGCTGCTGTCTGGACTCTCTGTGCTGTGTAGCTGCTCCCCCACGGATCAGTGAGTAGTAGAGAGAGGCAGGGATATTCTGTAACTTCCTATCCCTGCCTCTCTCCACACACAGTGACCCCTACTGGCTGGTGCTGGTATTGCAGAGTAATTTCCATTTATTCTGAGAAAATGACCTGCATTTGTATTGCCGGTATTACTGCAATACCGGCACGACCAGGCAGCCTCAAATACCATCTGTGCCATTAAAATACCAGTCAGGTGGCAAACCTAAGAGTAGTGTGTAAAAAAAAAAAAAAAAAAAATTTTTTTTTTTTTTAAATGGGCCTATTCCATGGGCCTGGGCCTGGAGCTGCAGCTCCATCAGCCCCTATGTTAATCCGGCCCTGCTCCTGCCCTGCTGCAAACATAAAAATTATCACATGTATGTCAGAGTGTGTGTATCTGTGTGTATGTGTGTGTAACTGTGTCGGTGTGTATCTGAGTGTTTATGTGCCAGTGTGCTTATCAGAATTTGTGTGCATGTGCCAGTGTGTGTATCTGTGTGTCAAGGTATGTGCATGGGTTAGTATGTTTATATGTGTGTTGATGTGTATGTAACTGTGTATGTGTATACATCCCAGCAATCAAAAACAACATGCAAACACATCCCTGATAACACAAACATTACAGACAAACACACCCCTGATTTCAAACTTAAATTTATATATAAAACACACCCTTTATCCAAACACCAATACTATACACAAATGTTTAGAAGACAACACTACATTCTATAACAACCCTGAAGGCAAATATTACATACAAACAAAACCCAGTATTAAAATGCCAAAATGATATGCATACACCAACTCACAGTTGCACACCTGCATTTAAAAGTCAACCATACATACAAACACACACCACTGCATTCAAACACAAACACTACACACAAGTACACCTTTGCATTCCAATTGTAATAGTACATACAAATACACCTCTACATGCACACATATACTCTATACAAAAACAGGCTTACATTCAAATGCACAAACACTGCACACAAATACAACCCTACAAGGATGGGCAAAGTATAGATCCCCAGCTGGCATAGCATTGTGGGAGTTGTATGACAGATGGGGATGTATCTTTTCGCCACTCTTGTGCTAGAGGGGGAGGCCCAAACAACTTTCTTGTACCAGGGCTTCTCTGCATTAGTTCCGCCACTGGGTTGGAGGGTAAGGCATGATTGCATGCTAGGGAGTGAGAGGGCAGCAGGGTCCAGGGGGCCAAAGCAAACGCTTGCCCAGGGTCCAATCACTATTAAAGACGGCCCTGATTTTGATAGTAGTATATATATATTTATATCAAAATACACTTAAAATTAAATTGTATATATATCTATGTATATATAAATAAATAAAAATAATACAAAATATACATATGTCCATATACAAAATTACATAAATAATTATATAAATATACACGTATACTTCAAATATATAAATATGCATATATATTTAAATTCTACGTGTGTATTTATGTAATATTTTTACATAATTAAGTAATTTTATTGATTGCAATTTGAGGGACCTGCCTGCCAACCCAGGCCTAAAGTCCAGAGAATTTAATTTGCTAGCACTATATTTTACCCTGTAACTTTCTATGACACCCTAAAACCTGTACATGGGGGGTACTGTTTTACTCGGGAGAATTCGCTGAACACAAATATTAGTGATTCAAAACAGTAAAACATATCTCAGCGATGATATTGTCAGTGAAAGTGACTTTTTTTTGCATTTTTCAAACACAAACAGCACTTTTACTGATGATATAATTGTTGCGATACGTTTTCCTGTTTTGAAACACTAATATTTGTGTTCAGCAAAGTCTCCCGAGTATAACAGTACCCCCCATGTACAGGTTTTATAGCGTTTTTGTTACAGGGTCAAATATATGGGTCAAATATTTTTACATTGAAAAAGGCCAGGTTGGTTACGTTGCCTTTGAGAGCATATGGTAGCCCAGGAATGAGAATTACCCCCAAGATGGCATACCATTTGCAAAAGAAGACAACCCAAAGTATTGCAAATGGGGTATGTCGTCTTTTTTAGTAGCCACTTAGTCACAAACACTGGCCAAACTTAGCGTTCAATTTAGTTTTTTACTTTTTTCACACACAAACAAATATGAATGCTAACTTTGGCCAGTGTTTTTGACTAAGTGGCTACTAAAAAAGACTGGACATGCCCCATATTGAATACCCTGGGTTGTCTACTTTAAAAAAAAATATGTACATGTGGGGTGTTATTCAGAGATTTATGACAGATAATAGTGTTAAAATGTCACTATTGATCAATTTTAAAAATGTATGTTTTGAAACCGCAATATCCTACTTGTACCTATAGCCCTATAACTTGCAAAAAAAAGCAAAAAAGCACGTAAACACTGGGTATTTTTAAACTCAGGACAAAATTTTGAATCTATTTAGCAGTTTTTTTCAATTGCTTTTGTAGATGAGTAAAATATTTTTCAAGTAAAAGTAAAAAAACATGTATTTTTTAAAATTTTTCATCATATTTTTTAATTTTTTTTAAATTAAATTACATGAGATTATATAAATAATGGTATGTAAAGAAAGCCCATTTTGTCCTGAAAAAAACAATATATAAATGAGAGAGAGCGGAAAATTACAGCTAAACACAAACACCAAAAAAGTGTAAAAAGAGGCCTGGTCACAAATGTACAACATCGCAAAAACAATCCAGTCCTCAGGGGTTAAACTTGGTACAGCCAATAACCAGAAAAATCCAGTGTTCAACTATCTATACACACACAATGCAAAGAAGAAAACTTAGATCAGGTGGTTCCCATACCTCCCAAGTGTCCCTATGTAGGAGGGACAGTCCCTATTATTAAATCCCTCTTTCCTATCCCAATGGCTCTCTTTTCTAGATGCTACGTAATGTTGATGTGTATGAGTGTATCACAGAGATCCACAGCAATAATACTCGGTAATGTGTCCTTAAACTGCAATAAATGAGTTTAGAAATGAGTGTAAGTAAGATACATTGTTCTTGTTCTAAACTTCATTTTAGTTTCATAAATTGTTATTATTAAGTTACCTATAATTTCTCAGGACAGCCCTTTTCCTGGTCACACTCCAACTCAAAGGCCTAAAATGAAAGTGTCACTCTTTGTCAATTTTAAATGTTGGGAGTTATGGACTCTCTTTGATTTTTATATGACAGGTACGTTTAGAAGTAAACTGCATCATATAATAAAAGGAAATGCATTTTATGTATGTTATTGTTATATACTGGAGCATTGAGCAACTATTGGCTGCCAAACAAGTTGTATAGTTAATATTTCAATACATATACAATGTTCTGCAATCAAGACACAATATTCTGCACTCTATCACATGCATACACAGGGTCCAAACTATGGCCTTGATTTAATATTGCTGGATAAGCTTTCCAAATGATTTTTAGATCACCCTTTAAAATTAATTATCATATCTACTGGACAGCCACTAGAGGCGCTTCCTGAATTTTAACTGACTATTGGTCCAGTAACTGGAGCTGGACATCCTTACGCTGTCCATGAGGATATCCAGTATCAGCTATTTCCCCATAGAAAAGCATTGATTTAATGCTTTCCTATGGGGACACCTAATGTGCATGTGGCACTCGCCACGCATTTGTATTAGAGCCTGCTCGTCAAGGGACATCGGAGGAGGGCAAGTCACAACCCAGAGCCGAGGGGGATGTGGGTGGGGAGGTGAGCAAGGGAGGGGGGAGGCAGAGGGACTGATAGTGCCAAGAATAAAGCTTTGTATTCCTGGCACTATAGTATCCCTTTAAGACATACTTCATCTCCTGTATTTTCTATTATTGTTTTGTCATTCCATATACCACAAAGGAAATTAAAGGCGCTACATCCACCCCCTCTAGATATCCACATTTCTACTCCCTGGAGAAGTGAGACACCGGACTTGGGGGGTAGAGCTGCTTGTTAAAACTAAATAACTAAAAAAGGAAAAAAGGAGAGCCTAGATATAAATATGAGGCACGAATATAGGTAGAAAAAAATGGGGGGGTACCCCTAAATGGTGAATTTATATGAATACAGAAAAGAAAAGAAAAAAAAACTACCATAAAGTGTCTCAACATTTTGGTAAATATAGTCACAATGAAATGAGCATAAAAAATAACTTTTAATGGATATATTAAAATGTAAAAATAGAAAAGATAAAAACAAAACAAAAAGCACAAGGCTACAAAATAATATGTCCTATAAACTAGTAGGGGTATTAAACCTCCAATAGAACCAATAGCAAGAGAAGTGTTGCTTCAAAGAAATACTTATTGGTGTAAAGTAAAACTATTTGCTATTAACAATGTAACTGAATTCTAAATAGGAAAGTGGGATACTAGTATCCTCTAAACTCCTCCTGCAGAACAGGGTCGGTTGAATATAAATGAAATGCCTCTAGTGCACAAGGGGTTAAACAGCACAACAGTTGGTTGCAATGGTTAATAGAAAAGAGGCAGGGAATACCTATAAAATAAAGAGGTATAGGAGACAGTTGCAAGCTAGGTTAGATATAATGGTCAGTAGAAATATAGAGACTATAGGTAATCCTGACGCTTGCTAACAAGAGAGGTGTAAATACAAAGAGATACTTTGATAGTAAAAAGTTAAGCCACTTGCTATAAACAATGTCACTGAATTCAAGATAGGAGGGTGGAGTATTAGTATCCTCTGAGCTCCTCCTGCAGAACAGGGTCTGCTGTATATAGATGAAGTACCTCTAATACACAAGAGGTTAAACAGCACACCAATATGGTTGCAATAGTTAATAGAAAAGAGGCAGAGAATACCTGTAAATAGGGAGGCATAGGAGGCAGTAGCAAGCTAGGATTAGATGCAATGATAAATAGAGATGTAGAAAATATAGGTAATCCTGATGCTTGTAAGATAGAAAATCTAAGTGCCTTCGAGAGCACCCCTTAATAAATCCCTATACTATATAACTCAACCCCCCAAAAGGAATAAAAAGACAAAGGATAGGGCAAGAAAAGAGGATGCCTAGTTGTAAAAGCAAGATCGCTAGTCAGACCGCAGCTGAATAAGTGCAGCAGCAGAGGAATGTCAAGCTAGGCGTCCTGAGCCCCTGACGCACTCGTTTCGTCTGGGTTACTCATCAGAGGGAATATATATTTTGAAACAGCAATGTCCTACTTCTACTTATAGCCCTATAACTTGCAAAAATAAGCTAAGAACATGTTAACATTGGGTATTTCTAAACTCAGCACAAAATTTTGAAACTATTTAGCATGAGTGTTTGTTGGCAGTTGTAGATGTGTAACAGATTTTGGGGGTCAAAGTTAGAAAAAGTGTGGTTTTTTAAAAATTTTTCATCATATTCTATAATTGTTTTTATAGTAAATTATATAATATGATGAAAATAATGGCATCTTTAGAAAGACAATTCGATGGCGAGAAAAACTGTATATAATATGTGTGGTTACAGTAAATGAGTAAGAGGTAAATTACAGCTAAACACAAACACAGCAGAAATGTAAAAACAGCCCTGGTCCTTAACGGTAAGAAAATTGAAAAACGGTCTGGTCACTAAGGGATTAAATCAAGATCTATATCAGAAAATATGTTATTGTTGCTGCATAGAAGGCAGTAGTGAGAGCCTTTTGATCATGGAGCAATATATCAGTAATTGCTGCCTTTATTTGTTTTTATTATTTTGCAGAGTCAGCATTCTGCACAGAGTACTCATCTGGTATCCATTAGTTACAAGCTGCAGACTGTATAGAAAAGGACATTTTTTGTGTTATTTAACATGTGTAGCAAAGTAGAACTGCAGTGTATGCAAATTCACTTAAAATGTCAAAATTGAAAAGAAAAGATTTGAAACTAACATTCCTTTTTTTTTTTGCATGCCAGCAGTATAGTTTCTGCAGACATTTCAAAAAACATTTGCATCATAAGATAATGTATAGGAAAAGAGAGTTCAGACATGTAAAAGTACTTATCTGTTTGTGTGTACATCTCACACACAAGCAGGAATGATTTATTTCTCCTCCCTAGAGAGCGACTAGTTTGTCTGTGTGCAATGACTACCGTTTAAAATGCATAAAAAATAGGACGTTATGTTTCCCACTAATGCTCTCTAATCAATTAATTATTTTAAATGTATTAGTGTTGAATGCTAAACTGTTGCATCTAAAATTAAAGCACACGTTTTCTTTGGTTTTAAAGGGACACTATAGTCACCAGAACAACTAGAGCTTAATGTAGTTGTTCTGGTGAGTATAGTCAGTCCCTGCAGGCATTGTCATGTAAACACTGCCTTTTCTTAGAAAAGGCAGTGTTTACATTGCTGCCTAGGATTACCTCCAGTGGCAGTCACTCAGAGGTCCACTTGAGGTGCTTTAATTCAATGCATTAGGAGATGCTGATGGTCCAGCGCTGCATTTGGCTGCGCCCCCACCACACCTCCTTGGCTGAGATACTTAGAATTGACCATCTCAGCCAATCCAATGCTTTCCCATAGTCAATTCTGATAATCTCAGCCAAGGAGGCGGATCGGGGGCAGGGCCACCGCTGGCAGACCTGTGCAGCGCTTGAATGAAGATGAGCCTTTGTCCTATTTAAGGGGGGAAAGGGTGGGCTGGCACACAAAAGGGTCAGGAATGCACGTTTGTATTTCGAACCCTATAGTGTTCCTTTAAAGCTAAAAGTGTTTACTTTAACTTGCTGAAAAGCTTTATGTGTGAAGAGTGAATCCTCTTTTTTTCTTTTGCAAAAATTGCAAATTTCAATAGAATCTGACACTTTTATAAATTTTCCTGGTTACACCCTCCTGGCTTTCAAGCTTACAATAAGTCCTGTTAATTCCTGTTTTTTGTTAGATAAACTCTAGAGCCAGAAATTGCTGAGAGCACCTGCATTGCAACAATGTCTCATTGAGCTGTATTGAAAGGTCTGTGATTCGACAGCCACAGAAAGTCTGGGCGGGATTAGAAGGGGAGAGTTTGCAAAGGCTGCAGACAAGAGAACTGCACGCATTGCAAGCAGATTTTAGATATATCCCCAATGACAAAATACATAATTAAATGCATTCAAGTTTTCTTTTGGGGTATATCTACTAAACAATAATATTTATTTTGTATTTGGGTAGTGGTGCGTCCCTTTAATTAAAAGTTAAATGGGTCTATAAGCTGCCTTCCAGTACTCTTTGCATTCAATGACAGATGACGCCATCTCTGGGTGAATATTCAGCGCAGTGGAGGTCTGACAAATTCCCCGCTGGGCCAACAGTGTAGATATATAGTACTAAATATATTATGTAATGTAACTATATTATTTTATTATTGTTGTGCTCCAGTTATTGCAGTATTAGTATAAAACCGTAACTATATATAATGGGTATGTTATGAGACAATGTGCTAGTTAGGTCTTAAACTGGGCTATTCATTTGAAGTTGGCTCCTGAAGCCAAATCTAGCCAGCCTTCCTCAGCCAGCTCCTGGTTCAAGAATGATCTTGTATCGCATAACGGCTAATTCTAACCCAAAAATCTGCTTAAAAAGCAACGGTATGGCTGCACACACTGGGCAGTGAGGTGGCAGTCTAAATAGCATTCATTTCTACAGAAAACTGAACAGTACTATCTACATATCAAATTCAGAAACAAAAATTACATTGACAGTTTTCCTCAATTTAGTCCCTACAGTACTGTACACATTAGAAAATGCCTTGGTTGCTATGGAAGGAATGGCAAAGCAATGTAGTAGTATTAACTGGGTTGAAGAAAGAGGAACTGTCACTCGAGTTCTTCTTTAAGTTTGGTTTACTTATATAGTATTGCACAATAATGTTACCCGTTAGATGACTGTATGGGGTATTTTTTTTATGTCATTTGGTTTAATTGCTATTATTATGAAAATGCTATTTTTCAGCAAAAAAAAGAAAGATAAGAATCACCTTGAATGGACTTCTGAAAAACATTAACAACTTGCATTTACATACAATCAAAATTATTTTTTTTTTATAGATTTATATATTTTTTTATATATATATATATATATATATATATACAGATAGTATTAAGCAATATTATTTTATTTTTTAGAATTATTGTTCTTATTATTTATAAGGTGCCAACGTGGTCTGCAGTGCTGTACATCTAGGGAAAAAAACAGCACAATATACAGAGACCTAGCCATTGGAGCTCTTTTATACAAAGTACTTTGCTATATAACCGTGAGCTTATGACACCATTGACAAAGAATCTGTTTAGTAAGTAAACCCCATGCTGTTTGGGGTGAAGGTTTGCTACTGAATGCGTTTCAAGTTACCGTTTTGTAGCTGTTTCTTTAGTGTCTGCTTGTCATGCACCGTTTTCTTACAACTATTGTGGAGGAATGTTACTTATTGATATGTGGGAAGACATTATTTAAATACCTTCTTGGAAATTTTCAGGAATCTGGTAGCAAATGCCACATATTTTGAGTCCATTACTTTTTTTGCCTTTTCTATTTTTTGCTCTTTCTTTTTTAAGGACTTCAAGGTCAGAAGATCATACAAACAGCAAGTGCCCAGACCACAGATGGTGCCTCACCCAGGGCCATATCAAAAGGAAAAAAAAGTCAGACATTCAATTCAGTACCAGCTGCAGGACAAAAACACCCATTTGTACATAGAGCTTATTAACCCCTTAAGGACCGAGGACGTGCATTATATATAACTATAACTATATATATTGTATATATATATTATTATAAAATATAAATAATAAGTAATTTAAATTAAATAATTTTTTTTAAATAATAATAAAAAATTTAAAAAAATTATATAGCTATATGAAATTTTATTCTAACTGTATTTTAAAATTAATATATATATATTTATATCAAAACACACTTAGAATGAATTTGTATATATATCTATGTATATAAAAATAAATAAAAATAATAAGAAATATACATACGTCCATATACAAAATTACATAAATAATTATATAAATATACACGTAGACTTCAAATATATAAATATGCATATATATTTAAATTCTACGTGCGTATTTATGTAATATTTTTACATAATTCAGTAATTTTATTGATTGCAATTTGAGGGACCTGCCTGCCAACCCAGGCCGAAATTCCAGAGAATTTAATTTGCTAGCACTGTATTTTACCCTGTAACGTTCTACGACACCCTAAAACCTGTACATGGGGGTACTGTTTTACTCGGGAGACTTAGCTGAACACAAATATTAGTGATTCAAAACAGTAAAACATATCACAGCGATGATATTGTCAGTGAAAGTTACTTTTTTTGCATTTTTCACACACAAACAGCACTTTTACTGATGATATAATTGTTGTGATACGTTTTCCAGTTTTTAAACACTAATATTTGTGTTCAGCGATGTCTCCCGAGTAAAACAGTACCCCCCATGTACAGGTTTTATAGCATTTTTGAAAGTTACAAGGTCAAATATATGGGTCAAATATTTTTACATTGAAAATGGCCAGGTTGGTTACGTTGCCTTTGAGAGCGTATGGTAGCCCAGGAATGAGAATTACCCCCATGATGGCATACCATTTGCAAAAGAAGACAACCCAAGGTATTGCAAATGGGGTATGTCCAGTCTTTTTTAGTAACCACTTGGTCACAAACACTGGCCAAAATTAGCGTTCAATTTAGTTTTTTTACTTTTTTTCACACACAAACAAATATGAATGCTTACTTTGGCCAGTGTTTTCGACTAAGTGGCTACTAAAAAAGACTGGACATACCCCATATTGAATACCCTGGGTTGTCTACTTTAAAAAAAATATGTACATGTGGGGTGTTATTCAGAGATTTATGACAGATAATAGTGTTACAATGTCACTATTGATAAATTTTAAAATGTATGTTTTGAAACCGCAATATCCTACTTGTACCTATAGCCCTATAACATGCAAAAAAAAGCAAAAAAGCACGTAAACACTAGGTATTTTTAAACTCAGGACAAAATTTGGAATCTATTTAGCAGTTTTTTTCATTCGCTTTTGTAGATGAGTAAAAGTTTTTTCAAGTAAAAGTAAAAAAACATGTATTTTTTTCAATTTTTCATCAGATTTTTGTATTTTTTTTAAATTATAATACATGAGATTATATAAATAATGGTATGTAAAGAAAGCCCCTTTTGTCCTGAAAAAAACAATATATAATTTGTATGGGAACAGTAAATGAGAAAGCGGAAAATTACAGCCAAACACAAACACCACAAAAGTGTAAAAATATGCCTGGTCGCAAATGTACATCGCAAAAACAGTCCAGTCCTTAAGGGGTTAATATCACAACTAATTGCTTACATTAAATCAAGGATTTTTTTTTTTTTAAATGGTACAAATGTCATGAAATTTTATTTTGCACATGAACTATAAGTATTACACAGCTTTATTTGTTTTTAATTTGTCTAAAAAGCCTGATTATGTATTTTTTTTAAAAAATAGCAAAACACAATTATTAGAAAATGAACTAGAAACAGAGCTGAATCAAAGGATCATGCACTCACGCACACAAGCTGGCCCACCTGCACAGATCTTGAGGCTTCTCAATAAGATTGTCTCTTCCATGGAAAAAAGTTGAGGGCTTGAAAAGGCTGTAGTTCATAAGAACTGCGGGATTCGCAAGCTCTTTTAATAAATTATTATTATTTTATTGTTTATATAGCGCCAGCACATTTCGTAGCGCTGTATATAAACCCACAATATACCCCCAATGAAAACATACATATAAAATGAATATATATTTTGGGGTTGTATATACTAAACAGTGAATTTTGTTTCTCCACAGATTTAAGTGTAAAATAGTTCTTTAAAGGGACCATAGTCACCAGAACAACTACTATTTAATGTAGTTGTTCTAGTGTCTAATGCTTGTTCCTCCAGGCTTTTTAATGTAAACACTGCCTTTTCTCTGAAAGGGTACTGCTTATGAACACCTCTAGTGGCAGTCACTCAGATTTAATTGATTTAATGCATCTTTATGATGAGATGCTGATTGGCACAACATGGCGTTTTTTCTGTGCATGCGAAATAACCTTCCAATCATTTCCTATGGTAAGATTTGATGATCTCAGCCAAGGAGACGGAGCCAGCTGTGACAAAAAAGGTGAGTAAAGCACCTTTTTAACCCCTTAAGGACACATGACAGGAGACGTATCTGTAATACTGTTAAGCGAGAAAAGCAGGAAAGGGAATTGGATGTACTTGTCCATCTAGGGACAAATGACTTGGCTTGCAATGAGGTTTCAGAGGTTAAGGAAGTTTTTAGTGTTTTTGCCATTGATATACGGCAGGTTGCTTCCACACTCATTCTCTGAAGTTCTGCCTGTGCATATTACTCAGAACGACAGGTGGGTGCGTATTAAGGACTTTAACTTGTGGCTTGGTGAATGGTGTCGGGAGCAAGGATTTGGCTTCATTTCTCATAGTAGCTCTGTTTGGAATGGAAATAAACTGTACAAAAAAGATGGTTTGCATCTTTCTCAAAAGGGAACAAATGTTCTCAGTGAGCAGTTCAGAGGTTTTGCTAGGATGTATTTAAACTAGGAGGGGGGGGCAAAAGGGTGATAAAACATCAATCCAATTGTCCCCCAAAACAAGGACAGAAGGCGCCTGTAGCAAGTGTGTTAAAAATGATAAGCTTAGAGTCATGTCTACAAATGCTCGCAGTTTAGGGAATAAGATCCATGAACTTGTGGCAATAATGGCAACTGATAGTGTAGATTTAGTCGCTGTTACTGAGACATGGTACAATGAGAAAATGACTGGGACATAGCAATACCAGGGTACTCTTTATATAGGAAAGATAGGGAAGGCAAGAAAGGGGGAGGGGTGGCCTTGTATGTGAAGGATAGCATAAAATCTAGCCTAATAAAAGTTAGTGAGGCAAACATAGAGTCCGTTTGGGCTACGTTAGAATTTGGTAATCACACAGTAACTCGTGTAGGTGTGATTTATAGGCCCCCAGGACAAATTGAAGAGTTAGATAATCTACTAGTTGAAGAAATAGCTAAAATGACAATGAAGGGGGAAGTTATCATCATGGGTGACTTTAATCTTCCTGATGTGAATTGGAAAACAAAAATAGCTGCTTGTGCCAGGAGCACACATATTCTAAACTCCCTACTGGGATTGTCTCTAAAACAAGTCATTGAGGAGCCAACTCATAAAGAGGCCATACTAGATTTAGTATTAACAAATGGAGATTTGGTATCAGATATTACTGTAGGTGGAATTTTAGAATCCAGTGAGTGTGGTTTAATATAAGAACAGTGACTGAGTCACACCACACAAAAACAAATGTTTTAGACTTTAGAAAAACAGACTTTTCTAAAATTAGAATAAGTGTAAAGGAGTCATTATCAGACTGGAGCAATTTAAATGGAGTCCAAGAGAAATGGGATTATTTAAAAGTTGCACTACTGAAGGCAACAGAAAATTGCATTAGGCTTGTGAGTAAAAGCAAAAAATTCAAGAAACTACTGTGGTACTCCGCAGATGTGGCCAAAATAGTAAAAAGAAAAAAGTTAGCATTTAGTTATTATAAAAAAAAACCGGAGTGAGGAAGACAGAATGATCTATAAGATTAGGAAGAAAGAGGCTAAGCAAGTTATAAGAGCTTCAAAATTACACACAGAAGAGAAAATAGCACAGTCAGTAAAAAAGGGGGACAAAACTTTTTTTAGATACATAAATGAGAAAAGAAAAGTAAAACAAGGATTAGTTATATTAAAAACAAAAGAAGGAAGGTATGTAGAAGAGGATAAAGGTCTAGCTGACTGCCTCAATGAATATTTTTGTTCGGTATTTACAGATGAAAATGAAGGAAAGGGACCTCAGTTAAGAAAAAGGATAAATTAGTCATTTATTGCACGTGAGTTTATAGAGGAAGAGGTTCTATTTCAACTGTCAAAAGTAAAGACAAATAAATCAATGGACCTGATGGAATACATCCAAAGCTGTTAAAAGAGCTTAGTGGTGTACTAGCAAAACCATTAACAGATATATTTAACCAATCATTGTTAACAGGAGTAGTCCCAGAAGATTGGAAGTTAGCGAATGTTGTGCCCATTCACAAGAAAGGTAATAGGGAGGAGTCGGACAACTATAGGCCAGTAAGCCTTACTTCAGTAGTGGGGAAAGTGATGGAAACCCTGTTAAAGGATAGGATTGTTGAACATCTAAAAACACATGGATTTCAAGATCAGAGACAACATGGGTTTACTTCAGGGAGATCATGCCAAACTAATCTTATTGAATTTTTTTTTGATTGGGTAACTAAAATTATAGATCAGGGTGGTGCAGTAGACATTGCTTACCTAGATTTCAGTAAGGCTTTTGAAACTGTTGCACACAGAAGGCTTATCAATAAACTGCAATCTTTAAGTTTGGATTCCAATATTGTTGAATGGGTAAGGCAGTGGCTGAGTGACAGGCAACAGAGGGTTGTATTCAATGCAGTATATTCGAAGCTTGGGCTTGTCACCAGTGGGGTACCTCAGGGATATGTACTTGGATCCATTCTCTTTAATGTTTTTATTAGTGATATTGCAGAAGGTCTTGATGGTAAGGTATGTCTTTTTGCTGATGATACTAAGATATGTAACAGGGTTGATGTTCGAGGAGGGATAAGCAAAATGGCAAATGATTTAAGTAAACTAGAAAAATGGTCAGAGTTGTGGCAACTGACATTTAATGCGGATAAGTGCAAGATAATGCATCTTGGACATAAAAACCCAAGGGCAGAATACAGAATATTTGATTGAGTTCTAACCTCAACATCTGAGGAAAGGGATTTAGGTGTGATTTCTGATGACTTAAAGGTAGGCAGACAATGTAATAGAGCAGCATGAAATGCTAGCAGAATGCTTGGTTGTATAGGGAGAGGTATTAACAGTAGAAAGAGGGAAGTGCTCATGCCATTGTACAGAACACTGGTGAGACCTCACTTGGAGTATTGTACGCAGTACTGGAGACCGTATCTTCAGAAGGATATTGATACCTTAGAGATAGTTCAGAGAAGGGCTACTAAACTGGTTCATGGATTGTAGGATAAAACTTACCAGGAAAGGTTAAAGGATCTTAACATGTATAGCTTGGAGGAAAGACGAGACGGGGGATATGATAGAAACATTTAAATACATAAAGGGAATCAACACAGTAAAGGAGGAGACTACATTTAAAAGAAGAAAAACTACCACAATAAGAGGACATAGTCTTAAATTAGAGGGACAAAGGTTTAAAAATAATATCAGGAAGTATTACATTACTGAGAGGGTAGTGGATGCATGGAATAGCCTTCCAGGTGAAGTGGTAGAGGTTAACACAGTAAAGGAGTTTAAGCATGCGTGGGATAGGCATAAAGCTATCCTAACTATAATATAAGGTCAGGGACTAATGACAGTATTTAGAAAATTGGGCAGACTAGATGGGCCAAATGGTTCTTATCTGCCGTCACATTCTATGTTTCTATGTTTCTAACACTGAGAGACATGGGGACACAGGGAGACATGGGACACAGACACTGAGAGACGTGTCCCCATGTGTGTCTGTGTCCCCATGTCTGCCAGTGTCCCCTAGTGTCTCAGTGTCCCCTAGTGTCTCAGTGTCCCCATGTCTGTGTCCCCAAGTGTCCCCATGTGTGTCTGTGTCCCAAAGTCTCAGTGTCCCCATGTGTGTCTGTGTCCCCGTATCTTCAAGTGTCCCCAAGTGTCTCAGCATCCCAAGAGGTCTCCCTGTGTCCCCATGTCTTGCAGTGTCCCCTAGTGTCTCAGTGTCCCCATGTCTCCCTGCAGCCTTTACCCCATCCCTCACTTCCCTGATCTATAGCCTGTCTCTGCAGGATGGGAGCTGCTGTATAGACGCTCTGTGCTGTGTAGCTGTGTAGCTGCTCCCTCGCGGATCAGTGAGTAGAGAGATGCAGGTATATGCTGTAACTTCCTATCCCTGCCTCTCTCCACACACACACACTATAACCCCTACTGGCCGATGCAGGTATTACTGAGTAATCTCTGTTTATACTGAGAAAAATGCCGGCATTTGTATTGCTGGTATTACTGTAATATCGGCACCGGCCATGCTGCCTCAAATAAATACTGGCCAGGTGGCAACACTAAGAATAGTGTGTAAAAAAAAAAAAAAGTTTAGTCAAATCAATGGGCCTATTCCAAGGGCATGAGCCTGGGGCTGCAGCTCCATCAGCCCCTATGTTAATCCATCCCTGTCTGAGGTGCCTGAACCAGGAGAATTTAGGGGCCAAATTAAACTGCGAAAGACTGACCTGGTTGGGAGAAAGGTAAGTGTGAGTGTGTGCATCATTTTGGATGTCCAAGGTGTCCTATGAAAATGGGTTGAAAGCCTTTCAGAGAAAGAGGGCTGAATGAGTATGTGTCAATATCTGCTTGAATGGTTGTTTCTGAGATTCTGTATTAAAAAATGGAGGGATGGCATAACTAAGAGAGAAGGTAGAGTGTGAGTGACCATTAGTCTGTGCCAGTAGTGATAGTGAGGAAGAGACAGAGGCTCCATCTGTAACAGTGTAGACAAACAACTCTGCCCAGAGTAAGTGGCAGGGATTCAGGATGGAGCATATGGATGCAGAACACGGGACCTTGGGACAGTCACACCTCATGCACACACCAATGCAAGCTCAGGAGTAGGAATCTGCTTCTAAGCACCTCAATGAGCCTGAAACCAAGGTACAGATTAAAGAAGTGCAGTGAGCCCAGCAATATAAATGACGAGGGCTGTTAATACAAGTACAATACGAGTGACAGCTGTCACATCTCTTGTGTGATTACAAGATTATCATTGGTTTCGTCCACTTAAAGCTGCTCTATGGGTGCAGATTGTGTGGCCCATTAGATGTGACCAGGCATTCACGTGAATTGGAACTGCAAACCAGGAGTGCCTACCTGACACTCTCAGTCAATGAACTGACCCTGCATGGCACCTTCCAGCTCTCAGTTCTGGCTGAGACAATGCTAGTGTTGTACCCAGTGGCCCCCAGGTAAGATGTCGAACTGTTACTAAATGGTTTGGTTACTTACACTGAGGGGATAGTGTTATGTAGTGGTTACACTGCTTGGAGTGTTGCTTTAAATGTGTCCTGAGCAGACCGGGTAAGGCAACAACAGTGTGGCCTCATTCATGGTATACATGGCTCTCTAGAGGAAAGGAGGACAAGTAATTCACTTGGCCAATATGTCTTTGTCTTCAACTCTTCCATGTGTACCTCTGTACCAGACATCAATGGGAATTTAAAGATAGATTTTTCCCATCATGGTACACAGCATATGCTGGCTAATCAGTTTAAGAGTTATTTAAATCCTTATCAAATAATCCTAAATTTAGTGAAAGAATTCTAGAAATCTATTATCCATAAGAAATACCGTATCTATATAAGCTATTTTGGCCTAAAATGTTAAATTCAGGATTTAGTCACTAAATTGTAAAATATTGGGAATTCAGAGGGAATTCAAGAGAAATTTCTTATTTTAATTGAAAATACGTAAACTGGAAGCATTGCTGATCTAGGGAATTTTAGTGTTGTGCCTTAAAGGGACACTATAGTCACCCAGACCACTTCAGCTCAATTAAGTGGTCTGGGTGCCAGGTCCCTCTAGGGTTAACCCTGCCTGCTGTAAACATAGCAGTTTCAGAGAAGCTGCTATGTTTACATTTGGGGTTAAGCCAGTCTCTAGTGGCTGCCTTCCAGACAGCCACTAGAGGCGCATCTGCAACGCTGGAGGCATATTATGCCTCCATCATGCAGAGTGTCCATAGGAAAGCATTAAAAAATGCTTTCCTATGAACACTTTGAATGCGTGCGCGGCACTGCCATGCATGCGAATTCCGCTCCACTGACGTCAGACAGGGGAGCTGACGTCGGCGGGGAAGGAGAAGTAAGGGAGCCCGGCGGTGGAAGAAGGTGAGTAACTGAATGGGTTTTAACCCCTTCATCACCACTGGAGGGGGACCCTGAGGGTGGGTGCACCCTCAGGCTACTATAGTGTCTGGAAAACCGATTTGTTTCCTGACACTATAGTGATCCTTTAACATTTGAAATTCATTTGAATGCTTCTTGAATTTCTGATAATTAACAGTTTAGTTAGTTAATAATCCTATGTGGATTTCCACCAATTCACAATTTATTGTTATTAGTAGTAGCATTTTTATAATTGTAATTTTTATAGTGCCGACATGTTCTACAGCGCTTTAAAATTTAAAATAACCGTTTCGTTTTTTTATATTTACTATATCAAGCTACCAGATAAAATATTAACATGTTACTTAGAACCACACCTCAAGCATAGCCTAATAAAAACCTAAGTTGAAGGCAAGAGTTGTTTTACCAGTTTTAAAACAGCTATATACACCCAGGCGCATGCTCTAAATATTTGAAAGGAATTTATTATGCGTCAGCTGTTAAGCTTGATATTCTATCCTGGATCTCTCTTTTTAAGGCTCACAAAAAGTATCAGAAGTAGATTTCTAAATAATTACAGGAATGTTAATGACAAAACAGTTGTATGGGATAAAGAGAGAGGCTTATTTTAGACTTGTCTAGCCATAGTTGCCTTTAGAAGAATGTTAGAATTCAGAGTACTTTGGAACCAATTGGTTTTAACATTCGTTTCATTTCCTACCAGTTAACTGGACTTTCACTTTAACTAGGAACATTTATTATGTATTGAAAATGAAGCATGTAGAATTGTCAGAGCATAAAGGCAACACTCTGTTCAGTGGTCTGGTTGAGCACTGGGCTCCGCTTGGGACCTTTAATATCAATGTAGTCCAATTGTGGAGATAGATATAGTCAAAAAAAAATCTTGACTGCTCTCTCATGCGGATTGTAGCCTGTGGAGCAGGGCAGCTAAGGGGAATGGGCCTTGGCAGGGCTAGGAGACAGGCATAGGAGGGGTTTAATGTAAGGGGACTGGCTAGATAACTGGAGGACGGGTCTGTATCAGAGGAGTATATATAGTGGCCATTTTAGGTCAGGGGCCATCCTAATTAAACCTCACTTACCTGTTTGTTCCACCCTCCCTCTCTTATTTGGTCTCTAGCTCCCGTTTGGTTTGGATGGATAGAGAAGTTGGGGTGTAGGTTGTTTTCTCCTGAGGGAAAATAGTTTGGTTCGCTAAGAACAGTTTGGTTTGGAAGAATATTGGTAGATTCAAGCTCATAGGTAGCTCTGAACCTGGTGTGTGTAGGGTGTATCTCGGGATGCCCCTACATGGAAGAAAGCTGGTAACCATGCCCTCGGTGGTAATGGTTATGTCATGCCCACAGTGGCAATGGTAATGTTTATATGTTAATTATACAGTTAGGTCCATAAATATTGGGACATTGACACAATTCTAATCTTTTTGGCTCTATACACCACCACAATGGATTTGAAATGAAATGAACAATATGTGCTTTAACTGCAGACTTTCAGCTTTAATTTGAGGGTATTTACATCCAAATCAGGTGAACGGTGTAGGAATTACAACAGTTTGTATAGGTGCCTCCCACTTTTCAAAGGACCAAAATTAATGGGACAACTGGCTGCTCAGCTGTTCCATGGCCAGGTGTGTGTTATTCCCTCATTATCCCATTTACAAGGAGCAGATAAAAGGTCCAGAGTTAATTTCAAGTGTGCTATTTGCATTTGGAATCTGTTGCTGTCAACTCTCAATATGAGATCCAAAGAGCTGTCACTATCAGTGAAGCAAGCCATCATTAGGCTGAAAAAACAAAATAAACCCATCAGAGAGATAGCAAAAACATTACGTGTGGCCAAATCAACTGTTTGGAACATCCTTAAAAAGAAAGAATGCACCGGTGAGCTCAGCAACACCAAAAGACCCGGAAGACCACGGAAAACAATTGTGGTGGATGACCAAAGAATTCTTTCCCTGGTGAAGAAAACACCCTTCACAACAGTTGGCCAGATCAAGAACACTCTCCAGGAGGTAGGTGTATGTGTGTCAAAGTCAACAATCAAGAGAAGACTTTACCAGAGTGAATACAGAGGGTTCACCACAAGATGTAAACCATTGGTGAGCCTCAAAAACAGGAAGGCCAGATTAGAGTTTGCCAAACAATATCTAAAAAAGCCTTCACAGTTCTGGAACAACATCCTATGGACAGATGAGACCAAGATCAACTTATACCAGAGTGATGGGAAGAGAAGAGTATGGAGAAGGAAAGGAACTGCTCATGATCCAAAGCATACCACCTCATCAGTGAAGCATGGTGGTGGTAGTGTCATGGGCATGTATGACTGCCAATGGAACTGGTTCTCTTGTATTTATTGATGATGTGACTGCTGACAAAAGCAGCAGGATGAATTCTGAAGTGTTTCGGGCAATACTATCTGCTCATATTCAGCCAAATGCTTCAGCACTCATTGGACGGCGCTTCACGGAGCAGATGGACAATGACATATTGCAAAAGCAACCAAAGAGGAAAAGGGAAAGAAGTGGAATGTTATGCAATGGCCAAGTCAATCACCTGACCTGAATCCGATTGAGCATGCATTTCTCTTGATGAAGACAAAACTGAAGGGAAAATGCCCCAAGAACAAGCAGGAACTGAAGACAGTTGCAGTAGAGGCCTGGCAGAGCATCACCAGGGATGAAACCCAGCGTCTGATGATGTCTATGCGTTCCAGACTTCAGGCTGTAATTGACTGCAGAGGATTTGCAACCATGTATTAAAAAGTGAAAGTTTGATTTATAACTGTTAATCTGTCCCATTACTTTTGGTCCCTTAAAAAGTGGGAGGCACATATACAAAATGTTGTAATTCCTACACCGTTCACCTGATTTGGATGTGAATACCCTCAAATTAAAGCTGAAAGTCTGCAGTTAAAGCACATCTTGTTTGTTTCATTTCAAAACCATTGTGTTGGTGTATAGAGCCAAAAAGATTAGAATTGTGTTGATGTCCCAATATTTATGGACCTGACTGTATGTTATAATGTGGTTTTACATATTGTGTTGTGGGTCATTGTCAGGCGTAGTATTGTTAAAGGACTTGGGGGGATATGTTACGTTAATGTGAAAATGACCTTAAATTATTTTAACTTATTTATATATTAATAAAGCTGTGATAATTTTCCCAAATAAAGGTGTCCGAGTATTTGTGGAAGGGGTTTGGGTTTATCACGCATATGCCAAAAAGGCGACTATGCATATGTCAAGTAGGAACTCAGGGTGGATGTAATTTTACCACATGACAGGAGGCTTCCTATTTTGCATATAACTCTCTTTACTAACTCCACATAGCAGTAAAGAAAAAGTGAAAACGATAACCAATCAAAATGCAATATGCTGTATAGTATTCACAGTGATGAGGCTCCTCCCCCTCTTTCTTTACTGCTCCATCAGCAGACAGGTCAGAGTTTCAGCTCTTCCTTTTCATTACTGTTTGATTGACTAAATATATTTTACCTTTAACTTTAACTTTTATGTTATTTATATGACTATTGCTTTATCTGGTCTGTTCCTACCCTATATTCTGCGCTTTATCACTTCCCACAGGGACTCCTGTCCCTGTATTCTCTGTCTCCCCTTATCTGTGGGGCCCTTTTCTGGGTTTTTTCCTCCGCCGGCCTCCTCCAAACGGCGGATTACTCACTCCGGACACCTTCGGGGTAACGTTCACCCCTTCCATCCACCCCACCCCGCGGTCTCTCGACCGCGCACATCCCGACCGGCGCTCACGGGATTTTCGCTCCCGGCGGCGGCCATCTTGGATCTCGCATCTCGCGAGATCCACGGCCGCCATTTTTAGCCCCACCGAGCCCCATGCAGACAGCGCCTGGCTCCTACTTACACCCGGTCACCTTCAAACACGTCCCAGACAATCTTCAAGCAAGTGTGTTGAAGGCAAGGGTCACAAGGTCAGTTAATACAGTCTGTGTATTAAAGCACAATAGGGTTGCAATACCCTGTGCTCTTGGGGTGCGGCCCCTAATACTTGTGCTGCTTATGAGGTGTGACTATACATCCTCTATATACCTGGGTGCGGCCCAGTGAATAAAACCCAATAATACCCTGCTGGGGTTACAGGTACTGCTGGTACCACGTGCATTTTACCTGAGTCTATTATTATTACACCCTGCTGTTTTTTTTTGGTACTGCTGGTACCACTGCACGTAATTACTATTCACCCTGCTGGGGTTGAACTGGTACTGCTGGTACCATTATTAATACAGACTGACCCCTGACCCTACCTGCGCCCTGTGCCAAGTTACAATATTTTGTGGTCAATATTTTCACCATGGATCCTTCTCAAAACATTGCTGATTTTCAAAATATGATCAGTGAGGCTATAGCGGCCTCGATGGAGAAGGCACTCTCCAGGGTTCTGACGGCCTCTGCCGAACAGAAAATCCCTGCTAAGGTCCAGCAACAGGACTACGATTCCGAGGCTTCGGAATCACACACACAAGCCGATACTCGGCCCTCTAAACGCCACTGGAAGGGCGAAAAGGGGAACGCCAACCCTGACAAGGGCAAGACCCCTATAAAAAGGCGCAAGCCAGCTCCGGCTGTCCCTTCCCCAGGACGCAATTACTCCTCAGACGAGGAGGGGAGACACTCACCACCCATGGCGATTTTGGACTCATGGCAGGCCATGGATTCCGATTCCCAAGAAGAAAATGCCTGGGACTCGGAAGATGAGTCACACCCTGGTTTCCTACAGGGCACCTTCCTAGACAACATTCAACTGCCGGACGACCCGGCACAAACACAGGACGAAGGCGAAACCATCCTGGACCCCTCGGGCCAGCGATTATTCGACCCACGGAACATCCGACACCCGCGTTCGGGGGACTGGACACCCCCCGAACACCTGGCAAAGTTCATACACAAGTGGCTACGCAAACCATTGGATAAGACGGTACGCAACCGCTTGCGTTCCGAATGTCCTCGCCCCTCACTACCAGATCAAGCGGCTCAGACACCGGAATTCGACCAGGTCATGACCACCTTTATGTCTTGGGGTGGTCGCGATCCCAGTAAAGGGGTGGAGAAGGGTTTCCATGGCGTACAAGACAAGTTGCTGGATGCGATCGGCCCCCTCTCCCGCATCATGTACTTGGCGGATGAGGCCCTCACACGAGCTGAACAGTTTGATACCAACATGGTACGTGAATGGGCTCACGATGTAAGAGAATGGGCGCAACGCTGTTTTTGTTTTGTTGGCAATGCCAACGTGGCCCTCTCCTCTGAGAGGAGGAAAGCAGCATTACTCCGCTTGGACGGAAAGCTGGTGGATTTGGGCACCAGAGAATTAGGACCACTGGCACAGGGCAAGCTGTTCGGGGACGCTTTCCTGAAGGACCTGAACAGACACGTAAACGTGTTCACATCCCTTAACAAGGCTCAGACCTCCATGAAGCGGGTCTTCAGGAATAACCCTAACCGGGGTGTTTTTGGACGGGCTGGCCGCTACAGGGGCCGTGCAGCCAGCCGCTTTTGGCCTTCAGGCCCCCGCTCACAAAGACCTCAACCATTTTACCCGGAAGTGGGCTACAGACAGCCTTTCTCCTACACCAGGGGAGCCGACCGAGGTCGTGGATCTAGGGGCCGTGGCAGAGCACGCTTCACCCCCACAGGTAAGCCAATATGTGACTCACGTACCCCTTACTTCACAAACGGCAGGTCGTATTGCTCTCTATTTTCAGAATTGGACCACCATTTCGACGGACGCATGGATCCTGCAGACCATACGAGGCTACGTCATAGACCTCGTGGGCCACCCGAACCAAACGGTGCCCCCTTCCCCCTGGACAGGTTCCACGAAAGACCTCCGACTCATAGAAATCGAGTTGGGGGAACTCCAATCGAAAGGGGCGATAGAACCCGCTCACGATCAAGGGGGATTTTTCAGCAACATCTTTTTGGTAAAGAAGAAGACTGGGGAATTCCGTCCGGTCATAAACCTGAAAGGCCTCAACGCATTCGTCGTATACAGGCACTTCAAGATGGAGGGCATACATCTTCTGAGGGACGTCCTCCAAGACGGGGACTGGTTCACGAGACTGGATCTCAAGGACGCGTACCTTTCGGTACCCGTCCACATCGACTACCGCCGATTCCTCAGATTTCAGTGGCAAGACCGGCCTTGGCAATTCACGTGCCTTCCCTTTGGACTCAGTTCAGCCCCGTGGTGCTTCACCAAATTAATGAAGCCAGTAGTCGCACATCTTCGAGCACGAGGAATTCGTTGCATTATTTACCTGGACGACCTGCTTCTGTTCTGCTCAGACAAGTCCAGACTGACTCAACACACACAATTTACCGTGGACTTCCTGACATCACTGGGCTTCGTGGTCAATTTCCTGAAGTCAGAAATGTCTCCAGCTCAGACGGTGCAGTTTTTGGGATTCGAGATAGACTCCAAGTCCAGCACGTTACGTCTGCCGACGACAAAGATCGCGGCCATCAAAAAAGAATTACGCAGAGTCATTCGCTGCCAATCCATTCCGCTCCGCAATCTGGCCCGGATTGTGGGACTACTATCCGCATCCATCCAGGCCATATTCCCGGGACCCCTGCACTACAGAGCGATGCAACGCCTGAAGACCTCCTTCCTGCACCGGAACCCGTCTTACGACCAAACTATCCCGATTACGGAGGAGGTAAAGGAGGAATTCAGATAGTGGCTAGACAGCATGGAGGCATGGAACGGCCGAGCCATCTTCGGGAGTTCGCCCGACATAGTTCTGGAATCGGACGCCAGCCTTTGGGGCTGGGGCGCGACGGGCGAAGGCAAGTCGACAGGAGGCGCCTGGACTTCTCAGGAAATCGACCTACACATAAACTGCCTAGAACTCCTAGCAGGTTCATTCGCGATTCGCAGCTTAGCAAAGGACAGATCGAACTGTTGCATCCTCCTCCGGATGGACAACGTCTCCGCGGTTCGATACATCAACCGCCTGGGCGGAGCTCGGTCCAGACTGTTATCCGAAATAACGAAGGAGATTTTCAACTTCTGCTTACCCCGCAACATTTCCCTCAAGGCGGAATACCTTCCGGGGGAGACAAATCTGACAGCAGATTGGTTTTCACGTCATTGGCGGGACAGCAGCGACTGGAGACTGGATCCTCAGGTCTTCCGACGCCTCTCGAGTAGGAGAGGCCCCCTCCAACTGGATCTGTTTGCATCTCGCAACAACAGACAGACACTCAACTACTTCAGTTGGCTTCCGGACCCGGAGAGCGCGGAGGTGGACGCA
Organism: Pelobates cultripes; assembly: GCA_933207985.1. Taxonomy (NCBI): domain Eukaryota; kingdom Metazoa; phylum Chordata; class Amphibia; order Anura; family Pelobatidae; genus Pelobates; species Pelobates cultripes. Next base: position 79,683,757 of record OW240920.1, on the reverse strand, counting down.
TTTCTCCAATCATGGCCAACCGAGGGAGCATACGCCTTTCCCCCGTTCGCCATGATAGCGAGGACGATTCAATACCTGAAGAATCAACACGGATCTCTAGTCCTCATCGCTCCCAACCATGATTTCCGGACCTCCTGGCACTGTCCTACGCCGATCCACTTCTCATACCATCCTATCCTCACGGATCCGAAGGGGAATCCCCATCCTCTCATCCTCGAAGATCGCCTTACCCTGGTGGCTTGGACGCTTTCAGGGGAGCCTGGCAAACCTGCGATTTATCGCAAACGGCTAGAGACCTCATATGGGATTCCTGGGCACCTGGGACCAGACGATGCTATCTATCAGCTTGGAGTTCCTGGTCCTCTTGGTGCAGTGAACGGAACTTCGATCCATTTACGGCACCTGTAACAGCTATTCTGAATTTTCTTTCACATCTTTTCTCTACGGGTCGCTCCTACCGCTCGCTTAACGTCGTGCGCTCGGCGATTTCGGCGGCTCACGTCCCGAACTTAGGTATTCCCGTTGGGAAGGACCCGCTGGTATGCCGTCTCCTGAGGGGTATCCGATTACAGAGACCACCAGGTCCTAAGTACTCCCACATGTGGGACGTGGAGGTGGTCCTACGGTTTCTGAGAGACTGGCCGACTAATGACAGACTGTCTCTCAGGCAACTCTCGGCCAAACTGACCCTCTTACTTTGCCTCGTTTCCTTCCGTCGGGTTTCGGACGTGCGGGCTTTCGACATCAATGCCTTTTCAGTTTCCCCTGAGGGAGTTACCTTCCGTGTATCACGACGTACCAAATCGGACTCTACGTCGGTCTTTTACCCCTTCTTCGCTACCGAACCGCAGCTATGCGTCGTCTCTACCCTGCATCAGTACGTGGAGACCACAGCCATGCTTCGGGCCTCTGCCTCGGGACAGTTACTAGTATCCTATGTCAGGCCACACGTTCCCGTTTCGACTACCACACTCGCCAGATGGGTGCGATGGATCCTGTCACTGGCGGGTGTGGATGCTAATTTCGGTGCACACTCAGTGCGCGGGGTGGTGGCCTCCTCGGCTTTCTCGGCAGGCGCGTCTCTGGCGGATATCCTTCGGTCAGCTGACTGGTCGAGGGAATCTACCTTTCGGACATTCTACTTTCGCCCGAGTTCAGGTGCGGCTATGTCTCTTCTACATCAGCGTTAAAAATGCAAAATAGGAAGCCTCCTGTCATGTGGTAAAATTGAAGATTATGCTAACGTTAGTGTACTTATAATCTTAATTTTAGTAATGACAGGAGGCGAGTATTTTCCCACCCTTTCCCTCCCTTGGGAAGAGTGGATGCACGTAAGTATATTTCTATATCTCCGTTGTCTTACCTGGTATCTATACCTTCGTCTCCTCTTGGTTTGGGATCTGTTATGTTCAGGTTATTATGCATTAACCTTTTAACCAGGGGGTCTCCTATTGCTTTATTGTGTGGGATCGATACTGCATCCAGTTGAAAGATCGGTGCCTAATCCGTTTCACGTTCTCGTTTCAGTTTAAATCCGCGATGTTCACAGATCCATCTCAGAGTGGACACAGTTGAATCATCCTTCAGCTCCTGGAGCTTCGTTAATGGGACACATCAACCGCTGCACGTTGCAGGACACTCTGAATCAGTTTGCATCCCGTGAAAGTCCGTTTTGTCGATGGGAATCACACGTTGGTGCACGTTATACATGTTTGGACGTTATGGTTTCTTGAGTTTTGCCTGATGTCGCTTCTGAAAGAGGGGGAGGAGCCTCATCACTGTGAATACTATACAGCATATTGCATTTTGATTGGTTATCGTTTTCACTTTTTCTTTACTGCTATGTGGAGTTAGTAAAGAGAGTTATATGCAAAATACTCGCCTCCTGTCATTACTAAAATTAAGATTATAAGTACACTAACGCTAGCATAATCTTCAATTTCATATCACTTTATTTCAATCCACACTCTTCCGCTACCCACTAGACCCCAGAAACGCCATCCTCCTGCACCCAGATATGAGAAGGAGGATGTGTACAAATATGCATTTATTCATTTATTTATGTGGGTCTATGGCAGTGTATGTGTACCTGTCTGTGTAGAAGTGAGCTTCTGTGCATGTAATTGTGTATCTGTGTCTGTGCATCTGAGTGTGTGGCAGTTTATATTTGTTTATATTTGTGTAGCATAGTAAATTTGTGTGTTGGATGAAAAGGCATTACACCTGTATGTCTAGGAATGTGTGTGTCTAGCAGTGCATATCTGTTTGGGGAATTTATTGTGAAAATGGCTTTTGTCAAACACTAGGTGTTTGAGTGTATGTCTGCAGACACATGTATGTGTGTGTTTGTATGGGAATGCATATGTGTATTTGGAAATATATGTATCTGTGAGAGTGTGAGTGTCTGGCAGTGTGTATCTGTGTGTGTGTGGCACTGAGTGTGTTTATATCTGGGAGAGTGTATCTGTGTGTGCATATGACTAGAAATGTATACATGTCTGTGAGTATGTATCGGTGAATATGTCTGGGGGACTCACATAATGGTTTTCTAGGGCTCTCAAAATTTCTAAAGGCAGGCTTGAGGATAGTCATAATTTAAATGTATCTCTGCAGTATTCTATTTCCATAGCCAACCCTTGTCGAAAGTGCATTCTGGTCATAACTAACAGCCTTCAGCCCTGAAAAAGGATAGCAGAAATGTGCTTGTTTAAGCTTATTTTAAGTGCCATCTGTTTATATGGGATTGAAAGCAAACACTATAAATGCACGAAGGAGGAAGTTATTGTTGCCAATTTTGGTTACACAATTACTTTTAGTGTTGTGTGATATAGTGAAAACACTGACATGAAATCAGAACCACAAAGTGACAGGCACTATGGTCTATAATGTTACAATATCTGGAAGATTAACAAGGTACAATACTACTCCAATTTCACCATTTCTCTCTACTTTTCCATTTTTTTGTATCTCAGAATCTAATTTTAATACCTTCCTAAACCAGACTTCATCATCTCCTCAAAAATTAAGTGGCATTGAGCCCCATCTGATTCAATTCCGTTCTGGTCATCAATGATAAACATAGAAGAGAATAAATGTTTTTTCTGTCTCTGTGCCTCACATTCTATATTTCCAAAGTAAGGATACTTCCTCCAATGCATACAGTACCACTTTATTGGAAACATTAGAAATAGTGAGATTTACACTCTTATGTATCTCTTATGTTTGTAGAAACACCCAATATAAATTGCTGTACCTATTGGAGAGAGCCCTGGACCCATTTTTAATTTACATTTTATTACAATCTTCAAGAAACCGTGTCATGTGCTCCCTCAGTTTAAGTGGTTGCCCGTAGTATTTATACCATCTCTCTGCAGGAACCCCCATGAACAAAAACAAACAAACCTCAAAAACAATCAAACAAAAAAAGCTGACGTTAACTTGAGGCAGGATGGTGCATTAGACTGCCACCTGACATGTTGAGTTACATCGACTGTTTAGTTTGGAAAGAGTCAAGTCCTGAGAAAGCTACAAAATGTTTTAGCAATTCCCAAGCCCTGTTCATCTCATGATACTACTTTATCTAGAACTCTATTCCTATTTGCATTGACTAATTTTGAACAGAAGAGTACCATGTATCACGTCCTTAAAGCTGTCTTGAACTCTAACTAAGAACTTCCTAAAGGTTCTGGCTTCACCCCTAGAGATCTGTCCTGCACGTTTCCTACTGGAAAAAAATCAGTTCATCCAGTTAAATAGTTATGGGAAAGTCTTTGTAATATCATAACTCATGTGAGTATTTTTTCAACCTTTTTATTTATTTTTTAACTTGATTAAACGGTTCAAATACCCCCTAGACACACTTTTCCCTAAAACACTTTTCTTCAATCAGCTATGACTGTGATAGTAATGTGTGTCAAGATCCTGTTTATCTCCTAATCTGGACATTGTTTTGTAATTCTGGATAACATTTGGATAACCTTTTTTGTTCCAACAGTTGGGAGATTCCCTCTCTTCCTCGCCAGCAACGACAAAGTTAATACTTCCTGGAAATATTAGCGGGACTTAATTTTCTTCCTTTAGCCTTTCCAGCTTGCTTTTGTTATATTTATTTATAAAGCAACAATCGGGACTTTCTCCTTACGGTAGCTTTCTAAAAAGTCCCAATTCTTAAGGAGCACTGGCAATGATAAACTATGTTTACCGTATTACTGTAAGCTACAGTTCTGGCAATGAAACTATACTTTTTGAGACTTCTTTTCTATTATTGGATATTTGCATTGTCTAAATAATATTCCGCATTTCCGCTTGTTTGAATCTTCATTGCCTATGTTCATATCTGTTGGCTTAGAATCCACTCACCATCCAAAAAATAGGGTGCCATGACATATAGGGGTGAATAAGAGTATGGATGAATAATGACTCATGGGGTGGATTTCCTATTCCCTGGGTAGCATCAGTCCTGTGTGCTATTGTATTGTCTCTGCAGTCTTTTTGTGTCTTGCATTCTAATATAAACACAACTGCCACCTCCTATCAGTAGACATTGATTTATCAAAGCTTGCTCTGATATCAAAGATTCCTCCCATCACTTCATTCCATGGTAACCATACGTAGCATATTAGAGGGGTAGTCAGCCTTTGGCACAGCAGATGTTCGGGACTACATATTTCATAATTCTTTTAAAGCCAATATGCTGGCAAAGCATCAAGGGAGATGTAGTACAAAACATCTGCAGTGTGAAGGAGGCTTACCCCTGTCCTATTACAACCACACACCATCTCAGTGTAGCTCTAAAATAATCATCTCCTCATTACCCATAGTAAGCTACTGTGACTACTCATTGCTTTACCTTATTATAATAATTATCTTCTTAAATCTATTCCTAATTAAACCAATATGATATTCTACTTTTCCTCTAGAGAACAACAGTCTTATTCCAGTCATTCCCAGTCTTCGAGACATTTAATTTTTGCAAAGTTCTTTTGGGAAACTGAGAAAACTTGGACAATTGGTGTGGTGCCTAGAGTACAATGATGGGAACCACTGATCCATATGCCACCAAGACCCCCATCAGGTCTTCCCACACAGAAATCCATTACCTTTGTACCGTTTTCTAATTGACAGCTTTACAAATCTTATCCAATTCATATAGTTCATTGATTTTCCCTACACAGTGCATAACTGGCATCGTGTTACTCCTGTTATGTTCATGGCTTTATGAAGACTAAACGACTTCCCCTTCTGCCCTGTGATTTTTCAATGCATTATGAAATGGCATTTCCCTTTGACCTTCAAGATATATAATGTTTTTCTCTAACACTTTGGATCTATAGTTGAAGCACTGGTTGGTTTAGCTTATTATATGTCAGACTGTATTTCCTCTCCTAGGTATATCCCTATGATTTGCAATCACATTACAAGTATCTACATATATTGTATCTTCAATTAGAATGTGTGCATACCTAATGTACTTGCCAGAAGAATTCTTGAAATCCGTATATAAAAACAAAGAGAGACCAATATATATCCAATCCCAGATTTTCCAATGCAGCTCAATGAGAAGTCTTTGCAAGGCAGCAAGGCAAGTGCTCTGGGCAATTGCCTGCCACTTGAGTTTAATTCCACTGCGCTAAACTACCAGGATATAACAGGACCTGTTGCCTGCTTGAAAGCCGGGAGTATGAATCAAGGTTGATTTATAAAAGTGCCAATTGCCAATGTGAAATCTGCACTCTTTGTAAAATGAAAAAAAGAGGACACATTCTTCATACCTAAAGCATTTCATCAAGCTTAAAGGGACACTATTGTCACCTGAACAACTTTAGCTTAATGAAGCAGTTTTGGTGTATAGAACATGCCCATGCAGCCTCACTGCTCAATCCTCTGCCATTTAGGAGTTAAATTCCTTTGTTTATGAACCCTAGTCACACCTCCCTGCGTGTGACTTGCACAGCCTTCCATAAACACTTCCTGTAAAGAGAGCCCTATTTAGGCTTTCTTTATTGCAAGTTCTGTTTAATTAAGATTTTCTTATCCCCTGCTATGTTAATAGCTTGCTAGACCCTGCAAAAGCCTCCTGTATGTGATTAAAGTTCAATTTAGAGATTGAGATACAATTATTTAAGGTAAATTACATCTGTTTGAAAGTGAAACCAGTTTTTTTTTCCTGCAGGCTTTGTCAATCATAGCCAGGGGAGGTGTGGCTAGGGCTGCATAAACAGAAACAAGTGATTGAACTCCTAAATGACAGTGAATTGAGCAGTGAAATTGCAGGGGAATGATCTATACACTAAAACTGCTTTATTTAGCTAGAGTAATTTAGGTGACTATAGTGTTCCTTTAAGTGCCTAGTTAAGGGTCCGAATTGTCCCTTTAAAGAGACTCATGCACACAGAACACAAAATAAGTGGTCTGGCTAGTGGCTACAGTGCCCCGTCATTTTAGTTTTCAATACATTTCCATATAGTTGATCTCCTGACAGCCGACTCCTGACAGCCACCATAAGGTGTTTCTGCAGCAATGATCACGTTTTAACTCTGTTGTGTGACGTTTGACCACAAGGTCGTAAAATTATGATCATAGGGAAGCACTGGATTCAGTGCCTCTGTATGAAAAGCATTCAATTAGATGAACAAGGCACTCACTGTGCATGGTCCTCTCTTCCCCAATGCTTCGCTAAAGCATTAAAATGGAAAAGAATCCAAGGAAACAAACAGGGCCGGATTAACATAGGGGCTGATGGAGCTGCAGCTCCAGGCCCAGGACCATGGAATAGGCCCATTGATTTAAAAAAAATTTTTTTTGTAAATTTTTTTTTTCCACACACTATTCTTAGGGATTCCACCTGGCTTTTATTTTATTGGCACAGACAGTATTTGAGGCTGCCTGGCTGGTGCCAATATTGCAGTGATACTGGCAATACAAATGCTGGTATTTTTCTCAGTATAAACAAGAGATTACTCTGCAATACCAGCACTGGCCAGTAGGGGTCGCTGTGTGTGTGGAGACAGGCAGGGATAGGAAGTTCCAGCATTTCCCTCCCTGCCTATCTATACTCACTGATCTGCAGGGGTGCAGCTACAGAGAGTCCAGACAGCAACTCCCACCCTGCAGAGACAGCCTACAGCTCAGGGAAGTAAGGGATGGGGGAAAAGGCTGCAAGGAGACATACACTGAGACACTAAGGGACATTGGGAGACATTATGGCAGACACTGAGACACTAAGGGACACTGGGAGACATTATGACACAGACACATGGGGACACAGTGGCCCCATGTCTCCCAGCCAGTGTCCCTGGTGTCTCAGTGCCCCCTAGTCTCCCAGTGACCCCTAGTCTCCCAGTGCCCCCAGTCTGCCAGTGTCTCACTGTCCCCTTGTCTCCTAGTGCCTCCATGTCTATCAGTGCCTCAAGTGTCACAATGTCCCCAAGCTAGTGTCCCTAGTGTCTGTGGCCCTGGTGTCTGTGTCCCCATGTCTCAATGTCCCCATGTCCCCCAGCCAGTGTCTCTAGTATCTTTGTCCCTGGTGTCTGTGTCCCCATGTCTTCAAGTGTCCCCTATTTTCCCATTGTGTCCATGTGTCCCAGCCAGAGTCCCCTAGTCTCCCAGTGTCACTGGTGTCTTCGTGTCCCTAGGTCTCCCCGTGTCCCCAGGTCTCCCCGTGTCCTACTGACATGGGTGACATGGGAACCCTGGGATACATGGGGACACAGGGAGACATAGGATCACTGGGAGACCTGGGGAAACGACATTAGGGGACGCTGGGAGACATGGGGCACTGAGACACTGATACATAGGATCACTGGGAGACCTGGGGACTCGACACTAGGGGACACTGGGAGACACTGATACATAAGAATACTGAGACCTGGAGTAATCGACACATGGGGGCACTGAGTCATGAGGGCACTGGGAGACATGGGGGCACTGGGAGGAATCCATCTATACAGCAGATTTAAACTAAGTAGTTTCTTGGTGATTTTACAGCATTTTCTCTTATGTCACTCCTTGTGATTTACATCATGTGATGTCACCCACACATATTTAATTATGCAAATTAGTAAGGCCGGTATGTTTTTCCAAGAAAGGTGGCAACCCTAACTACTTTTCATATACTCTTACTTAAGTATGGAAACTTAAGAGGGATGTATTGGAACAAAACGTGTGTGGACTGGCTGACCATGAATATAGTTAAAGGGACACTATAGTCACCAGAACAACTACAGCTTATTGAATTTGTTCTGGTGAGTAGAATCATTACCTTCAGGCATTTTGCTGTAAGCACACTCTTTTCAGAGAAAATGCTGTGTTTACATTACATCCTAGTGATAACTTCACTCGCCACTCCTTAGAGGACTTATAGAGATCCTTCCTGGGTCATGGCTGCCTAAAATGCATCCAAACATTCAGTGTCTCCTCCCTCTGCATGCAGACACTTAACTTTCCTCATAGAGATTCATTAAATTAATCTATATAAGGAGATGCTGATTGGCCAGGGCTGTGTTTGAATCATGCTGGCTCTGACCCTGATCTGCCTCTTTGTCAGTCTCAGCCAATCCTATGGGGAAGCACTGTGATTGGATCAGGCCACCACTTCTAATGATGTCAGCAGACTGCTTGTTTTTATGAGTCTAACAGCATGCAGAGTTACAGCTTCAGGCTTGAATATAGTAGGATTTTGCTATATTTATGGAGGCATGAGGGGCCCATGGGGGGCTAGATGGTGGTGTTAAAGGACCACTATAGTGCCAGGAAAACATACTCGTTTTTCTGGCACTACAGTACCCTGAGGGTGTCCCCACCCTCAGGGACCCCCTCCCGCCCGGGTCTGGAAGGGGGAAAGCTTACCTTTTTCCAGTGCTGGGCGGGGAGCTCTCCTCTCCGCCTCCGATCCGCCCCTTCGGCTGAATGCGCACGCGCGGCAAGAGTTGTGCGCGCATTCAGCCGGTCGCATAGGAAAGCATTATCAATGCTTTCCTATGGATGCTGGTGTGCTCTCACTGTGAAAATCACAGTGAGAAGCACGCAAGCGCCTCTAGCGGCTGTCAATGAGACAGCCGCTAGAGGCTTTGGGGGAAGGCTTAACCCATTCATAAACATAGCAGTTTCTCTGAAACTGCTATGTTTATAAAAGAATAGGTTAAGCCTAGCTGGACCTGGCACCCAGACCACTTCATTAAGCTGAAGTGGTCTGGGTGCCTAGAGTGGTCCTTTAACACTATAGGGTCATGAATTCATGTTTGTGTTCCTGACCCTATAGTGATTCTTTAAGGTAATGCTGACTTTGGTCTCTCTAACACTGTGGCATGTTCCCTTTCTTCTACACTCACTACATACAGCTTTTCTCTGTCCCAGACCAAATACCAGGAGCTTCTGCCTGCTAGTAAGAAGGTAAGGAGACAAGTGGACCAGCGAGTGCTAGGGGACAGTCCTTAGAAAGCGTTGAGCGAGCGCATCATTAGATGCATTTATGCCATGCTCAGGGTGCTGTCTGCATAGTATGCCCTTAGTTGGCCAGCTGCATGATTGGCAGGCAGCCTGACATGCATTCATACCAAGCTGGCCTTCTAATTCTTTGAGCAGACATGTCCTCTTTTTGGGCATGTTCGCCCCTTTTGGCAGGTTACGTGATTTGTGTCAGTGGCACACCTTTTTACCATGCCCATTGACTTCCTGCTTGACTGGACACTGCTGTTAGGGGTTATGGATTTACTTGAAAGATGAAAACATAAATTAGAGAGAGATTAGCCTAGGGTATGTGTTTTCTTATAGCTGCTGTTTTCTTTCTCTCCAGCACCATCTCCATCAGATACATGATGCTTGGGAGTGTTTTACTGTTTTTGGTCGATATGATTCTGTAATTAGGCCCGTTATAATTGTCAGCACCAGGCCCACTGGGCTCTTAATCTGGCCCTGGAAACAAACTGTGTAACATGTCACAGGAAGCAGAGCAGGTGGCAGCACAGAGTGAGTTTTGGCACTGGAAAAAAGGTAAGTAAAATCCTTTTTTATTTCAGTTTGGTGGGGGGGGAGGGGGAGCATGAATCTGAATACTGAGGAGAACACTATAACATTAGGAATACGTTTGCATTACCTAACACTATAATGTTCCTTTAAATGTAAAATTTACATTTAATTACTGGCAATTCTCAGTATGCACTGAGTAGCCACAACATTGATAGGTGAAATAAATAACATTGATTATATTGTTACATTGGCACTTGTTAGGCAGCAAGTGAACAGTCAGTACTTGAATTTCATGTTTTGGAAGCAGGAACAATGGGCAAGCAAAAGGATCTTAATAAGACAAAATACAAAAATACAAAAAATCAAGTAAAAGATGGCGCTATAAAGTTAGTACTAGTGAAAAATCTTATAAAATATCATAAAACGGCTAGCAAGCACTAGTAAAAGTGAAAATCGCTCTAAAACCACTTGAATAATGTATAAAAAAAAGAAAAAAGTACGCTGTGCCTTTTTGTATTTTATCTTGTAAAGCTCTGTTCAAGTAAAGTATGAAATATGGTTTTGAAGACTCAGACACTCCACATTATGACAATGCAAAGTTCACTAACAATGATGATATAGAAGTTACTTTTAAAGATTTAGAGAAACCTTTGGCTAAAGAAATCAAATATTAATGGGAGATAGCCACATTGGAGAGATATATTAAAGAGAAAATCACTCCTAGGGGATTAAGATTCTCTAAAAATCTAAAATATGTGGAGGTGTGGAATAATGCTCTTGAAAGATTTTCTATGGAAATGATGGGCATTGTCATAATGTGCAAAAGTGATGCTCTAAAAGATCTGGATAAAGATATTAAAAATATTCAGAAAACCTTAGAGCCCACTCTAATTATGAGGAATTAACCATACAGACGAAGAATAACCTCAATAGATTAGAGGAACAAGTTAGACAAGTTAAATATAAGACATTTAAAAGAGATATGGACGACTATAGGTTCAATAAAGTAAGGAATTACTGACAATCTGCAAGAGACAATCGATACCATAAAAATAATAATACTAACCAATAGTTTTCCAATGCAAGGAGAATTAGGATAGATAGTTCTAATGAGTATGGTGGGTCCAAATGGAAAACACCAGAAAGTAGATAAAGGAATGAGTGGACTAAAGTGGAGTCTAGGAATAAACAACGATACAATAGAAGAGACACAAGACCTCCACAGAGGAATAGAGCAATAGAACTAAAAATAGATTCGAAACTCTAACACAAGAACAACCACTATCCAGACAGAATGATTTTTTAGGAAGGTAGAGGGAGAAGGTATCTTTCTCACCCCAAAAAAGAAGGAGAGACAGAGACCTAGAGGATGCAGGGGAGGGGTTGAGTTTCAACAACGAAAAAAGAGGAAGGATGTCAAACTGGAGAGAGTGATGAATCTCTCTACATACAAACCGAGTATAGATGAAATAAGGATTTTAAATAAGGGTCTGAAATTTGCACCTTCAAGAAATTTTAATTCTTTTTCAGCCTATGTGGATATATTGAAATATTCTAGAACCCTGACTTTAAAAAGATTTTTTTTTTTTTTATAAATTCTTTATTTTGAGAATTTTAGCATTGTATATGGGGTACAGAAAGAAGAAAATATGGGAAGGGGGTACAACATTATGAAAAGAATAGCATCGTCCCGTGGACCTCATTCCCAGGCTATCTTTATCCCCCTAAGCTGTCGTCTCTCCGCTCTTGAATGGACTGTCGAGAGAGGCGACTGTCTCGTCACCTCTAGAGGGAGTAGGTGCGGTAAAAGTTTTGAGCTGCGTCTCTGGGCTTGTACGGCCTATGGCCTAAGTCAGTGTCGTTACTGGAGCTTGAGGTCATCGGAGATTTATCGTGTCTGAACATTAAGGGTAAAGCTCAACTGGAGCTAACATGGGATATAAGGCCTATCCTCGCCTAGACATAGCCAGAACACAAAAAAAAAAAAAAATAAATTAAAAAAAAACAAAAAAAAAAACGGGGGGTACGTGGGACTCTACATATCAGTGTAACATCTCCCCTGTACTAAGTGCGTATAATCTATCAGCGTGTGTGTAGGAGGCGTGTCTATTATGTGGGGCCGTGCTCAAAAATTCTCGTGTCGAGAAGGGTCTGCGGAACCAGGAACTCTCCTCCGTCCTCTCTCCCCTCCCTCGCCTGCGCTACACATTGCCCCAGGGGCTCCAGACCTTCCCTGCCGATGCTGTCGTCTCATGGACCAGGGCAGATAGCTCATCCATCTCCTTGGACTCCTCTATTTTCCGTCGTACCTCTGATAGAGTTGGGATTTCCATCCTCCCCCAGTGTGCTGCAATGGCCCGTCGTGTAGCGAGGGCTATTTTTGCCACTAGTTTATTCTGTGCCCTAGGTAGTGCATCTAGGACAGCAACCATATCCACGGATCCAGTGGGAGAGCCGTTTGTAAGGCTCTGGAGGCGACGTCAGCTACCTCCTTCCACAAAGCTGAGATACGCTCGCATTCCCACCACATGTGGAAGTACGTACCCTGGGCCCCACAACCTTTCCAGCACCGGTCGGAGGTCGATTGTCGCATCTGTTTGAGCTTGAGGGGGGTAACATACCATCTGAGCAGGGTCTTATACGCCTGCTCCTTGTGGTTCACACAGATCGTAACTGATGCCGTTGCCTCCCAAATTTCTGCCCAGTCTGATGGATCGGCCGGTGGGCCCATGTCCCTCTCCCACTCCCTCACGTATGAAAAGGCCTCCGGAGGGGTGTTTCTAGCAAAGATATCGTAAAGAATGGATATCTGACCTCTCTTTACCGGTGTGTGCATACTCATTTTCTCGAAAGGTGTAAGCTGTTTTGTGGCTGCCATTCTGATGTCCGGAATGGACAAAAAGCTCCGTAACTGGAGATAGCGGAAATAATCAAAAGAGTTGAGAGGGGTAGATTGCGGTAGGTCTGCAAATGGGAGCAGGCGATCACCCTGGAAGAAATGGCAAAGTCTGATGAGGTTATTATCTTCGAAGCGGGCAAAATGTTGAGGTGTCATACCTGGGGGAAATTGCGGGTTCCGCAGAACTGGGGTGAGCGGTGAGGGCGTATTGATAAGGGAGTTTTTACCATTGACTCTATCCCACACCTGCAAAGACGTCCGCAGGGCCGGCGTGGTGTGGGGTAACTCCGATCGGTGAGGTTTCGGCACCCAAAAATATAACGATGGGTGGTCTCTCCCAAAGAGGTCATGTTCCAGATCGACCCAGATCTTGATCCCCACCGGTGCGTGAAGCATCAGGACTTGCGCTAACTGGGCAGCCTGGTGGTAATCCCACAGATTCGGTAAGCCTAGGCCCCCCCTCCTGTGTGGGATATAAAGAGTGGTTCTTTTGATCTGGATCCTCTTCCCCCCCCAAATAAACCTATCTATCTGTGTTTGCAAAGCTTTAAAATCGGGTCTCGAAATCGGAATCGGCAGTGTTTGGAACAAATATAGAAAACGAGGGAGAAGGGTCATTTTAACCGAGGCTATTCTACCCAGCCAGGAAATGGACAGTTTTTGCCAGTCCGTCAGGTCTTTCTTAGTCTGGTCTATTAGCGGGTGGTAATTCAGTCGATAAGTCAAGTTCAGGTCCGCGGGAAGAAACACCCCCAGATACTTGATGCAATCCGGCCGGAAGTGGAACGGGTACCGGGCCCGCAAGGTTCCCTCCAAAGCTTGCGGGAGCTGGATCCCCAGCGCCTCTGTCTTTTCTAGATTCAGTTTATATCCCAAAATCTCAGCGTACTCTGCCATGAGGTCCAGCAGAGGGGGCAGGGATGCCTCCGGGTCCGTCAGGGTCAATAACAGATCATCGGCATAAGCCGCGACCTTGTACTCTTCTTTGCGTATCCGAATACCCTTTATGGCCGGGTTAAGCCTAATCTGTTGGAGAAGAGGCTCAAGGGAGAGGGCGAACAGTAGAGGGGACAGAGGGCATCCCTGCCGCGTACCGTTGTGTATGGTAAAGGAGGGTGGCGAGGTGTTCGGTAGCAATACTCGCGCGGTCGGGTGGGAGTACAAATTACGAATCGTCGTCAGGAACCGGTCGGGAAATCCAAATTTTGCTAGCGTTGCAAATAGGTAGGGCCATAAAATGCGGTCAAACGCCTTTTCGGCGTCCAGGGAAAGCAGTAACGTGGGGGACCCTTTACATGTGGCTGCCCAGATCAGGTCATATGTACGTCTGGTATTGTCACTGGCCTGTCTATGTTGGATGAAACCCACCTGGTCTGGGTGGATCAACCTCGGAAGGTGGGGTTGTAGCCGATTTGCGAGAAGCTTAGTGAATAGTTTGATATCCACATTGAGAAGCGAAATGGGCCGAAAATGTCCCGGGCTCTGGTGGGCCTGATTCGGTTTTGGTATCAGACTTATATTTGCCTGCAACAAGTCTGGGGGCAGGGCTTCCCCCCTCCCAATTGAGGTGAACAGATCCTTAAGGTGCGGGAGGAGGTCTGCCGAGAACGTTTTATAGTATAAGCCCGAAAACCCATCCGGGCCCGGGCATTTATTGGGGCGTAGGGACTTAAGCGTCTCTGCTATCTCCTCTATGGAAACGGGGGCGTCAAGCGCCTCTCTGGCAGTAGCCGTGAGCTGTGGGAGGGGTATATCACTCAAAAAGCGTGCCGCGGTTAGTTCAGAGGCATGGGGGTCCTGTCCAGTCCTAGGGCTATGGTCATAGAGGTGAGCATAAAACCGATTGAATATCTCCGCTATCTGAGTTGGGTCGTCATGTTGGTGTCCGTCCAGGGCCCTAATCGAGGCTATGCGTTTGCGTAACGATTTACGCCGCAGACAGTGCGCCAACAGAGAATCCGCTTTATTGGATTTCTCATAGAACAATTGTTTGGTCCATAGGAGCGCTTTCTTTGAGTCCCGGGCCATGAATGCTTGTATGGCTTGTCTATGGGTCTGGAGCTGAGTAGTGAGGTCCAGGGTGGGAGTAAGTTTATGCAAGTGTTCTAAGCGTCTAAGCTCGGAAAGGTGAAATGACAACTGCGTCAGCTTCCGTTTTTTGTGTGCTGTCCCCTCCGCAATTAGCGTGCCTCGGATTACCGCCTTATGGGCCGCCCACAACGTGCCATCCGAGTCTACTGACCCTTTATTGGTGGCGAAGAAGGACTGTATGGATTGCCGGACACTATCTTGTATGTGGGGAACATGGAGGAGTGTGGGGTTTAACCTCCAGTGCCACTGTCTGCTCGCCTGGGGAAGTTGGACCGAAAGGGTGATATCTGCATGATCCGACCATGTGATCTGCCCGATGGAGGTTTTGTGTACCAGCGGGATTAGGGACGGGGATGTCAGGAACATATCTATTCGTGAGTACGAGTTGTGGGGGTGAGAAAAAAAAGTGAAATCTACTGTGAGGGGGTGTTGCAGTCGCCAGACGTCTACCAACCCCGATCTCGCCAGGAAGGACTGCAGGAGTTTATCTGATTTCGCCACCGGTGGGTGGAGAGAGTCCCTCTGGGCTTGTTTCTTCCTGTCTTGATCTGGGGCCGAGACCGCATTAAAGTCCCCACCCAGGATAATGTGGTGAGATGGGAAGAGGTTCAGGTGAGCCTGTAGGGTTTCCCAGAACTGAGTTGATGGGGTCGTGGGGGCATAAACCGACGTGATGGCGTATTTATGTGAGCCCAGGTGACCCGCTACTGTCAGATATCTCCCAAGGGGGTCTGCAACTGTGTTCGTCAAGTGAATGGGGCATGACCCACGGATTAGAACAGCAACCCCATTTTGCTTGCCCAAGGGCGAGTTCGCTAAGTGGTATTCTGTGAAGTGTCGATTGCGTAAGGGGAACGCCCTGGATTGCTCGAAATGAGTCTCCTGGAGGAGGACGACATCTGCCCCGGTCCTGCTGGCCCACCGAAGGACCCGATGCCGCTTAGCTGGGTTATTCAACCCCTTACAGTTTATTGAGACACAGTTAAGTCGAAGCGGGGCCTTCTCTGCAGCAGGTCCCCGATTGTTCGGATTGTCCCGGACCCCCGGGGGCATGACGCAAACCAGCCGGCAAGCGAGGGGGGGATGAACCAATGCCACCCGCCTGGGTCAGTAGAAGGGGGGAGAGGCGAGCTAGGGAGAAAAAATAAAAATAAAAAAAAGGGTGGGGAATAAGGAGAGGCCTGGGCTTAACAGAGGAATGCCAGGCCACAGAGGCGGAAGGGCCTAGTGGGGATATGTGGTGTGTAACTGCCCCGAGTTGGGGTCTCAAAGAATGTGAGTGTGGGGGGAAAGATGTACCGCTACCATCGGCCTCTTCCCCCCTGTAAGGTGCCTACTGGAAGTGCCTGGCACGAGTTTATATGGTATGGAGAACATTTGGTAACGCTATCTATTGCAGTATGTAGTGCTGCGTGTCCAAGACCGGCACCCTAGGTGCCGGGTAATCCAAGGAAAGTCACCCTAAAGCTGTCAGGAGTTCTATGCTGCGCTTCGTCAGTCTCAAACTGTGTGCCTCTTCTAGGATCTGTTCAGAAAGGCCTGTTTTCCCTGCATGCGCACTAGGGCCAAGTCCATTGGGTCTTGGGGGATGTTCCCGTCTTCCCGTAGGGGACCTCTACCGTACCCGGCCAGTCGGCTACATGACCCGTCCATCCCTCCCTTCCCCCCCCTCTTGCCCCCCCCGTAGTCCAACATCCTGCTATCCCCGTAGTTGACTCCCCCCCCCCAGAGTTCACTCTTCTTTTGCCATGCAGAGAAGTTCATTTGCAAGAGTCCGTGAGTCCACTTTTCCCACCCTCCCCCTCCTCTTCCTCCCCCTCTTACATTCTGTTCCTTTCCTTCCCGTATCTGTTTTCCCCCCTTCTGTCTGTTCGTGAATGTGAAGACCCCTATGCACTCCCGTGTCCCCCTATGTGTCCCCGTCTTGGGATCTGCTCATGTCTGTCTCATAGGTCGGTTCCCCTCAATCCCGATGGTGCTCCCAACCCCCTAGGTTCTGTCTCTGTGTGATGTCCATCCCGTACCCTCCCATTCCGTTACTCCTATGGTGTGTGTGGTGGGATGAGAAGAGTGCCCCGCATATCCTACCCATGTGGTTATAGTTTGAAGCTGCCCCCCTACCCCCCCCCAAACACTAAACAATGTACTCTAACCTCTCCTCCCTCCAGGACTCCCCCGTCGCTGCAACCCTCTCCTAGCCTATCTCTCTATTCCTTCCGTTATTGCGCCCACTGAGCATGGTTTCTAGGCTTTCTTCTCTCACCCGCAGTCTGCCGGCCATACCCCTCTTATCTCGCCCGAGGCCCCCCTGACAGGCCCCCTCTCCATTCCTCTGAAAGGTAAGTCCCCCTATCCCTACCAGCCCCCTTGCCCTTCACCTGGCCGTCTACCTAGTGCTCCTGTTACCTATAACCCACCCTACCCCCCATCCCCCCCCCAGCCCTCCCCAGGTGCTCACAGTTTGTACAGGTTAATCAAAAGAGCAGCAGAGTCCCAACGTGTCGCGCCGACTGCGCGACCCTCCAGGGTGAAACTCCCTCCATCTAATTCTGCATTTGCCGTGGTTGTCTTCTGGGGCTCCGCTCCACCTCCGACATCCTCTTCCTCGGTGTGCGTCGCGGCCCGTTGTCTGCTCCGTCTGCCGCGGATCCCGGTCCTCTCCCCATTCCCGCCATCCTCTGCACGGGTGGTGGTAAAAGCTCTAGACCCAGGGAAGCCGCGAAGGGGGCCATCTCCGAAGCGCTGCTCAATATGAAGGTCTGATCATCTTTACGGACCACCAACTTGAACGGATGACCCCACATGTATTTAATGCCATAATGGGCAAGTGTGGTTGTGAGTTGCCGGAGGTCTCTCCTCTTCTTAAGGGTCGAGGGTGCCAAGTCGTGAAAGAAGGCCAGATTTCGGTTCCGGTAGGATGGCGGATGTTGCCGCGCTTTTTGCAAGAGCTGTTCCTTTATAGGGAACCGGTGCATGTGGGCGATGACGTCTCTCGGGGTATCCGGATTCAAGGTTGGTGCTCTGAGGGCCCGGTGCACTCGGTCCATTGCCAGGTCCCCCTCCGATGCCTCAGGTAGCAGGGAGCGGAAAAGGTCGGTGATGGTGCTGTGTAGGACTTCGTGTGTCACCGTCTCTGGGAGCCCCCGGACCCGAATATTGTTGCGCCGTGAACGGTTATTCAGATCCTCCAGCTCCTCCTCCAGAGTCGCGATTTTACCGTGCAGGTAAGTGAGATCTTGGGAGTGAGAGCTGGAGGTCTCCGCTAGGACTGTCAGACGGGTCTCCGCCTGATGAGTGCGGCGGGACAGGGCCTCTATGTCGGTCTTCAAAGCCCGGACGTGCCTCTCCAGCTCAGTCGCCGTGTGGGCTTTGATGTCCGCCGTGGCATCCAACAGGAGTGCCTGCAGGTCTCGCTTGGTCAGCGGATTGTCGTCTGGCTCAGGGGGTGAATCAGGGCCAGAGCCCTCCATGCTCCCGCGACAAGATGGCCGCCGGGGAGTATTTTGTGAGCTGAACAACGAGGCCACCGATGGATTGTTCTCCTTCTTTTTCTTGGGGCCACCCATGCCCAAGTGGTTCACTAGCGTCAGGCAAGTTGGGTGAGCCGTGTTGTGCGAAAAGGGGGTGCCTAAGGCCGCTGATGTTGGCGGATTCTATTACAGGGGAGAGAGAGCCACAGAGCTAAGCAGCCATCTCGTACCAAGGCCAGGCTCCGCCCCCCAAAAAGATTTTTTTATATCAATAAATTTGTAGATTCTAAAAAAAGTGGAACCCATATGGCACTTAGAAATAAATCAATTTTTTTTCCTAGGACTTACAAAACTAGTGCAATTGAGATATTTGAGAAATCTGTGATTGAGGACTTTGAAAAACTTGATACAGAAAATAAAAGAAAAATGTTTAGGAATAATTTAAGTGGACAAGAAAATAAGGCCCTACACAACCTAAGGAGAAACAAAGAGATTTTATTAAGCCCACAGACAAGGGAGGTAGCATTGTCATCCAAAATATAAATTATTATTTGGAGGAATGTTATAGACAATTAAAAGATACCAATGTATATATTGAACTAAAACAAGATCCCATTCAAGAGATAAAATCCTCCTTATTTGCACTGCTGGAGAGAGGTAAAGAGGCAGGTGTGCTAAATGATAAAGAATATAATTTTTTAATAGTCGAATTTTCTAGGACACCTGTCTTTTGCACTTTACCAAAAGTGCATAAAAGTCTGACATAATCCCCTGGTATGGCCAATTGTTTCTGGTATTGGCTCCATATAAGCTAACCTCTCTAAGTATGTGGACATTTGGTTGCAAGATTTGGTTAAGGAAATGCCTTCATACTTAAGAGATACTACAGATGTTATTAAAATTATTAAGAATGTCAGCTGGAAAGAGGGCTATTTTCTGGTGACTTCAGATGTGTCGGCATTATACACATCAATCCCACATGACTTAGGTTGCAATACAATTCAGGACTGTTTAAAAAGGTCAGGTAAATTTTCAGATGAGCATATAATATTTTTAACAGCCAGTATAAGATGGATTTTAGAAAATATGGCCCCCCCCTACATCATGCTGTGCCGCCCCTTGGACCCCCCAAATGCCGGCAAATTGCTGGCCATGTGTTTAAATGATATTCCCTCGGACTGTAACAGTGTGTTACAGCTCGAGGGAATGCAGTGCTGGGTATTGTCTGTGGACGGAGGGAGCATTGACAGGCTCCCCGGCACAGGCCCCGCCCCCAAACCAAGCCCGCCTCCCGCATATAAGCCTCACCCCCGTCGTTAAGTAGCAGACCTTGCTGCTGCTGGAAAGGCCAGAAGATGTCTGTCTGACCCCTAGCAACAGCTTCCAGTGATAGGTAGGTTTAATATGCTTGTGTGTGTGTGTGTGTGTGGACTCAGCAGTCTGTGTGTGTGTCTGTGTGTGTATGGACTCAGCAGTCTGTGTCTGTTTGTGTATAGACTCAGCAGTCTGTGTGTGTGTGTGTGTGTGTGTCTGTGTGTGTATGGACTCAGCAGTCTCTGTGTGTGTGTGTGTGTGTGTGTGTGTGTGTGTATGGACTCAGCAGTCTGTGCATAGGCGTGCGCATGGGGTGTGCTGGGTGTGCCTAGGCACACCCTAATCCCCACGGCACACGCTATATGCCTCCCTCCGTGGGCCGATCAGAATCAGAATTTGTTTGTTTTGCTTGGGTTTTACCTTTATGTATGAGTTGGTTCCTGTTTAATCTAGCTGTTTGGTTAATTGTAGTTTCAATATTATCTTTATTATACCCTTTTTGTATAAAACTTTCTTTTAGCATATTGGCTTGTTTCGTAAACATGGACATGTCAGAGCAATTTCTTTTAAGATGCATTATTTGGCGTTTTGGTATGCTGTCTAGCCATGTTTTATTATGACAGCTATCCATACTTATGTAGTTATTTACATTAACGTCTTTAAAGTGCGTTTTCGTTTGTATTTTATTGTCCTTGATATAAATATTTAGATCAAGATAGGTGACCATAGTATTGCTAAAATCTACTGTTAGGACTATACCTTCTTCGTTGTTATTTAAATTAGAAAGCAGTGTGTGTGTGTGTGTGTGTGTGTGTATATATGTATGTGAAAGTGTATATATATATACGCGGAGTGTGTGTTTCTGCTTTAGGATGCACACCCTTATACAATAGGCTGCGCACGCCTATGATTTGACTTGACAAGGGTTCAATGGAGGGCTGAAACATTGCACTTTAAATAATGCCTGTCATCATAAGAAACCTCCAGGTGTGCCCAGAAATTGTTGTTTCCGCTATCAAATTCCCCAAAATTGCAGGCTCTTAAAGTGAATTAAAAAAAAAACATCAGCATCGGTCACTGTCGATTCCTTCCTTGTAGCCGGCTTGGAGGAAGATGGGGGCACAATTACAAAAAACTGCTATTCACTCAGCCACCATGTACCTTCCACTGCCGACTGGTTTGAGTTCCACTGTGCTTCACCTATCGCATTTCATGATATCTATAATCACTTCATCAGAGGAAATCATCCTCGGGTTATTAACCGTTAATAGTCCTAATTATTGTTACTTCATATTGTTATATCAATGTCCTTAAGAATAATCCCTTATATACAAAGCAATACATATTGTTAATCAATACCCAGGAAATTCACCATTTGGGTACCAAAAACTGAACTTTTAAAATAGCCCCAAATAAGGAAGTATTGATTAATGTAAGTGTGTTTTTATTATTTTTTTTTAGTAAAGTTAGATGGTGAGCACTTTAGCTCTACTGTATTCTATTGTAGGTTTGTTTGTACCTGTTAACTGTGGTCCACTTTCTCATAAGGAAGTTGCAATAATTTTGTACATTGTATACACTTATGTGGATCTGAGTCTGGTAACGGTTAGCACAACTTAATTGGAGTGTCTCTAGCTCCATAGGTGGCAGGAGACCTTTTATTCCAGTTGTTATATTGTACATTGGCTTCTGTTACATTAAGTAATATTTAGAGGCACAGTGATTCCAGGAGTTGCCTAAGTGAAAATTCAAACCTCAAGCTGTGAACCTTTGCCTTAAAGGGACACTACATGCACCCAGCCCAGTTTAGCTTGTTGAAGTGGTCCGTGTACAGTGTACCTATTGCCCTTAGTCTTGCAGCACTGAGACAGTCTCAAGTGTCTGTCTACCAGACAGCCACTAGAGCCCCTTCTGGAATTTTACCAGACTTTTGTTCACCTAAATAATGCTGGTCCTCCTCACGCTCTGCATGAGGACATCCAGTGTCAATTAAATCCCCATAGGAAAGCATTGCGTCAGTGCTTTCGTATGGGGAGGGCTTAATGCGCCCGCTGCGCATGTGCATTAGCCCCAGGCAGATTACATTAGAGAAGTCAGAGTGCCAACCCAGTGCCGTGTGACATTTAAGTTGGAATCAGGTAAGTGAATAAAGGGTTTTTAACAGAATACAGGTTTGTATTACTAACACTAAGGTATCTCTTTAAGACTGTGACCTACTTTAAATTGGAGCAATATTCCTTGATTAAGTGTTCTTGCATAGCAAGACCACTTAATGTTATCTCACATATATATTATTATTCTTATTTTAGCCAAATTTACCACCCTTACTCCTCCCACAGTTTTTACACTACATAGACAGTAATATACCAAAACGTGCGGATTGTTCCCGATTGGTGTGCAATTACTTTGTGGAACATTTTGTCGAATGGTTCACGGAAAATATCGTCGTTCTTGTGGCGAAATTGGTCCCATAGGAATGAATGGCAAAATGTTCAAAACTCGAGTGGAAGCTGGCAATAGCTGAAAAATCAGGACAGGATTTCTAAACTGCCACCACTCCCTCATTTTCAAGCCCACCTACACAAATCTTATATCAAAACGTTCAGCTATCCCTGCTGCCACTAAACATGTCCACGGCTAAGCCGTAGTCCTGATAGTTTTCAAAATTTGACCATTTGTTTGCAACTCACGCCGTCCATTGACATTCATTGAAACTCCACTCTACAAAGCTCAAATTTGAAGGGCAATTTCTAAACTGTGACTGTACCTTCATTTTTAATACTTCAGAGACATACTATGCATCAAAATGTAGGTCTGGGTCTTGTGATTCTCACAATATAAAGCTCTTCGCTGTAGGATTTATAATACGACCATTTGAAGATGGTGACCGCCAAAATACTCTGACCTGTGCCAGGCTGGAGCAGCAAGTGATGTCATAGACAGAGCCTTTTGACACACCTGCTAATGTTTTTATAAATGTATGTTTTAACCCCTTCAGACCGGAGGGCGTACTATTACGCCCTATTTTAGGCGGCTCTAAACACCGCCGGGCGTAATAGTACGCCCTCCGTTTTTTGTTTACTTACCCGGTCGTCGGCACATCTTCTCTCCTGCACCCCCCCCAGCCATGTGAGAGTGAGGTCCTTGCGAGGACCTCACAATCACATGGCCGGGTTAGCTGGTTGCTGCATTGCCAGCAGGGGGACTGCCTGTAATGACATGTAGTCCCCCTGCTGGCTGGAAATAAAATCAAATAAAGTTAATAAGTGTAAAAAAATATATATATATACTTAGATCATATATATTATCTAAGTATATATATACACATATACATACACACACAAACTGTCTAGGTGTATTTTACTATTAATATATATATAATTATATATATATATTAATATCAAATTACACGTAGACCGATACTGATTAAATACATATATATAATTATTGTTATATATATATTTATATATAATATAAAAAAATAAACATGTAAATACGTTAAAAAATAAAATTAAAAAAATCATTAAAAATAAATAATTAAGAAATATATAGATGTATGTTATTTCGTTCTAACTGTATTGTGATATTAATATATATATATTTATATCAAAATACACGTAGAACGAAATTATATATATCTATATACATAAATATATACGTACATATCACTATATATATACCTCTATATAAATAAAAATATTTAAAAAAATGTATATATATATATATATATATATATATATATATATTAATTCTACATATATATTTATGTAATATTTTTACATAATTAGGTATCTTAATTAATTACAATTAGCGGGACCTGCCTGACAACCCATGCCGAAAGTAAAGGGAATTTAATTTGCTAACACTATATTTAACCCTATAACTTTCCAAGACACCATAAAACCTGTACATGGGGGGTACTGTTCTACTCGGGAGACTTCGCTGAATACAAATATTAGTGTTTCAAAGCAGTAAAATGTATTACAACGATGATATCGCCAGTAAAAGTGACGTTTTTTGCATTTTTCATGCACAAACAGCACTTACATGGACGATATTATTGCTGCGATACTTTTTACTGTTTTGAAACACAAATATTTGTGTTCAGCGAAGTCTCCTGAGTACAACAGTAACCCTCATGTACAGGTTTTATGGTGTTTTCAAAAGTTACAGCGTCTAATATAAGGCTTGTGTTTCATTTTTTTCACATTAAAATTCACCAGATTGGTTAGGTTGCCTTTGAGACCCTATGGTAGCTCAAGAATGAAAATTACCCCTATGATGGCATACCATTTGCAAAAGAAGACAACCAGTCTGTTTTAGTAGCCACTGGCCAAAATTGGTGTTTTTTTGCATTTTTCACACACAAACAAATACTAACGCTAACTTTGGCCAGTGTTTGTGACCAAATGGCTACTAAAAAAGACTGGACATACCCCATTTGCAATACCTTGGGTTGTCTACTATTGCAAATCGTATGCCATTATGGGTGTAAATTTCATTCCTGGGCTACTATAAAGTCCCAAAGGCAACGTAACCAATCTGGCGAATATCAATTTCAAATGTAACGTGCTATATTTGACCCTGTAACTTCCCAAAACGCCATAAAACCTGTACATAGGGGGTACTGTTTTACACGTGAGACTTTGCTGAATACAAATATGTGTATTTTATTGCAGTAAAAGCAAACAGTATTATGACATTGACAGTTAAAATGTCATGTAGAACTAAAAAAATTTAAAAAATCTTATTTTCTCCCATTTTTTTCATATTAAATTATGTTTCATAGCTAAATATTTGATATTAAATGAAAGCCCTGTTTCCCCCGAATAAAATGATATATAATAAGGGTGGGTGCATTTACTATGAAAGAGGTGAATTACGGTTGGACAGACATGAAGCGCAAATGCCAGGTTTTGTTTACATTTTGTTTTGTTCACAACGTGTACATTTGGCTCAGTCCTTAAGGGGTTAATGTAACTGTGAAGCACTTTGGGCATCAACGTTGCAATTAAATGTGCTATATAAATAAATAATAACAGTTACTCCGCCCACTTCCGTTGTAGACTTCAGTTGTAGTTGCAGCTTTTCTAGTTTGCAATTCTTTCATTACAATTGGAGTGATAAGTCCCTGATTTGTAATTGTTTCATTAGTAGTGTTATTATCTATATATTTGATTATTGCATTTAAATATTTCATAGCATGTGTATGACTTGTTGACTGGTAGTTTATTAATTTAATTATTAGTCCAATTTTATTTTATTTTACTTAATTATTGTCTTGCTCTCTCCAACACCCACTCCTGGTAATTGCATGAGATAGGGATTTTTATTTTGCATATTAATTCATTTATTTATTTATTTTTGAGCACAGTGTTTAGGGCAAGCATGTCAAACTCAAAGGTTAACACGGGCCAAACAAACAAGGTTTACGTTTATGTGGGCCGCAAAAACAAAAAACTTTAGTTTACATAGAAACGTAGGTTTATTTCGAAAAGTACAGTATAAAAAAAGTTGCCTAACTGACACTCGACGTCCTCACGCTAAATAAAACAGTGAATTTATTTTAAGGAGACGTGCATTTGTATATAACAATGTTTCAATCCAACTACCTTGACATATTAAGAAAAGTTTGGTAATGGGACTGATAAGTCCTATTAGTGTGTTATTCACTTAATGATCTCAGCCAATCCAATGGCTTCCATTGGGAGCGTTCAGCGCCTCCATGCAGACCAGGGGCGTACCTAGAGCATTTGGCACCCGGGGCGGATCCTGTGCTTGGCACCCCC
>OW240920.1:79620620-79658128 GCA_933207985.1 Pelobates cultripes | reverse complement strand
GCCCCTCTCCTCAGGCTGCGCCCGGGCGGTGTGGTCCGCCCTCATGGACGCACCGCCCGGGCAAAGCTGCAGCCGCCTGAGGCTCTCTACAGAGCGCTCGGGCGGCTGCAGCATGGGGGGGGCCGGCGGGGCTGGCCATGGCACCCCCCACCCGGCTGGCACCCAGGGCGGACCGCCCCCCCCCGCCCCCCCCTTAGTACGCCACTGATGCAGACCCAATCTAATACACAGCCTCCCATTCTCATACACTGCCCACAAGTCCAATACATTGCCCCCAAATCCAATCTAATACACTGCCCCCTCTACCTAATCTAATACACTGCCCCTCCTCCTCCGTTTTAATTGAATACACTGCCCTCCCTCCCCATCTAATAACCTGCCCCCTCCCCATCTAATAACCTGCCCCCTTTCTCCCCTAATTTAATACACTGCCCTCTCCCCAATTTAACACACTGCCCCCTCCCCCTTTTTAACACACTGCCCCCATTCCCACCAATTTAATTTAATAAACTGTCCCTTCCTACCACTCTAATACATAGCCCCACTCCCTCCCCCAATTTAATGCACTGGCCCCCTCCCTCCCTCAAATTAATACACTGCTCCCCCTCCCCAATTTTATACACTGGCACCCTCCCTCCCCCAAATGAATACAGTGCCCTCTCCCACCCTCCCTCCTTCAAATGAATACAGTGCCTACTCTCTCCCCAAATGTAGTACACTGTCCCCCTCCCTTCCCCAATTTAATACACTGGCCCCCACCCATCCCAAATTAAAAAATACTGCCCCCACCTCCCCCAAATTAATTCACTGGCCCCCTCCCTCCCTCCCTAAAATTAATACACTGGCCACCTCCATCCCCAAACTAAACTACACTATCCAGGAAGGTCCCCCAAGCCCCTCTTCTCCTACCTTAAGGTGAGCCGTCCAGCCTCCAGTTCCAGTCCTGCTCTGCTCAAGCAGGAGGAAAGGGGGAGTGGCTGGCCTGCTCTGCAGACAGGCCAAGATTTAGACAGGAAATATCCTTACTGTCTTGCTGCTGGTCTCAGACACAGCACAAAGCGGCCCCAGGGCAGACGGGCCTCAAATATGTTCATTGTGGTCCGCAAGTTTGACATGCTTGGTTTAGGGGATAATCTACTTTTCCATTTTCCTTTTCCCATTTTCTTTCCTTGTTTTTGGAATCAGGATATAAGTTTTACCTATTTCTCTTTTTTCCATATATTACTGGATTATTTCTACTTCTCTTGATAGGAGAAACGCGTTGTCCATTACCATTTCTTTTAATAATTTGATGTAGCAATAAAGTATTGTTTGGCTCTTACCTTGCAGTGTTACCATATATTATATACTTTTGGAATTTTATTATTTTTTTTACTGTTTTTACTACCTGGCATCCTGAGAATATTATCTAAGCTGTGGACAACCTGCAAAAATTTTAGCCGTGAATTTATCACCCACGCTATATATACGGAGCAGTGGAACTGTTCTTAAAATTGTAAGTAGGATTTTATTAGCACATTTTCACCAATCCATACAAAGGGCATGTCACAGGATACTTACCCCAACACGCAGGAAAGTGAAAACCCACAAAAGGTGGATCCGAAAGATGTATTACCGAGCCTTAGAATGGCCTGTCTGAACATACTAAAACAGCAAGAAACATGGTCAGGGTAAGCCAAGGTCAGGAATACAGAAATACACAGAGTACACACAAAGCCGGGACAGGATACCCGAAAATCACGAGTCAAATACACAGCCGAGTCAGGATACCTGAAATCACAAGTCGAATACGAAGCCGGGTCAGGATACGAGAGATCACAAGTCAAAATATAAAGCCGAGGTCAGGATACCAGAAATCACAAGTCAAATACGAGCCGAGGTCAATAACAGGAATACAACAAGAGAGACTTTTATATAACACTAACTTGTATCAAGAGATAAACCACAATAGGGTAATGAGTAAAGGCTAGAACAGGCCTTAAATAGGTTCAGAAGAGTTTGCATTGGTCCACGTCATCTCTGCGACCCCAAACTGCGTAGGGTCGTCTAGATGACGTGGTCCCTTAAAAGGAGAGAGACGTCACGGGAATAATTTTATTTAAGGAGCTGCAGTTCGGCCTGCGAACGAGCAGAGGGAGCCGTTCATGGGACCGAAGGTAAGTATACTATTGAGGCCTCATGACCATTTGGGCGGTGCGGCCTTAGGACTGCAGTAGGGCGGCCACGTGGTGCGTATTGTCCGAGTGGCCTGGGGAGAGGAGTGGTGTGGGCACCGGGTACAGGTAAGTTTGTAACAGGGCACTATGCAGTTTTCTCTTTTGTTTTTGTATGGTCTTTATGGTTACTTATCTACTGTTGATAGCCCCTCGAAGATACCTTATATCCATCAGTGGGAATCCATCATAGTGGGGGCCCTTTATGTCTTTTGTTTTCAATATTCCAACAGACTCTACAAGGAATTTGACCGCCTAGTCCTAAGGGAAGAAAAATAGTCAAACTTGGGACTGCTGGCTATTTATGATAAATAATATTTGTTGTTGTATCTCTGCATTGTTTCCTGGCAATATTTGTTTGTTTTATCAGTTTGCATTAACTTTATAAACTTCTAGTGTAATTAGTGATTAACCCAGTTAATAAATAACCCTGACAGTAATGGGTAGTCATGGGAATTCTTTTGATTCTCCAACAGATCTTTAGGCTTCCAAATGCAGATGACTCAGTCAAATGCTTTAGTTGCAAAATAGTCATTTTGATAATAATTATCTGATCTATAAACAGGCTAAAAATAGCTTATCTATTTGCAGTAATTAAAATATAATGCCAACCTTGATAATGATCCTCTAAACAGGGTGAAGATCTCACATTCAATTTTATGTTTATAGTGAAATTCTTTGCCAAAGCAAGATTTCCCTAAAGTGAAGACAACATGATATACCATCTCATTTTGAATTTTTTTAAATTTGTGTATATTGAAAATTTTGAAGAAATCACCTGCTTACCTTTTCAAATCCCCCTTTCTGGCTATCATTGTTATATACATTTGGTAAAATCAGCAGTTTTTATTCTTTATTCTTTCTTTCTTTTTTTTTTCTATTTTATTATATCCTATAAATCTCTTTTTTATTATTATTATTATTATTATATTACCTTTTTTATCTTTATTTACTTTATTATGAATTTTTTATTTTATGCAGGTAGATCTTTTACTAATTTCTAGTTTCTTTGGTTATAAAAAATCTTGTCTTCGGTTTGTATTCAGTCATTGGTAATACCAGGGTTATCTTACTCATTAACTAACATTGGTCTTCCTTATAAAAAATAAAAAAGGCTCAATTGTGTGCATTATACCTAATAATTGTGTAAGTCAGGAGTAGGCAACCCTTTAGAAGTACTGTGCCAGAACAAGATCTTGAAGTTCCTTGGTGTGCCGGTCCTTTTTTTTTTTTTTTATATATTGAGGTGTGTATGTTACAGTATACTGCTTGTGTTAATTATGGGTGCTGCAGTTGCTTTTGTAGCGTTGTATTTGTGTGTATGTGGGCTGTTATATTGCATATGTTCATAAATAGTTTGTGTTATGGGTATAGGGGCTGCTTGTGGAATTGTGTGTGTGGATGATATGTCACATTGAGTGTTTGGTGGTGTGTGTGTATGTGTGGGGCTGCTTGTGGCATTGCATGTGTGAAGCTGCTTGTGGGGTTGTGTGTGTATGTGGATTTTCATAAGTGTTGTGCTTGTGGGGGATTGTGTGTGTTTGTGTGAGCTATTTGTTTAGGCTTATTCTGCAGCTCAGTGTATATCTAGCAGTGTGGCTTTCCCAGGGACCTGTGGGTATCGAGGGAGGCTCCTGAGAGAAGGCGGGAAGAGGCAACGTGGCAGGTAAGAAGTCAAAGTGTTTTAACACAATTCTACCACTACAGTGGTTATGGTGCTAGGAGTGTTCCTTTAAGTATTTTTAATAAAATTTAAGTTTTCTATTTCCAGTCCTTGAATGCCTGCTGACTATTTTTGCTCCTCAGATTGTCAGGCATCTGGCCTAACACTGACTATTTTGCAACTGTCTGTTGCTATTCAAAACGCCTGACAGAAAATGCTGCATGGCGAAAAAGCACATGCCATTTCCTTCTCTGACCACAAAATACAAAATTTTAGGTCAACACAATTTGAAGGGACAAGCTGTAATTTATGGGGGTTTTTTTCTATCTTTTTTGTAGTCTCTATATTTCTGCCCTGCCCTTCTCTTACTTGCTGAAAGCCTCTTTTCCTATCACAGTTATTTAAAATTCTCCAGTGGAAATGAATATTGTGTTCTGTTTTAGTTGTGATTGAGAGTGATGATGTCATATTAGCTATATTGACAATGGATTTCTGTTTCAGAATAAATATAAAGACATTTGTACAGAGCACTCCCCATTGCTGGAGGAAAATGTGATTCTTGGAGTATCTAAGGAAGTGACAAACTGTCCTATACACTCAGTCTTTTATAAGAAAATCCCAGCATACACTGTGTGACAGCATGACAAACTTACACTTCTCAAAGAGCCAAGACTTCAAAGTGAATTTCAAATTTAATGTCAAAATAGCTGAACTTAGCTATCTTGAGCTTGAATCACTTTGAATTTCCAACAATTCTCACTTTAGTGAAAAACCCTCTCACTTTTAAAGGGATACTACAGGCATCAAAACAACTTAATCGAAGTGAAGTTGTCATGGTGCTAGGAGGCCCCTGGAGGCCCTCTTACCTCAAGTGGTTAAACCGTTGCCTCCAGCGGTGATGTCCACTCCCTCCCAGGCGGTTTCAAAATTCTGAAAGTGTCTTTGTTTGACTGTAAGGAATTTACCATTTATGATTGTCAGATCCACCATGTTTTCCTGGTCATACATATGTTCAATTCGCAAGTAAGAAAAATGTTCCCCTCATGTATGTGCAATTCATATGATGCAAAAATCTTTGTTGATGTTAATCCCTTTAGCATATTAATTCTACAAACTGCAAAACAGCACCTTTTAGGTTGCCCATTATTTTGTACCAGTGATACGTGCTCAGGAAAATCTGGAGGCTCTGGTAACCGTATCCTAAATGTGTCTGGTAGTGTCTGAACGCTTCTGACCAAGTAGTTGAAAAATGTTAGTCTGATGTTTTCTCTGGGAAAGTTTATTTACTGAACTACGAGGTACTTTGACTTATAAGAGAATTGAAAAGGGGGGATAAGAAGGACAAAATACGCAGAAGGAGCAAAATAGAGGATAACAGAGACAATTATATGCAAAAAAAGGGGTAAAAGACACAAAAGAGGGATAAGATACAAAAAAGTATGATACAAAAGAGGGTTATGAGAAACAAAAAATGGTAAGATAAAAGGGTACTAAGGGACACAAAAGGAGGTTAAGAGATACAAAAGGAGGGGTAAGAAACACACAAGGGGGAAGGAGATCCAAAAGGGTGAATAAGAGACAAAAAAGGCATAATAGGAGAATAAGAGGGCAAAGGGGGTAAGATACAAAATATTGATCCAGAGTGTTGGAGATGCTTGCAGGAACACAGTGGTAAAGGGAGGTTAAGAGACACTGTGGGATAAAAGGGGATTAGGAGACCCATCCAGGGCACTTATTTTCTCCTCACCCTTACAGGGTTTTTTTTCAGATAATTGCTTGATCTCTCGCCTCCTGTCTTATAGAATGAACAGGTGTCTAAGATACAAAAAAGTTTTCAGACCTATATATATAACTGTTTAATGTTCTGTTTATTTAACAATATCCATGGATTCATACACAATCCTTTTATTATGGGTTGTTGTTGTGCAAGAAGTTGGATGGTATAATTTAGAACCAGTGACATGATATGTTGTTGTCTTTCATATCTTCTTGACTGGAATAATTTCTCCCTTGATTGGTCAACCGTTGAAAATTACCAATAAAATGTTCCAAACTTAAGAAATACACACAAGGGAATGAAGGGAATGCAGAATAACACACAAAGAAATTATAGTAATGGGGAGAGGGGTGCCAACACACAGTTTGCCCAACCAACCAAGTTATGGAACAATTTCCAACATGGCTATTGTGTCCAAAATTTGAAATTAATTTGTCAGTTCTTCATCATTTCTCATGTCAAATAATGCATGGGAAAATATTACCCCATTCTTCAATATTCTGCATTTACTATGTTCTATATGTACATTATATATTTGTATTTTTGATGAAGAAAAAGTAATTGTGTAAGCGCACATGCCAATATTTTTGATACTTATATAAGGTCTGCCAAGTGGAACATATCACATATGTCATGCATTGGTGCGTTTTTTAGGATTTCCTTGGGTCTCTGATCCATTTTATGTGTTTTGTTATATTTTGTGTATAGTGTATTATCAAGCTTTCTTTTAAAACTTAGGTACAATTCAGGTTAGTTGCATTTTTAATTTAATAAGTATAGTAAATTTCAGTTACATTGAAACACTCCGAGATAACATACATTCGAAGTCTAATTTGCAGTTGCAAATTTTTCACTTAGTAAATTACCCTTGTTTGAAGATTGTATCACCCAGAATGCTTTGCAGGGCATTGATTACAGGGTGTGGTGATTCTAGCTCAATTACTGTTCATTAGTTCAAGCAGTGTAGTGACAGCGGAGGCTGAGAGTGGTGATAAGGAATGCTTATGACAAACAGGAATTAAACAATGATTTGTTATCACATTAAGGAAAATAAAATTAAAAATCCTAACAAAGTTAGTAAGCTTTTTAGAAGTGGTCACACCTAAAAAGTAATAAACGCTACTCTACCATTGCCATGATTACCACAATAACGTGTGTAGCAAGTGCTTAACCAAAGATCACATGGAAAATTTGCATCATATTTTTAATTTATAAAATAATACATTATTTCCTAGAGCAGAGTAATGTAGACAAATTGTCAAAGGTTCTCCCATTTTGAATATGAAAAGTTTATACTAATTCTTTCTTAAAGGGACACTATAGGCACCCAGACCACTTCAGCTCATTGGAGTGGTGTGGGTGCAGTGATCCTATTGCACTTAGTGCTGCAATGTTAAACATTGCAGTTCAAGAGGATCTGCAATGTTTTCATTGCAGCACTAAGTCTGCCTCTAGTGGCTGTCTCCCAGACTTCCTGCACCTTTGGTCCAGTAACTGATGCTGGATGTCCTCACACTCTGCAACGTCAGATTTTTTGAATAGGAAAGCATTTATTCTTCCACATAAGGATGTCAAATTTAAAAATACGGATCTAAGTATCTAAGTACACACAGCAGAAAGATTAAAATTAAGAAGAGTTATTTTTAAAAATAATATGTGGTCTGTCAGCTGTGTTTAGTAGATAGCTCCCTATCCTGAATTTTGTAGTAGTACTCTTATGTAAGATAGCCATATTTAAAGTGGTACTCCAAGCACCATGACCACTTCATTGATCTCACGTGATCACGGTGCCTGAAAGCCTGTATGTGTAGTGTTTCGCTAGCTGCTGGAGGTGTAACTGAGCTAATAAGAAATAAAGAGGAGAAAAAAAAATAACTTCCTCTAGTAGTGAATGAATGAGAAATGTTTAAAAATAGATGCAGAAATAAAACATAAGATGTCTTCTATTGAATTATCCTCTGTATAGACCAGTGTACAAAATCATTTT
Organism: Pelobates cultripes; assembly: GCA_933207985.1. Taxonomy (NCBI): domain Eukaryota; kingdom Metazoa; phylum Chordata; class Amphibia; order Anura; family Pelobatidae; genus Pelobates; species Pelobates cultripes. The sequence continues at coordinate 79,650,488 of OW240920.1, read as the reverse complement.
AAAACAGAAAATGCAAGCATGTCTCTAAATTTGGATGGCAAATTCAATATTAAGACAGTCTCTAAACTTGTTTGTCATCTGCACACAGCTTTTCCTTTCTCAGATTGATTCATCCACAGTACATGCAACAGAATGGGAGTCAAATGCTGACCATACAGAGTAGTATCTTCAAATAATAGTACCATTTTATTAAAACTCCAAAATTGGCATCTCACATTAAAAAACATGGTAATCAGCTATCAGGAAAAAGTCACCAGTGCTACCCTTAGAAGGCACTGACGGAAAGTTTCTGACAGTACTGTCTACTGGGTCTAGCTGCAAAACTACCTGCTGATGGAACTGATGACAATCGTTTAGCCAATTTTTGTACCACAAAAAGATCTAGACCAAAACATTGGCCTTCTAGGTCAGTGTTGGCTAACCTTAACACTATAAATTGTTTCTGGACTACATTTCCCATGATGCTCAGCTAGCTTATAGCGTCTAAAAGCTAGCTGAGCATCATGGGAAATATAGTCCAGAAACAATTTATGGTGTCAAGGTTAGCCATCACTGTTCTAGGTGGTGGTGGCGGCGAGTTAGACAGAAGTACTTGCCCGACTATATTGATTTACAGACTGAGTAGTAGTACTAATATTAGCACTGCTCGTGGTGGCTGGAACCCAACCATCCCACACTTTCCTCATAGAAATCTAATGTTGTATTTCAAAGATTTTTTAGATTATTTTTTTAAAGGGAGGATTTTAAAATGACTACAAAAAGTGTTTTTGTATTATGACTTGTTAGTGTTGTGTATTTGGCAATTACATTTAATTTGGTGTTTGTGGCTTGGTGGTTTTAGTTTAACTGTATTAGTTTTAATTGTGGAACTATGTCTGCTAGAATAACTGTTTTGCAAACACAGCCCCAAAACATTTTATTTCACCAAAAAAAAGAAAGAAGATTTAATATTTTTGGATAAGCTTTTCAAATGATTTAATGTTTTTCGATACATTTTAAAACTACTTAATTTTATGAAAAATATAAACATTTTGTAACATTTTGCTACATGTAATACATTGATAGTTTTATATATTATGTATTATATGATATGTTAAAATTTTGAAGAAATCATTCTCAATCTTTTTTTGAAAACTATTGAATCTAATAAAACAATTTGTTTCAGAGACTTATTCTATTTAAAGTTAAACTAGTGATAGCGAAAAACAAACTCCTTACTACAGCTACCCTGGAGCTCTGACAAACACACAGTCAAATTATGAGCAAAACAAAACTAATAAGAAATAACTAAAAAACAACAACCAATTACTTTCACTAGTTTCTGGCATGAGAACCAAATGAAACCAAATTAATTCATCAAAGCAATCTTACAACAGTTCACTTTACTGCTGATTGTGAAGAAAAATAAATAAATTAAATCAGTGTCATAGATAGTAACTACTCCATTGCCTGTACAGCTCAAAAACTAAAATGAAATTAACTTTCTCTCACCACTTTGTGTACTGTAGAAAGGAAACTGGCGTACAACTAACATCTACACAAACTGTAGAATTAAAAAAAAAAGTAATAATCCAATTAACTAAAACAATATTGGAATAGTATTGTAGTATTGGAATACTACTAATACTATTAATAATAAAAATACTTTGGGGCCTGAGCTTCATAGAGGCCTGATGCATCTTGCTGGAGCTCCTCATCTTAATAATTCAAATCAACAATTTTTCCGACTACCAGAACTCTCAGCTGGAACTTAAACAGTCCTACCCCATCTTTACCAGCCGAGGTGCTCTGGATCGGTACCACATAGTGCCAGACAGCGGATTTCTTTGGAGAAACTGTGGGGCTTGGTGAATCGCTGTGCAGGAGAGGCGGCCAATCTCCCTACTGCCTAGGAACAGCTGACACACTTTGTGCGCATGATAGTGGTTATAGTGATGTGGAAGACATGCCATTGTGCTTCCCTGCCCCCACCCATTGTAGCAGGTTGTGGTGGATAACTGCCAATATCCACCCCCTCCATTTGTTAGGAGGTTACTAATATAAATGAGAGACATGTCATTTTCAGAGAATTTTGTCCATCTAGACAAATTTCAGAGTGTAGTGAATGAACGCAAAAACTGACTTTTTCCATTAAATGTTAAATCATGGTTTCTAAAATGTCAAATTTGTGGGGGCGGGGCCTGACCGCCATACCAAATGGTCGCACTAAGCCTGAGCTCTGTGAGAATCTTTGAATTTCAGCGATATACTTGACTTTTGGGCCCCTATTTACAAGCTTGCAGCTACTAATGCTTTATGTTAATCCAGTCCTGGGCAGACGGAAACGACATTGCCCTCCTTACCTCCAAAGCTGAGGTGGAAAGTCCTTCGGCCTACTAAGGGCCCTCCTGGCGGCGGGGTCATGGAGTAGCGGCCGATCTCTCTGTCTCTTGCCTGCCAAGAAGCAGCCTCGCAGTGGTTGAGCCCATCTACCCCCCCCCCACCGGAAAGGGTTATCCAGGCATCCCATAGGCACAGGGTCCAGTGGAAGCACGCCAAAATGGAGGCTGGGGTAAATCAAATGAGCCCGCAACTCTCACTCGAGTCCAGACTGGAGAGAATATTTGACGCATTCTGGCTGAAGCTGGCACGCAGAGCACAAGATCTCTCACACATACAGTGGCCTGCTGAGTCACCTCTGCAGCCCCATCAGGATCCAGTATCCAGGAAGGTGGTGCACTCTTCACAGAAGCAAGGCTTGATACCGAGATGCAGGCCTCCGCGACATGCTGACGCCGACACTCCCAATCAACAATCAACTCCTTAAAAGACCAACGAAGCCACAGCACCACTCACCTGTACAGTCTCCCCGATATCTTTGGGCCCGACCTGTGGCCTCTAATCCTTGGAGGGTGCGCTCCTGATGGCGCAGACCGCAACGGTTCATCTACAGACAGGCGGTTAATGGGCCTGCTCCAAAGCATGTTGAAGCAAGACCTGAGTTTTCCACTCAGGCAGCAGAAGGAAAGGCACGCACAGGGAGTCTCTGAGGCCTCTACATCACCCTATGGCTCTCATGCCACTGGATGGGCAGACCAACGCCACCTTGGGGGACTATGCCATACCAGCGGTTGGAGTGTGCTAAGTGACATTCTTGATACAAAACAGTCACCCAGCTTGCCCATTCTGATAAAGGTCTAGCTCCTGTTACACACTTATAAATTCATATGCGAACAACACATACATACTCATGTGCTCAACACCATAATGTCAGTTTACTCAACTCACAACTCCTAAGGACAATATTGTCTATTCGCTGACCTATGCTTCCACATCTTAGCTTAGTGCACTAGTTTAACCCTGATAAGTGTTTTTGAGTCAAGCACTATAACATATAACTGATCCAGAGCAGTGGCGGATCCAGACCCTAATCTCGGGAGGGGCACTTGTAGATTATTTAAAGAAATAATCCAGGCACAATAACCAGTACACCTCAGTGTAGTAGTTATGGCGCCAGTAGTGCCAGGATCCCATCCCAGAGTAAGTAGTCAAACCGTTTAAGAATAGTTTGACAACTTACCTGGGGTCTGCTGGGATATAGAGCATAGGATCAGTGGTATGTGTGAGGGGTGAAGTGTGTGTGTGTGAGTGCGTGAGGGCGGCAGTGTATGTCAGGGTTGCAGTGAGTGTGTTAGGGGGCAGTGTATGTGTGGGGCAGTGTGTGTGTGAGCGGTGCTGTGTGTATGTGAGGGTTGCAGTGTGTGTGAGTGTGGCAGTGTGTGTGTGTTTGGGGCAGTGTGTGTATGGGAGGCAGTGTTTGTGGGGCAGTGTGTGTATGAGGGCAGTGTTTGTGGGGCAGTGTGTGCATTGGGGCAGTGTGTGTAGTGTGTGTATGGGGCAGTGTGTGCATGGGGGCAGTGTTTGTGGGGCAGTGTGTGTATGGGGGCAGTGTTTGTGGGGCAGTGTGTGTAGTGTGTGTATGGGGGCAGTGTGTTGTGTGTGTATGGGGGCAGTGTGTGTAGTGGGGGGGAAGTGTGTGTATGGGGGCAGTGTGTGTAGTGTGTGTATGGGGGCAGTGTTTGTGGGGCAGTGTGTGTATTGGGGCAGTGTGTGTAGTGTGTGTATGGGGGGCAGTGTTTGTGGGGCAGTGTGTGTAGTGTGTGTATGGGGACAGTGTTTGTGGGGCAGTGTGTGTAGTGTGTGTATAGGTGGCTTTTTTTTTTTTAAATTTAATTAAAATAAATATATACTTTATGTCCCTCCTCCCTTCTTACCTTTACTGGGAGGAGGGGGGACATTTCTTAGTCCCTGGTGGTCCGGTGGGATTCCCTGGTGGTCTGGTGGTGAATCCCTGGTGGTCCCAGTGGTGGTGAGGTGAACTCTAGGCCTTTGCTCCAGGGCTAGAGTTCACTCTCGCGAGATTTGGAGCGTTGTCGTGGTAACCGCGGCAACGCTCCATGCTCGCGAGAGGAGGACCCGGAGGAGCTGCAGGTAAGAGCTCCTGGGTCCTCTCTCACTCCCTCCCCTGCCGGCTGTAAGCATGGTGCACTGATCTCTGTTCTCCCTCCCCAGTCTGCAGGCACATTGCAGGGCTGGCACTTGGACAATGCCCCGTTGCGGATCCGCCACTGATCCAGAGGCCTCCAGGGTGCATGGCTTCTTAACCTATGCATGTCTAGAATAATTTTTGCTCTTCAGTGATTTACATGAATCCAGCGCCAATTGGCACTGGGTCAGGCTCCGCCCACACTCATCCCTCGCTGACGTCCGCCGGTGGGGGAGACCTAATGCGCATGCATAGCAATGGGTGCGCGCATTAGATCTCCCCATAGGAAAGCATTATTCACTTTTCGTGTTCTAAGAAGCTGGAAGTCCCTCTAGTGGCTGTCTGATAGAAAAACTGCAATAATTACACTTGCACGGTTAAGGGTGGTGGGAGTTTGCACCCAGACCAGTCCAATGGGCAGAAGTGGTCTAGGTTCCTGGAGTGTCCCTTTAAGACTAGTAAAAATAGCAATTGATAGCAAAAAATTCCCAAAAATGTCCATAGCACAATTTAAATTATTTTAGCACATTGCCTGATCTCACAAAATGTGTTGTTTTATTCAATTATTATTATTATATTTATACACTATTTATACACTATCAATACACTATTTCAAGCACATGTGTTTTTACTTAACTATAACAGTAGAGTCTGGCTTCTTAATCTGTGGTACGTGCAACAAAAGCAGGCCGGGTGGCCAATTTAGGGCACACCAGGAGGTGGCCGGCTGTGCGCTAAGGCAAAGTAGGCACTGGTTTATCTGGACGGCAGTTACCTACTCTTCCAAAATACAGTGTCCAGGGTGAGGCTGTAGCTGGGCTGAATGGGAGCTGTAATTTCTTTGCTCTTTCAGCACTGCTATCTCAAGCACCTTGTGGTGATGCCAAGAGCCGGGTTATGACGTCACCCTGCCTCCGGCATCAGTGAGGGAGCAGAGCAAGATCTGATCTTGAAGATGACAGCAGGCCTACCGGCCCCCTGGGAAAGGATCCAGTCCGTCCGGCTCTCCCAAAGATAGGGAGGCAGGGAGGACTTAGATGAAAAAAGAATAATTTGGAGTTAAATAAAAAAAGAATAATCATGTGTGTGACAGAATGTGTATGTGTCTGTAATTGTGAGTGTGTGTCTGTCAGTGTCCTCTTTGTGTGTGCGTATCATAGTCCTCTGTGTAACTATTATGTGTGTATATTTTTTGTGTGACTTTTATACTTCAGATAAATAGTTCATACACTCCTTTTTATATACACTATATATATATATATATATATATATATATATATATATATATATATATATATACACACACACATATATATATTTTAGACCTGCAGGAGAACTTCTCCGTAAAAGGTTGAGAAACACTATAATAGATGAATTATATATTTATTTTGATTTTTGGAGGATGAAATATAAGAAAAAATAAGATGAAGCATTCAAAATCGCAGTGTTTAGTTTTATTATTATTTATTCCTGTTTAGACTGGTAAGTAAAAGCCCCCTCAGTCTCTATGTCTTCTATAGTACAAATTTTACTGCCATCGACAATAAAAGCAATATGATAAAAGGAACAGCATCACCCTATCACAGGGTAAAATGCTCCATTTTTCTTTTAGGTCCAAATGATGATCCTAATCCTATTTATCAATGGAGGAAGGGACCTTTGTCTGACTGTCAGCGCTAAGCACCAGCCGGATACAGACAAATCGAAACTAAATCTGGAAAGAGGCGCTTCCTTGAAGGAAGGAGGAAAACGAAAATCATGCCTGTAGCTTTAAGACGAGAGAAAGGCTGGATAGGAGGAGGGAGGTGCCTTGACACTCAGTGAGTCTGAGCTGTGGACTGGAGGCACAAGGAAATCTTCCTGGAGGGAGCTGCTGGCATTGATCTGAGCTCTGGACGCTGTCACTGTCTATACAGACATTTTATGGCAGTTTTCTGCCTGAAACATATGGAAGAGCAGGTCCAGGGATAAGAGCAATGCCCCCCATGTCTCCTCTACCCCCCATCACCACCCTCGCTGCCTGAAACAAAAAGACCTCCATAGAAGATCCCACACAGCATCCTCCCTGCACCCTCCTCATTCAGCACACAGGGTGGGAAGCAGGTAGGGGGAGTCTCTGCCTCACTCATTGTCATTTTACATACCAGCTTTAAATCAGAATGTATAGCTGTCAGTATTATGTTATCTATACATCTGTGTGCTGGAACTGACACTCGTGATATTATCTGTCCTTAATTCTAGCATAAAGTTCGACAGAAACGTTCCATGTTTCCATGGTAATTGCTTCTAGATTGCATTGTTGCCCTATAGTTGAGATATATATGTATATATATGTGTGTGTGTGTGTATATAAATATTCTACATTTTTATGGGAGCTCTAACCGATTGACATTACAATAACCAAAATAATTTTACTATAAACAGAGCCCCATGTAAAATAAAGCAAGGCTCACTGTGGGTCTCACTGATTTTTATTTAATCACGTTTCAAGCCTGTAGCTATTTGGTCTGATCTAGTTAGGCTGTTAATATTTAGAAGCAAAATAACATGGAATTAAATGACTCAATATTTGAGTTTCTTTTTTTTCTTTTTATCCTTAAGTGCCTCCAGTAACTAATTTTTTTCACACTGGCACTTCTGTTTACTAATTATTGCTAAAAGAAAAAAGAGGGTTTCAAGTATGTATAGAAATGTTTATCCCAACAATTATTCCCTATACTGTTAATAGTTAAAGCTTTGGACCGGGAAAAGATATACTCTGTGTTGTTCAATCTATTTGTTGCATTTATTTCAATAATGTAAAATAATAGATCCACTTTAAAACAGTACAGTATTTTACATAGTGCTTGTTGTTAATCAGTTTATTATAATTCCCCAGAAGTGGCCACATGGTAGTCCTCTGGCTTTTGTAGAACTACAAATCCTTTGATTTCTTGCAAGCTTTAAGGTTAGCAAAACATCATGGGAGTTGTAGTTCTACAGCTTATGGGTCTACCTTTTTGCGCTAGAGTCTAGTAGAACACCTCACTGATATTTTGCTACCCCTAGTGTAAGTGGTCACATTAACAAAGGTAATTGCCCAAGATCTGAATCAAAACAAAACCTAGAATTTGAGCTATGTCTGTTCAATCACAATTTACCTCATTAATATTAAGTACACCCACACTTATTAGATATTTTGTACTGTATGGCAGCCCAGGAATTAGATTTACCTCCATCATGGCATATCATTTGTAAAAGTATGGGGTATGTCTGGTCTTTTTTAATAGCCACTTTGTCACAAACCCTGGCCAATGTATGTGTTCATATTATTTTTTTGCATTTTTCACACAAAAATCACACTTTTACTGATGATATCGTTGTTTTACATTTTACTTGTCTAAAACACTAATATTTGTGTTCAGCAAAGTTTCTGGAGTACAACAGTAACCCCATGTACAGGTTTTGAAAAGTTACAGGGTCAAATATAGAGCATGACCATTTCAGTCTTAACTAGATATTTGATAAAGTGATTTTCTGGCCCCATGTCTTCTTTGAGACCGTATGGCAGCCTGGGTAATAACATTTCCACCATTATGGCATTTCATTTTCAGTAGGCAACCCAGAGTATTCCAAATAGGATATTTTGAGATGTTTGGTCTAGACATTTTATCACAAATGCAGGCCCCATTTAGTGGTAATACATTTTATTTGTGTTTTTCACACACATAATATCCATTTTTCACAGGACATTTAATAATCCTAAAGTGTGTTAGTGTAATAAAGGCTTAATATTTCTTACTTAGCATTTTCTTACTACCAGTTCCTCACATTTACCTCTTTTCCATTTTTTGGGGGTAAATCACATAGCCAAATATATTAGAGGCTAGTGATGTCCCGAACGGTTCGCTGAACGGTTCACCACGGACAGCAAACATATGCGCTGTTCGGTCCGCCCCTATGTCATCATTAAGTAAACTTTGACCCTGTACCTCACAGTCAGCAGACACATTCCAGCCAATCAGCAGCAGACCCTCCCTCCCACCTCCTGACAGCATCCATTTTACATTCATTGTGAAGATGCATTCTTAGTAAACTGTCCAGGAGGTGGGTCTGGGAGGGAGGGTCTGCTGCTGATTGGCTGGAATGTGTCTGCTGACTGTGAGGTACAGGGTCAAAGTTTACTCAATGATGACATAGGGGGCGGACCGAACAGCGCATATGTTCGCCATCCGTGGCGAACCGTTCGGGACATCACTATTAGAGGCCCTTTATAACTTGTAAATTTGAAAAAGTGATATTCTGGGCCTATGTCACCTTTTTGAAGTATTACTTTCAAAGAGGGGAACGTACATGTCTTCAAAATGAAAACCGGTTTTGTAAGGTTTTGGAAAGTTACAGGATCAAATATAGGGCTTGAAATTACATTCTCTGGGATGTCTGCCTGGGTTGTCAGGCATGTACCCCAAAATCTAATTAAGAAAATAATTATATATCAATACACTTGGAATGAAAAAAAATATATAAATTTCATGGTAAGTGTATAATATGTGTCATTTATATATAATTATATGTTGTATGACCTGCTTGACAACCCAGGCAGTCCCCCTGCAGATCAAGCTAATCTGAATCATGTGATCGTGGTGTCACCACGATCACGTGACTCGAATTGGCTGCAGGGGGACTGCCTGGGTTCCCAGACAGGCCCCTGAACAGATTTGGTGTGGTAAGTATGATTCAGTGGGGCTGTACAGAAGTTAGGACATGTCATTACAAACAAATGTCGTTAAGCCTATGCATTGAGGACGTAATGACACGTCCTAACGGTGCGAATGGGTTGAGCTACTTTTCTTAATTGTTTCCTTTACAGTTCTCATATTTCTCTTCTTGCACCCTCAGCCAGCAGCCGTCATGGGACACTCACCTCTAGAATTCAGTGACTGTTACTTGGACAGCCCAGGTTTCAGAGAGCGCTTAAAGGGTTATGAGCAAGAGCTCGAGAGAACCAACAAGTTCATAAAAGATGTTATAAAAGATGGGAATGCCTTGATCACCGCTATAAAAGGTAAGATATACTACTTAATTATTGATATGTTAATACTCTGGCCAGCATACAATAGGAAATACCTATAAAGCTGTTCTGAAAGTTAAATTCTGTCATTACTTTCATATTTTTTTTTTAACGTGATCTGAAAATGGATAGTTTTTACCATAGTAAATTCCACCCGTTTTCACAGAAGTATCCGGTTCAGTCTACCAAAATTGCCAGAAATAGGAGAAGTGAAACAGAAAACTTTTCTCTTGGAAAAATTGGGGGAAAGATCAATGATAAATCTGTTGTGTTGCAAAAAAATTGTCGTATATTTAAATATTAGGGTTCTATAAAAGCAACAGAAGAGAAAAATCAGACATCTAATAAAGTGCATCAAATTAGGCGTCAAAGTGTCAGCAACACTTTGATTAATATACCCAATATCTTTGCCGATTACATATTTATAGCTGCAAACATTCTGTGATTTCTGTTCAGTTTGTGTGTGTTAAAACCATATTGTAACTTGGAGTTATTGTGACATAGGTCTTTAGCAAAAGCAACTCGTCTCTGACTGTTAGTGTGATATGTTTGTGATAAATGGAAAAGGAGCATATGAACATATTCTTAACCACTCAACGACAAAGGCTATTTTGAAATGCTACGCGTTTGTTACCAGTGCCATTTTTGCATTCCCGCAACAATGTAGTGCACCCATACATGTGTTTTTTTTTTTTTTATATATATATATATATATATATATATATATATATATCATATATTAGTACTCTATGTAACTTAAAACAACGAACGTAGGTTGAAATACGATTTTATTTTTTCTATTTACATGTGTATTATTTTGGGGACATTTAGGTCACATGTTTCCCACTACTGAAAACAACCCATATCTGTATTCTGCTATTGTTATTTATTAAAATCAAACCCAACATATATACCTTTTCCCTTAAACCAAACCATAATCCTATTTACATTCCAACACCTAATTTATTTAAAGGACTAAGTGCACAGCACAGCGCAGCTGTCATGCCAAGGCTCATTAATTGTGGCCCGATCTGACAGAGGGAACCCTCAGATATTGAAAGATACATGGGATTCCTTGGTACCAGCAGGGATTTAACCCCTACTAGTATTTGTTTACTGCATGATGGTCTGTGCCAGTAACCCCATTAAAGCCCTACACTGCATGAAGGCATAGACCATCTTATGGTCTTTAATTGATTAAGTGTGTGAAATCTGACAGAGCTGGGCACAGCCACTGGGAAATGCAGTATATCAGTGCCTTATTTCTTCTTAGTGTTCCGAATATATATGTAAGTGCAAATAACCATAGCGTTTGTGTAAAACTGTATAATTTTGATTATTTCATGAGCACAGAAAGAAAAACAAAAAACGGAAGCAATCTCATATCGTTAAAATAAATTACTCTGGAGGCCTGCATTGTGTTGACTTTTAGACCATATGCTAAATAGCCACACATAAATTTCCTGACAAAACATTTGTCCTGCAGCCATATTTGTGAGTCATTTGTGCTATTTGTATGAAAGGGTCTCTTTAACCTTGTTCCTAATCTGTGCTAATTTGTATCTATATGAAACTAGCTATTAAGGCACTTACGCACCCCCTGTTGGAAAAAAATAAAAATCATTAATAAATAGATATTGGGGATCCCTCAATCCTCTGCATTTTATTGGACCTAGGACTGACACAAGATATATAATATGTAAAAAGATAAAGCCAAGAACTTATGTTGAATCCAGCCCCGAGGCAGGTTGTCCTTAAGTTGATCCCCACCTACTTTGTTGTCATGTTTTGTAATCTTGTGTTGGTCCTAGGTCCAATAAAATGCAGAGGATGGGGGACTGAACAGAGGGAAGGCTCTGTGTAAAACAGTCAGTGAAAGGAGAGAAGAGAGGGAGGGTCTCATATTGTAGGCACGCAATCATCGTCGTCTGCAAGTGAAGAAACTCATTACGTCCATTGCCAGTGTGCTGTCTGTGCTGACAACAAATATAATTTTTTTTGCACAGTACTCACATTAGGCAGTCGGGTACAGAGATCCAGACTGCATAAGTTACTTCATTTGTCTTTTTTTTCGTGTGTGCAAGTATACTCCCACACCTAAGTTTAGATTTCTGAAACGAGTTAAGGTCACCGTTATTATCTTTTGCCACTGCGGCCACACTGATCATGTGAGTGTGCAGTTTGTTTATATTAATTTCACTCTAATATCCCCAAAATACAACACTATTTTAGTGTTATTGCTATCTTTCTTTCTGTATACCTGGTATTACACTGCCCAGGCATATCAATTGGAGTTAGTTAACAGCTCCTTACAATGTAAGTGCAATTCAACCAATATACTACACTATATCTCCCTTTCTTGTCCTCTTTTTCGTTTCATATAAACCTGGATCTGAGGACTCTGTGAAGGCGCTGCTCCCTTCGCTCTTTGAACTTACAGGGTTATTTAACCCCTTAAGGACCAAACTTCTGGAATAAAAGGGAATCATGACATGTCACACATGTCATGGCTGCCTACCACACTACATAACAAGCGCTAGATACCTACCAATCTTTGTTATAATGATAGAGAAATAAATTTGCTATTTTGAGAATGCTTGTGAATAACAAACCACTTAACTCTACTTTCTATACTACACAATATGAATATGCCTAAATAGTTTCCCTTTAAACTGAATGCTTTGCGAATGTTGACCCAATACTAGTTTGAGCAGTGTGAAAGTTTGTTTACAAGGTTGGCGGATACAATGAATTTGCAAAATGTAGCTTGAAATGCTCAGGCTATGAAACACCATCTTTCATTGACAAACTACATTAATGTGCTGCAATACAGGTATTTCACTTATTCTTCTCATTTCTGACCTCACCTGTCCTCTGGCCCTCTTTTCTCCTTTTTGCTATTTCATTCTTTCCTTTCTTTGCCTTCTTGTTTGATACACTTGGTGTTATATGTTTTATTTGTGTGAGGATGTTATGCTTTTCATATACATAAAAAAAAAACACCAACCCAACTTCCAGATTAAGATGCAAAATGATCAACACTTTATTTGTGCACCTGCCCTACTCTGGCAAATATAATTAATACGGTTTAGGGTGCCAATTTCATTGTGTGTGGTGGTTTTATTTTATTTATTTTGTCTATTTTCTTTTGTAGACATTTTTTTTACCTGATTAATTGCCTTTATTCAAATTACGGTATACACACATCTTTATGAAAAACTATAGACTGATTTGAAATGTAATTGGAAACAAGATTCAATTGTTATTGATGCCTGCGTCCATGGCATCTGATGTGTGTTTACATATTTTTGCTAGAATTCATTTTTACCTTGATATCACCCTTTTTGTCATTAAAAATAAAGCCGTTACTCTGAGTTCAGAAGAAGATAGATTGAGTTCATTTAGGATGTGTTTGTGTCATAAAAACCTTTTTGAACTTATTTTTCCTAAATATAACAAAAGGAAATAATTGATTGTATTTATTGAGGGTTCAGAAATGGACATGTGGGACTGCAACCAATAATGGCCATTTTAATCTATTGGGATTTATAGCTCTTTTACAGCCCCATGTATTTTGTTTTGAATACCCACTGAAAGCTTTAGTGGTTACCAGTTGGTTCTCATTCCGGTGAACTGTTTAGAAGTTTAAAGAGATACTTCAAACTCTGTGACACTTTAGTAATTTGAAATGGTTATGGTTCCTGGAATCTGTATGTGCAACAGAAATCTGGGATTTTCCAGTTCATGTCAATGACAGGAAAGCCTGTATTTCGTTCAAGGTTGTTACTAGTAGAATAATGTATTTGATTGCTCCACTTTTAAGAGTTTTGTTCTATATGTCCCGTATGTAACACTTCGCGGATAGAATGAAAGCATTGTTTGGATTACAAAGACCTACTTAGTGCTCCCTTTCTCGATTAATTTTGTATATACAGCAATGGGAAGCACCAAGGCAAACTGCTTAAGGTAGAGTGGCGGTTTTCTTAATTATTATTCCAGAGCTGACACAGATTATTGGTGGTCTTTCAGGCCAATTTGCTGATAATAGGTGCTGATGTTCTGTACATTAAAAGTTTTGAAAAAGCAAAACAATTTCTATACAATTCTGGCATTAACTGAACATGCTGACTGCAATCACTGTCAGGCATCCAGTCTATTTCATCGCAGTAGACTATTTACTGTCTTACCTCCATGCCTTCAGCTGTGCTCACAGGGGGGAGTGATGTTAGCTTGTGACGTGGCCTCTCATTGGCTGGAGTTTGACAGCGCACAGTGATTGGTAAGGGTGAGTCAGTTATCTCTGAAATATTGGTAAATTACAAGACCAATACAGATAATTTTTTTTTTTTTTTTTTTTTAAGTTAATTGGGTCAACTGTATGTAACATAGCATTTCAAATGCTCAATTATCATTAAATAGTTGTACAGTGTGAAGGAGGCAGATTGTTAACCAGAAATTACAGTAAAAGTTAATTCATTTCCTAGTATTCTGTTAAATGTGTAGAAAGAAAATAAATTCTCTTTGTGAGAGAGTGCCGCAGGAAGCATGTGAATTTCTGGTAATTAAGGACATTGTGTGGTGATGTGTAGCTTTGTGCGGGGGCTAGTGGATAAAGATTGATTTTTCCATCTGTGTTCTTGTTATATAGTTTTTTTTTTTTTGGTTTTTTTTTTTATTCCTGAGTTTTAAAACATTCTGTTTATAGAGAGGAACGAAAGCTTCATTCCTTTCAAGCTTTTTTGTTGTTGTCAATAATACCTATAGAATCTCAGAATGCAAAATAAATTTGTTAAAAGGGTATGTTTGGTTTGCAATAGACTTCTTCATTAGGCCAATAAAATCAAGACTCATTCACTTGGATGTTTTCCCAGATACTTGTTACCGTGGCAGCAAGGATACTGTGGAAAGGGGAGGAACACCCCCACTTTATTGTAAGTGGAGGAACGAGATATATATGTTTTAGATTTGTCATTATCAACTGTACTGTCCTGCAGTTTATACTAATGGATCTCCAGCACTGCATGTATATTCCACCCTGCTCATTCATTCTAAAACATCTGCCAGTTTTCTGGATGGGAAAATCCCCATTCCAACTAAATTTCTTACATTGCACATACTTTGTAGGACTTTTTAAAACCATTTTACCATTAACCGCCATAGAAGATGCATAAGGTATTTTGTTTAATGGCTTAAGAAGATGATGCTTTTCATAGTTTAGAAATCTAGGAAAATGGAAGGATTTTTATTTATTTATTTTTTTACGTTCAGCTCATTAGTCTCAAATAGCCATTTCACTCAAATGCATCCCCATGATCCCAGTTTGGAAAGCGTAGCCATTTTAAATCTTAAAATGCAGAACACAACTGGCAGGTGCTCCCCACTTCACACATTGAGTCCATAAATACAATGCTTCCAACTCCTGACAAAGTACCACTGAGATATGAAACACGTTTTTCTGTTGCTAAGCTGCAGCTTGCATTTGCACTGTGGCGTTTATATAAAGTATAAGGAGATTAAATTTGTAAATGTGCTTTCTTTCCTTCTTTTATTCTAATATGCTGAAACCTTCCTTTTTATCTTTATATTTTTATATTTATTTTTTTTCGTTACTCGAGCGTAACAACTTTTCTTCAACTATTTTATGGTTGAGGTGTGTTTTTTACTTGTTTCTTAGTACTTTCCAATGGATTTTTTTTAATTGCATTTATTGCAAATGTTGTCTAAAATCTTAATTAATCAACAGATCACAAAAAGCTGTGTGAAAAAAAAAATAAATGGTTCTTTGGCAATGCTCACCATTGCACCTGCAGACCCACAACCGAGAGGCTGTGCTGCATTTTCTTTTCTGTCTGTCTTCTTTTTTTTTTTTTTTTTTCATCACATCAATAGTTTATCTGTAATTAAATTAAAAGTAGATTTGTCCTACAAATATCTAAAATATAAAATCAGCCTCAGGCAAGCAGTAACATTTAACCTGGCCATTATGAAATCTGAATCACTAGAAAATGTCTAGGTTATTTTTCTTATTTTGTTACCTGGATAATTTTATTTTTTTTACGAGTCAGTTATGCATATATCATCAGTCACTATGTGTCATTTTATTTAGCTGTGTGTGTGGATGATCATGTACTTTTCTTTCTGGAATCATAAACTGAACTTGCAGGTGACTACACAGCATCAGATGGAAAGGAAAAGATAAAGCAGTTTTTTTCAGTATAACACAAATCTAAACCTTTTCATTATGTAACAGGGACATTTTAAATTGAAGAATTTCACAAGTTACCAACAGCAATTTTCAAAATGCATGTTATATATTTTTTATTTATTGTATAGTAATGCAAAAAAGTGTGTGTGTGTGTGTGTGTGTGTATATATTTCTGAGTGCACACAATTTGATATAAGTAGTAATACGGAGATATCCATATATATATATATATATATATATATATATATATATATATATATATATATATATATATATATAGTTAGCCTGTTTGTATGTGTGAATAAAAGAAAATGAAAACATTTACTGTATAAAAGTGAGATTATTACTCTAATAAATAGGAAGAGATGGCGCGCGAGCCATGGATGCTAGAGATAAGACTACACAATTATTTATGTAAAAATACACATATATAAATATTAATATAGATTTCATAACCCATCTCCTTTCCAAATACTGGTATGTATTAATAGAAAACAGGTGGCCATTAAATCCTAAGTTTCACTGTAACACTGATCAAACATTTTTTTTCAGATTTTTGGAGTTTGTTTTTGAAAAGTATGTTATTAATGTTTACTCTCAAAATGTATATTCCATTAAGTTCACACTTGCCAGTCATCGCTTTCCAATTTATAGTGTCATATATTAAAAAAAAATGTGTATTTGGTAGTAAATAACACTTCTATATTGAGTATAGAAGACAATTTCACACTGCTTCCAATGAACTAATGTATCTGATAGTAAATAGATATCTGTGTTTTGGCGGTCATATTGTTAATATGTCTTCTGGAAAGCTCCTTTGCATGACTTTTTTTTTTTTATTATTTTTTTTTTCTGGTACAAAGGTCAGTGCAGTCACATAAGGACCTTGCTGAATTACTGGACAACACCTACGTTTCTTTGAAGTACTTACTGAATTAGAAAGGAAATTCTTAACTATAGTCATCCGTAAGGCAATCTGGGATTTTCCAGGTAATGTCAGTTTCAGGATAGTGGGTTTTTCCTTCACGGTGGTTACCAGTGGAATATTCCCGTTGATTGTTCCACTAGAAGAATTTTGCCTCATATTTGCTCACTATGCAGAATCCTTGTGTTGTTTTAGTAGATATCAGCTCAGCTCCTTTCCTTCCCGTCTTCAGAAACCTGAATCTTAAGTTGCTTTATTTGTCTAATGGTTATTAAATTACTGGAGAGATAACAAATGATTTGCTGATTTAACTCTATCTCCAATAATACCAGGTCCATGCTGCTGGTCCATGCTGTTACATTGTGTTTTTTCATGGATGGAGCTAGTCTCACAAGGATTTTTATGATCTACTTGTCTCTGGGTATCACAGAGACTTCAAAGGCTCTATCTGAAGCCATGTTGCCATAGAATATAACCAATGGCTCCCTCACTAACGTTATAACATGTGCTACTTTAGTGCTAAGAAAAGGACTTTTTTTGGGGGGGATTTGTTAACCATGCCCTCTTAATTATGAGCCCCCTGCCTTTTTTTCTCTCTCTCTAATGAGACTCGTTTTTCTATAACAGAGGATGGTATTCCCCAAAGAATACTGTCTACTTTGGAAGAAGAATCTTCTGAGATCTCATATTGATTTCTCCATTGTAATCTAATCTCTCGACTCTCTGTTCACTGATAAGCAGACCCCAGTTGGCTAGTCACTAAGGTAATTTAATTTCACTTCTTCTATTAAATTTGCAGCCAGCCAAGTTCTGTAATGTTTTAAGAACATTGCATGTATTACTCTGCTCAAAATTGAAGATCAGATCAGATTTGTATGAAGGCCAGTAGCACTGTCTATCCTTCAAATCAGAAAGTAGTTTAATGATAATTGTTCTATAAGATGTTTACAGCTGCTACGAGCGTGAGTACCTTTTGGTGTGCCTGGGTCCCACCAATGCACCAAAATTCCTTTCTCTAAGCATATACTGTTTATTTTCACCCACATATCTAGTCTAACAGTCAATTGCTCAGGTAATAGTTTTATTTTACATAAAACTAAAAACCATGAAAGAACGATAAGTAGTGAATTTCACAGTATGTTTGCTATCCTCAGAGTATCAGTATTTTGTTTTACATAACTGCTTAATGTTTCCTTTTTTTTTTTTTTTTATAGTGTCATGTTTTCTAAACGTATATAATGTGCAAGAAATAGAAAGAAAGTAGAGTGAGTGTGTCATGTTGCTGAATATTAGTAGGGGGGTAACCCTTAAACGTAAATTGCTAAAGAGAAAGAAAAAACATACAAGAATTCCAAAAAAGGGAGAGAGAAAGAAAAATATCTAACAGAATTCCCTTTTAGGCTCTTGTATGGTGGCAGCAAACCTAAATAGTCTTCTCAAAAGAGAGATAAAATATAACTTTTAATTAGATTGATTAAAACAACTGTAAGTGAAAACAAATAACTAAAAATTTGAGCGGTACAAAAGCAGGAGAAAATGATAGCTGGCCCGTGCTGCCTTTGTCTGTTGGCAACACATGTGCCACTGGGGTATAGGGGGTATTGATATAGAGACACTGAAAAAAGTAGTATCAATAATCCCAATAATGTATCCCCCCAACTCCCATCACTCTATGCCACACTGGTGGCAAAATCTCCTTCCCCTCTACAGTGAAAAAACGGCTACCTAACTGAACGTAGTAAAATCATGAAGCTGGGTGGCTAACATGGAGGAAAAATAATAAAGTATAACGGCTGCAGCATAGTCCCCTGTCCACCTCCTCCACCCTTAAGCTATTAAAAGTCCCGATGCGCGTTTCGACGAATATCGGCTCTTCCAAGGGAACCGAGTCAGAACTGATCGGTTATTTAAATATCCTGCCCTCCATCCTGATTGGTTCACAATTTCACCAACATGATTGGGGGGAAATAGAAAGAAGAGTTAACCCATTGTGTTCAGGTATAAAGTGAAGAAAAAATAATAAATAAGTAGTCTCTGCTAGTGATATAAAAAGTTATACATTCATTTTAAATAGATTCAGAAACTTTAGGCAAACAATGACAATAATGAGTGTTATGATATTAAACACTCAGCTCCGGTCAGCTCCACTGTAAATCTCACGAGAGCCGCGGGGTCAGAGCAACGCTCCGCGTGGCACTCAGACCACGAGACTTACAGTGGAGCTGACAGGGGAGCTGAACGGAACGCAGGAGAAGGGAGCTGACAGGAGATGCAGGAAAGGTAAATTACAGCTTGCTGCCAGCCCCCCTCCTACACAGCCCATCCACTGGACCACCAGGGAATGAGAGCCCCCCTCCCTGGCCATGTATCAAGCAGGGAGGGGGGACGAAAATAAATAAATAAAAATGTAAATAAAACAAAATAAAATAAAAATATTAATATATATAAAAAATAAAATAATAATAATTAAAAAAAATGCCCACCCCCCACCAAGGCTCTGCATCACATATATATATATATATATATATATATATATATATATATATATATATATATATATATATATATATATATATATATATATATACACACACACACACACACACTCTGCATCACACACACACACTGCATTTGTAACAGCACCCCCAGGCATAAAAGGGCTTAAAGGCCGTTTAGGAGATATTCCCCTTCTAGATATACAGGCAGCTACCAAAGACACCAATCCGCCGAACAGGAAACCATATGAATGCCGTAAACAGCCGAATAGGAAAAACAATACGAATAGGTTTACACTCCTAGCAGTCGAACTGGAACAGCATACAATAAATCCTCCCAAGAACGAGACAAGGCTCTGTTTTGAGGGTCAAGCAGGAACAGACAGAGCTGTGGGTTTATTGTTCTTATATACACATTAGTACCACCCACAGGGTTTTGGAAAACAACCAATAAACACATACAATACACTCAGACACTCCCACACAAAATCCTCCCCTCTGCCTGTGATACAATTACCTTACACAATGGGTAATGTAATTATCACAGGCAGAGAAATACAGTTTTTCCACATTATTCATAATTTTAAAAGTATGCATCACATTCACATAAAATTTTCAGAATTAACATACTCCAAATACAGACATACGTCAAAATCATACAAATTGGTCCAGTGGTTCAAAAGATAGATCGTAGTCCTTTGTGACCAAATTAAACATGGCTTTTCTGCCCAAAACTAGTTCCACAGAGTCTTCTATCCTGCAGATAATTGGGAAGTAATCTAATTATCCCCAAGGACAGAGGCAAAACTCCATTGAACACATTGCAGCAAAAGACAATAAAATACATAAAAATATATAACTGTGCAGCCATTGCATAAAACAGATACATATCCCCATATAGCTCAGATCTGAGCGCACATTATTACTGAATGGCGCTCAGATCACACACATACAGTTCAATTGCCATGGAGCCAAAGTCTTTCCCATAGTCTTTCATTATACGAATGGGCTCCATGGCATAGCTATCTGGGGTATCACCGCTCAAACAGGGCAAGCACCGAATGACCCGGCTTTCATGTCTTTACAGGAGAAAATCAAGCGTTTCAACATGGGGCCATAGTCTAAAGGCAGCAGGCGGGCAACCAGGCTCCTCCAGTGCACAGTGACGAGATTGGTCTTGTCACAGCATTCATACACACACACACACACACACACACACACACTGCATTCATTATATACACACACAGTAAATAAATATTCAATTAATATAATTTTTGGGGGATATAATTTTATTTAGAAATTTACCAGTAGCTGCTGCATTTCCCACCCTAGTTTTATACTCGAGTCAATAAGGTTTCCCAGTTTTTTGGGGTAAAATTAGGGGTCTCGACTTATATTCGGGTCGATTTATACTCGAGTATATACGGTAATAATCCTGAATTATAAAGATATTATAAAGTGAATTACAAGATATTTGTAACTAAAAGAATGTTACAATTTTGACTCAATTTGTTCTTATGTAACTAGTTCTAGATGAGGATTGAAATTGTAAAAGAATAGGCAGACTTTGTGATAAAATCTATTCATATAGGGAACAGCACAGGTCATAATTATAGTAGTTCAAATGGAGATACAAAGTCCCATTGTCAACCATAACCACTAAATGTATCATGACAGAAGGAACAACACAAATTATAATTGCAGTGGTTCAAATGAAGGTACAAAGTTCCCATTGTTAACCATAGCTACTGAATGTATCTTGACATGAGGAACAGCAAAAATAATAATTATTGTAGTTCAAATGTAGGTACACAGTCCTATTGTCAACCATAACCACTGAGTGTAGCTTGACACCCTTAACACTATATACATTAGTTGCTAAATAGGCACTATATATATTTAAACATATACACTGTGTGCTTGAGGTATATAAAGATGGTAATATTCTAACACAGGAATATACAGGAGGTAAGTATAGAGGTCCTAATTATAGAAGGTAGATCACCCATAGCTTCTTTTGTGATAGATTGAGTCAGTGGTTTCAAGTATTTGTCCCATTCAGACTCTATATGCTGGGGGTTAATATGCCACATAGGTTATAGTCTATTATTGATTTTGAAATATTATTCCAAAATTATAGACCTGATTGGCATGTAATAGACCTCTACCATCATACATCCTCCCCATTTATGAGTGAATGAATGGAGTAAAATTGAACTCTTCATTCAACCCTTTGGGATATAATGTTTGAAATAGGTAAATCCAACGGGATTTTGCCTTCAATAAAGAGATATTAATGTCACCTTTGCGATGGTTGAAAAATATTTTTTGTATCACCTGGAATTTGGGTACATTGGGTTTAGAGGCATGGTTCACGCGTATGTGTTTCATGTATGGGGTCTCAACAAGGCAGATTCCCATTGGATTTACCTATTTCAACCATTATATCCCAAAGGATTGAACGAAGAGTTCAATGTTACTCCATTCATTCACTCATAAATGGGGAGGATGTATGATGACAGAGGTCTTTTATATGCCCATCAGGTCTATAATTTTGGAATAATATTTCAAAGTGTATTAAGTTTGCCTTTCTCAAACCACCATTAACAACCAAGAGCTTACTGTGGCCTATGCATGTCTTCAGTGAGGTATCATTATATCCCCCTAAAATATAATTCTTTTGTGTCTTTTTTATTACAGCGATTTTTAGAGCTAGGGTTCAATTTAAAGTGTTTGTTCCTAAATCTTAATACACACAAAGAGGGAGACCTCAAACAACAATGTAATTGTGTTCAGAATCACTTGGAGGCTGATGTGAGGTTTCATTCCTCTACTTGCAAACTGAGCAAATGAGTCTCAGGTCTGTGCCAGCAATCTTTAGAAGAGATCTGGTGATTTATTTCTTCTGTATAGGTTTAATCTTAGGACAGCAATGAAACATTCATGTCTCAGTCTGCCTGAGATTAGTGAGAGCTTTACTCCATGGTGGTAGCAGCTCTGAGTAGCTACTACCAATATTTCAGCTTTTTTGTGATGGTGATAAGTTACAAAAAGGAACTGAAGAGACAGAATTATGCTTTGTCTTGTCACCCCCTCTCTGGACGTGCCATTATTGGAATTTTAAAATATAATTTTAAAAAACCTGATCTGATCATACAGAAATACAAGCTGAGCTTGTACAATTAGTATACATGGAGCCTAGCATAGCAGTGTTCGAATTAACCCAGCCTCCTGTAAACTGAAAATGCCGTTTGTGCTTGTTTTTCTTTAAAAAATAAATAAAACTAGAAAAGCTACAATTTCTGGGGAAATTGTGTGAAGTGTTCTTGCCTCCACCAGTAGTCTACAACTGGAGTGGGCGACGTAACTGTTATCATTTATATAACACATTTAATTGCAACGTTGTTGCACTGTTACATTAAACCATACATTTATAAAAAACATTAGCAGGTGTTCAAAAGGCCCTGTCTATGACATGACTTGCTGCTGCAGCCTTGACAGGTCAGAGTATTTTGATGGTTGCCATCTTCAAACGGTCGTATTTTAAAAACTATACATCCTACAGCGAAGAGCTTTATATTGTGAGAATCACAAGACCCAGACCTACATTTTTTTTTTTTTTTTTTATAAATTCTTTATTTTTGGATCTTCAAAAGAAGTTTTTTTTATTTATTTATTTTTTTTAAACAAAACGTGGTACAGAAAGGAAAAAGGGGTGCAACGTGTTACAGTTAAATCGGTTACATTTGTACTCATTACTCTTTCCCTGTTTACATTCGTTGTTTCAGTTGTCCAACATGTAACTCCCATTGCTATGGGTCTGGAAGGGTCGGGTGGGTAAGATGGATGGGGGTGTCCCCTCTGTTAGGCTTAACCACCGTGTGCCCTGAGTTTAGGGAGTAGGCCCTAGGCGATGGGTTTTGGTGATGCGCTGTGAGGCTCAAACCTGGTTTTCGCTTAGGGCGTGGGCCTTGTGAGGAGTCGTTGTCGTACTCTGTCAGTTGCGTTGCCCTGTCTCTGTCCTCTGGGGGTGAGGTGGTGCCTCTGGGGTTGGGGGTTTAGGGGTTTAGAACTCGGAGAGTGTCCTTGTGTCGTAATATCAGTTTGATGTGTTTGTGTGGTTGAGCTTGTGGGGTTCACCTGAGTTGGTTCAGGTGGTTGCTTGTAGTCGTGATGTTTGCAGGTTTGTGCAATTGTTTTCTGTTGGTTGTGGTGCTTTGATGTGTGTTGTGGGCGGGTGTAGGGTAGGGGTGGATTGTGGTAAAAGGGGGCGGCTGTTCTCCCTCCCCCCCCTTCCCCGCTCGCAAATTCTTACAATGCCAACCAGGGGTCCCAGATCTTATGGAAAGATCTAGTGTTCTCATGAATGAGTGCGGACAGTTCGTCCATCTCCATGGCCTCTTTAATCTTTCTCTGGGCCTCCGAGGCTGTTGGGATTTCTGGGCTGCCCCAGTGGGTGGCTATAGTTCTACGCGTTGCTAGGGCCACCTTTGCTACTAGTTTGTTTTGTGCTCGGGTCAGGTTTTCTAGGGGCCTGGACAGCAGCCAGGTCCATGGGTCTAGGGGGATGTCCGTTTGTAATGCTCTCGAGGTGGCAGCGGCCATCTCTTTCCATATTTGAGTTAAGTGTTGACAATGCCACCACACGTGAATGTATGTTCCCTTTTCGCCACATCCCTTCCAGCATCTGTCCGAGTCTGTGCGTTTCATTTGTTTGAGTCTCAGGGGGGTGAGGTACCACCGGAGCAGGGTCTTATACGCCTGCTCTCTGTGGTTAACACAGATAGTCACTGTCGCTGTTGCTTCCCATATGTCAGCCCAGTCCGAGGGGTCCCCCGGGGGACCTAGATCCCTTTCCCAGGCCTTTACGTAGGAGAGGGCGTCAGGTGGGGTTTTAAGTGTTATGAGGTTATATAGGTTGGAGATTTGGCCCTTGTGTATTGGGTTGCTCAGGCAGTCCCTTTCGAATGCAGTGGGTTTCAACACCGCCGCAGCGGCTATGGTAGGGGTTGACAGGAAGCTTCGGAGTTGGAGGTATCTAAAGTGGTCAAACGTGTTATATGGTGTGGCGTTTGGCAATTCTGGGAAGGGGATAAGGCGGTCGTTCCTATAAAAATGACAGATTCTCGTAAGGTCGTTGTCCTCGTACCTGATGAAATGTTGGGGCCTCATTCCCGGGGTGAATTGAGGGTTCCTCAGCACAGGCATAAGGGGTGAGGGAGTATTTATGAGGTTGTATTTGTCGGTCGCCCTGTTCCAGATGTGGATGGCTGTCGTGAGGGCTGGTGTCGTGTTGGGCTGTTGTGGTCTCCAGACCTACATTTTGATGCATAGTATGTCTCTAAAGTATTAAAAATGAAGGCACAGTCGCAGTTTAGAAATTGCACTTCAAATTTGAGCTTTGTAGAGTGAAGTTTCAATGAATGTCAATGGACGGCGTTAGTTGCAAACATGATTATATTGTGAAAACTATCAGGACTATTGCTTAGCCGTTGACATTTCTAGTGGCAGCAGGGATAGCTGAACATTTTGATATAAGATTTGTGTAGGTGGGCCTGAAAATAAGGGAGTGGTGGCAGTTTAGAAATCATGTCCTGATTTTTCAGCTTTTGCCAGCTCCCACTCTAGCTTTGCCATTCATTCCTATGGGACAAATTTCGCCACAAGAACGACGATATTCCGTGAACCATTCGGCGAAACGTTCCACAAAGTAATAGCAATCCGATCGGGAACAATCTGCACGTTTTGGTAAATTTTTGTCTATGTAGTGTAAAAACTGTGGGAGGAGTTAGGGTGGCAAATTTTGCTATAATAAGAATAATAATAATAATAATAATATATGTGAGATAACATTAAGTGGTCTTGCTATGCAAGAACACTTAATAATAATATAAGATAATATTAAGTGGTCTTGCTATGCAAGAACACTTAATAATAATAATAATAATAATATATATGTGAGATAACATTAAGTGGTCTTGCTATGCAAGAACACTTAATAATAATATATATGTGAGATAACATTAAGTGGTCTTGCTATGCAAGAACACTTAATTAAAAAAACGCTGATCTGATCAGACCTGTTAAATATTAGTCATTCCATCACTTACAGCCCACCAAACATCTACTTAGATGAATACAGATCTATAAACACCCAGAACTTCTTCCCAGGATGATCAGGGGTGCTTGTAGGGAGAAACACCTCTGGGAATACTCCGTGTACTGTACAGATTAGACAGAAGTGTACTACTAATCATTTTAGTTCTGCCTATTACTGAGTAAGCCAAAATCATATAGGTTTTGCATGCTCTACAAAAGGAAACGTCTGGACTAGGCAAATATATTTCATACTTCCTTGTTTAAAGTTTCAGACCACTTCCACTGCAATATTATCATCATAAAAACACGTTATAACAGCAGCAATATGTATGATATGCAGAATCTTTACTGATTAAAATATCTATTGGTCTTTGGGATAAAAAGCATATACAGCCAAGATAGCACCCAGGCTTTTATCTCCTGTTCTACGTCTGTAATTTCTCCACCATACTACAGTTTCTGAGTGCCCATCGGTTCTGTGAATTGTTAGGCCTGCACGTCAACTTGTGTATGAATGTAATAGGATTTGCAGTACAGGAATGTGAATGGAGTATATTGAGTAATAGGATTTGCAGTACAGGAATGTGAATGGAGTATATTGAGTATTCAGATTGCTCATTGCTATTCTAACATCCTTCCCAAGCTTGCTGACTCTTGCAATCTCCTACACTCGCTCACGTTTCACCCCCTTCTTCCTGCTTCCTACTCTCTTAGTGCTTTTTAGATTCTCTGTGTACCTGGAAGAATGTATTAGTGGGAGATGATAATGGACCTAAGATGCAATTAAAAAGATAATATACAGTTACACTATTAAATGTAACAAATACAAAATGATTCATAAATTGTTACCTTTGTTATTCCAGATTGTACATAATGTTATTTTTGGTTTCCTTTTTGTGCCTATTTGCATCCAATAAATTTAAGTCCTCTAGATTGGAAATATTTATCCGTATGGCTTCGTTTTCATTCAGCATTATTCATCTAACAGTCTCTGCCCTATGTTACTTTACTGTGATACATTAAGACAATAATATTACTAATTATTCTGATTGTTCACTTATGATTGTTTAGAACAATCTAAGGGTAAAAATAAGCAGATTTTTTTTTTCTCTGCTACTTCAGTTGTTTATTATTTTTATCTTTTTTTTCTTATGTAAATAACTCCCCCAATTTTTTTTAAACCTGTCTTCATGCAGCAGCCACTTTGTCTTTTTTAAAAGATCATTAATTGCGTAGCAATAGTGCATGTATGGCCATTGCCTTCCTCCGCATTCAGATTCTTCTCATCGACAAGCAATGAATCAAACAAAGCAAAAACCGCATTCTGCATCAAAATGCTAGGCTGTTATGGATGTGAAGACCTAGAGTAGTCCAAGTCAGGGGTAAGCAACCATCAGTACTCCAGATGTTGTGGACTACATCTCCCATAATGCTATTACAACCATAATGCTGACAAATCATCAGGGAACATGTAGTCCAAAGGATCTAAAGTGCCAAAGGTTGTCTAACTCTGGTCTAAGTGTTGCACTTTATTTTCAATTCTCTGTTTAGTGATTTTTTTACCATTTACTTGGTTGAACAAGTGATGTAATCTGTCATTACCTCGTGGGGGTGAGGGCAGTGGGATGGCAGGAAGAGTTAAAGGGAATATTCTAAGCACCATAACCACTAAAGCTTTTTACAGTGATTATGGTATATGGGCTCCATGTGTGCTGTCACTCCATTTATTTGAGTGGTTAGCTAATAACAAAGTTATTCACTAAAGTGAGAATCCAAAGTAAATTTTAAATTTAAGGCCAGAGTAGCCAAACTTCAGGTATAGCTGACTTAGAAAATGATTCCAGTTCAGCTATTTTGACCTTAAATTTGAAATTATCTTTGAATTCATTTTGAATTTCCCACTTAAGTGAATAACACTGTAAGTTTGAACGTTTGGGTTTTATACATTATGTGAATTAACATACCATAAAGCAATATACTAAAATGTTAAAAACAAAACAAAAAAACTCCTGGCTACTGCTTCAATCAATGTGGCAGGATGAGCTCTTTGAGGGTCATACAAAACAGCAAGTGGATATCTTTATCTTTGCTCTAGTCGTTAATATTAAATACTAATTCCATGATGTATGTTCTGTAAAAATAATTTATATTTGCAAACTTTTAAAAACCTCCTTTATCTATATTTTTCCTATCAATATTTCCCACTACAGAAGGCTTACCAAAAAAGGGAGTTTATTAGTTCATTTCTAAGATGACACACTAATTAGATGAGTAGTTATTTGGTAGTGGGACACTTGTTGGTGTCAGCGATGTGGAAGAGTACAGCCTTTTTAATTCATCATCGGAAAACCAAGGTCTTATCGGAGCAGGCGAGAAAACAGTCTTCCAACAAAGAGGATGTTGTATGTAGGACACGCTGAGTCTGCTCCCTCTGCCTTCCAACAAGTAAGCCCTTGTTTACATTCTCCAAAAAGTGAAAAAAAAAAATCAATCGGGCAGCCAAGGTTACTGGGTGAACTTCTGGCTCTCTATTCGCCACAGGACCAGATGTGCCCTGATCTGAACAGGGCTTGGACATTGCAGACTTCATTATGTCTGGGCTGTTACATACATATGTAGACTCCTAGAATGGCTGTTATAGGTGCCCGAAAAAAGTCTGTATTATTAACAATTAAAACATTACACATATAGTGGGAATCATCCCTTCATGGCTACCTGTAGATCCTCAATCAAAGGTTTTTGTAAGAGCTCTGTTTCTGATCTATTTCAAATCTAGAATTTTCACAGAGAAATTAACTGGCAGTCATATTAAAATGGACAAACTAGCCATTTGGAACATAACTCTAACATAAGCAATTTTTTCCCATTCTACTGTTTTAGTCACACGTTCATGATATGTTTTTCTGTTCAGTTCAGTGTATAATCCCCTAAGTTTAAAAGACCTGACTGGTTATTCACTAAAGAGACAATTGGTGTGAATTCAAAATTAATTTAAAATTTAAGGTCAGATTAGCCAAACTGGAAAATTTCTCCAAGTCGGCTATGCTTCTAGTTCGGGAACTTTGAAGCATATTTGAAATTTACTTTGAATTTACCCTCAAGACTGGAGTGGTTATGGTGTTTGAACTTTTCATTTTAACATTTTTTTAGCAGAAGCCCTGGGCATCTCATTTAAAAAAAAATCAAAAAAATAAAGACCAGTTTTTTAGGGACAAACAAGGAACATTTCCTTTTTAAACTCAAAACGGGCATCATTTTTTCACATTCATTTCAAATGTAGATCTCCCTTGTCAGCAAATGAGTGATGTGGACCACCGACCAGAAATGTGACAACTCAGTGTTA
This sequence comes from Pelobates cultripes, assembly GCA_933207985.1. Classification (NCBI taxonomy): domain Eukaryota; kingdom Metazoa; phylum Chordata; class Amphibia; order Anura; family Pelobatidae; genus Pelobates; species Pelobates cultripes. Next base: position 79,621,846 of record OW240920.1, on the reverse strand, counting down.
CAAACTTGTTTGTATGCATAACTTAGACTGTACATAAAAGGTTTGCTTTACATTTACAACATACAAAAACAGAATTGTTTATTCACTAAACTATGTACTGAATTTTTTTTTTTTTTTAGGGCAAAACAGATTTGGAAAAAGCTCCTGCTCACTGTCTCCACTAGACTGATATTCCCCCCCCCCAACCCCTGTAAAATGTACAGTTTCCCAACATGACACGTTGTGATTGTGAAGCATCTAATTGGCAAAGTGCAGTCACTGCAATGCATGTACCATAGGACTTCAGTGGATTGGCTTAAGATCATCATAATCACTGATGAGCTCATAATGAGCAGAGCAGCTGCCACATCGAAACAAGGCTGATACTGAAGTATAAGAGACTTTTATAGCACATTTTACCTTTGCACAGGGGATGCTAAATCTAATGGTTAAAAGGAACACTAGGTACATTGATTCTCGAGTGACATGACACCTGGCTGTATCAACTCTCTAATTCTGACCGCATTTGGCTCTAGTAAATATGAGAATTGCCAATTAGGTTAGGCAAACCACACAGGGTGATGGCCGATGACATCGACGGTCTTTGCAGGGAGTGAAGTACGAACCTAATGGTCAGATTCTACCTCAGTCAGGCCCACAGTGTATGAATATGGCAGAGAGATCTAGTGTTCTGTAAAAATAGGGATTCGGTTTTAAGATATTTGTTTTACATGTACTTCATTTAAAAAAATAAAAAAATGCCATGTAGGGATTATAACCCCCTATAATTCTGTTGATGGTAGTCCTTTAAATCAAATAGTACAACATATTGGTTTCTTCAGCAAAGTGTTCATTTCCAGGTTTATGTGGTTTACATAAGATTAGTGATTGTGATAGTCTCTTAGCTCAGTGAGGAGAGGTGATGCTTTTACTGGACATTGGGCAGTGGTAGATTTGTGCTGACTGTTTTGCCCGCTTTTTGCAGTTGAGCCCCTTGGCTTTTAAAACCTCTGAGATGTTATTGGTGACAGACTCTATCTCACCTCTACGGTAAAGGCAGACTTGAAAGGGGTGGTTAAGTTGGAATGAGATGGGTGATCGAACTGAAGCTTAGTCAGGAAGTGTGTCACTAGTTTAGAGAGGGATCAAGCTTGCAGGGTAGTCTATTATGGGACAGGTCAGCAACAGGATTGTTCTAAGGAAGAATAGGATCAGATAGTGTTGTCTGGAACAGGCTGGGTCAGCAG